>JAMAFY010000020.1:0-513519 GCA_023625915.1 Talaromyces sp. PB3603 | reverse complement strand
AATAGAAGCATTTTTATTATATATAGTTATATTTTTTAAAATATTAATATAATATATAACTTAATATTCTTTATATTATTAAATTTAATATTAATTTTTTATAATAGCTTAGAGACTATTAATTTATTAAAAATATTATTTTTTTAATTTTTTTTTTACTATCTTTTTTTATTATTATTAATAATAATATAATACTATTAGATTATAATATATATTATTTTTTAATAATTATTCTATTATTATTATTTTCTAGGACTTCTAGCATTATTAGGACTATTAAAGAGTATTTATATTTAACTTTTTAGAATTTTTTTATTAGTGTAGTATTTTAGAGGTATTTTTTACTATTTACATAAATTTTTTATTAAATAATTAATAATAATAATAATATAATAGCTATAGCTTTAATAAAATAATTAATAATATAATTATAATACTACTTAATAATACAAATGTTTAATAGAAATTTCATAAATTTATAATTATCTAATTAAATACTATTCTAAATATTTATATAAAAGATTTATTCAGTAAGTTTATTTTTTTTCTTTTTTTTTCTTTCTATAATTAATATTATTTATAGATTTAGTATATCTAGATAGCTTTATTATCTAAGATTTTAATTATTATTATAATAAAATATATAAAATTAAATATAATTATTAATATAATTCTAGTTATTTTTTTAATAAATAGTATAATAGTTCTTTTATAATAAAATATAAAATTATTTTAAATTATATAAGCTTACTTTAATTTTATATTTTAAAATAAAAATTATATAAAAGTCTAATAAAAATTCTATAAATAGATAAAGATAGACTACTTAATTCTATAAAATAAATATCTATAAGACTAGACTAAACTTTTTATTAGTCTTATATGACTTATAAAGATCTAGCTATAATTAAATTAATAATAAAAGTTTTAAATATAATTAAGATAGATAAGATTTTTTATATAATTTAATACTTATATAAATTAAATATCTTATTAACTTTCACTATTAAAATTTAATATTAAATGTCGGTTTATCCCGGTCCAATAACACGAAGCATGGATTGGGGAAAGGCTGTTCCGACAAGCCTTCCGGTGAAGCAAAGGGAATATATATTATATTCCTGTAATTCTGCTTGCTAACTAAGAAACAGGGGTGCCGGGGGTGCGGCACGTATATAAGGCCTTCATACGAACAGGCTACGGAGTGCTGTAGAGCATTCTGGCACATATCTGTAACGAAGTAAGGGGGTGCCTAATAACTAGGCATATTGCTACATGCTGGTTTGGCTATTCGCCTACCTGATTCGCTAGGTGCGAATTAGGGTGCGAATCAATATTCCAACACTAGCAACTCTCTAAAAGAAAGGAAAATAGGCGGCGATTCGCACATACATACTGGTGTTAATAGGTAAACAATAAATAAGGCCAAAATACTAATAAATGACAATCTAGGGCCAAAAACAGGGTAAAGAAAAGTAACAATTAGTTCTATATCTAGGATACAGGAGCAGTATAGCACGCTAGTTAATTAATATTAAGATTAGAGCTATGAATACTACATTCTTACTCTTCACTATAGCAATTTATAGGTATACAATAGAGCGTTCAATCTAGATACTTACTTTGATTTATAGCTTATTTATAGTAATAAGCTCTTCTAAAGTGTAGCAGGGTTTGCTCTTTATTATAGTATCTGCTGGATTACTATCTCTGCTAATTTACTTAATCTTAGTGATTTCCTGGCATTTATACAACTAGCATAAGTATATAAGATTAATTATAAGCTGCTTTTCTTATATCATACTAAGCTTAATAAGATATTTATATAGACTCTTCAAATTAATACATATAACAAGCAGTAGAGGCTCCATAAGATATAAAAGCTATATAATAGTAGACTTAATAGTTATAATAGCGTTGAATCCATAGGTTATTCTATATATCTTAGAAGTGAGTACACTCTGGGTTATACACTTATACTTAATAGAGGACTAATATACAATATTTATATTACTTGCTACATTAGCGAGAATAATAATAAATCTAATTTATGAGGTTAAGTCTTTATTATTAATAAATAAAGCATTAATAAAAATAATAAGCTAAAGGGTCTCAATATTAAGCAGTACGAATCATAGTCCTTATAAGGCATTAACACGTTACTATTTAAGTCATTTATTAAGTGCTTTTATATCATCTTTTATAAGATTGATTACTTACATAATAAATAATAGATTAAATATGGCTTTAGGTTGATATACTAAAATGATATAAGCACCAAGTACATATTAAGTAATATACTATTCTATAGGTGTCATATTCTTCCAGATCTTCTCTCTTAAGCTTGTTATATCCGCGTTCTATTTCTATACGGTATAAATCAGGGTGCATATATATTCTTAGATAAGTATAATCCTCTAGACAGACTCTAAAATAAGATCACTATTAAACTTTAGAGGTTTCTTATATGTAAGCTCTTCCTAGAGTTTATATATAATTATAGCAGCTTTAATCTCCTCTTGCTTCTATACTATAAATTAGCTATTTGCTAAGAGCAGCGTATTATTAGTTTATATACTAATAATACTAAAGCCTAAGCTTAGATCTATATAATAGAAAAGACATAGATTAAAGATAGAGATTATTATATTTAGCTAGTCTATATGATAATAATAATATATATAGAACTAATAGTTGCTTACTTTAGGAATACTATATAAGGACTAAATAACCTTAAGAATTTAGCTTTAGAAAGCAGTAATGAGCTCTAGTGGTGGTTATATATAGAAATCGCGATTAAGTAATATTATTGACTATGTATAGGCCTATATAATATCTTTTAAATAGAGCTTTAAATTTTTTCTATATAATGCTAGTGCTAATATCAAGCATTAGCTGCAGTGCTAGATTGTAGATAATTCTATTAAAATGTAGGTCTTTCTAGTATTATTATAGGCTTATATGATTAATTAGGATTTTTTAAAAGCTTTGTCTATTCTAAGATTCTTAACTTTATCTATAAATTGTAGGTTGAATATATGTGTGCTAGAGGGAATATTATTCTTATTAATTGCTTTAAAGACTTCTTTTTTAATTAATCTATTAATCTCTTTTTACTATAAATTAGCAAATTGGTGCACTGGTACTTTATATATTAGTTATATATAGGTCTCTGGTTGGTATGGTGGGATTTTAATTATAGATTAGAATTAGGGCTTGGTTAATTTAATAGGTGCTCTCTTAGGAGTGTCTTTCTAGATAGATTTCTTAGGGTCTTCCTCTAGCGATTCTTAGTACAGTTTGACGATAGTAGTATGGAATAGGGTAGATTTATTTAGGAGTAAGATCATATATATTTCTCTATTAATACTAAGTAGTTTATATAGTCTAGTCTATTTACTAGTATAGCTAGTTCTTCTCTTATGCTATATGAGCACGTTTGAATTCAAAAATAGTGAGTGTATTAGGGTTAATAAAGGTTTATTATAGGTATTAAGTATGTTCTTAATATCATGTTTAGTATATACTCTTTATACTTTGGTTATTACTTTTCATATTACTATTACTCTTTATGTTGTTGATAGGGTAGGTAGATTATACTTAGTTATATATAGATATACTCTAAATATAAGAAGAGTAGGAATAAGGTTATTAGGGCTTATAATATTATTTATAGCTTTAATAGCTATCTATAGTGCTATATTAATTAATATATCTAGGGCTTCTTCTCGTATAATTAGGTAGGCATGATGTAGTATGGTATAATAATATTCTATAGCTCTAATTAATTAGTAGGCTTTAATAGGCACACTAACAGTTATAGTATCTAAGAATATAGTGAATTAAGTGAATTCTTTACTTATAAAGTTCTTACTAGTGTTAGTAATAATGAAATTAGGGGGTTTTAGATATATATTAATCTATATTATATATAATATGTTCTATGTGGTCTTTATGGATAGATTTAGCAATTAATGTATAGTATTATAATATATTGCTTTATTAATAATATATAGTACAGCTTTACCTTTAATATACATAACATCTGTGATAATTGAGTGGTTGAAATTAATATTATTATATATAGTGAATTAGAATTAGCCTAGCAATTTACTATTAATCTGGTAGTAGTAGTAGAACCTATAAATCTGCTTAAGTACTTTAGTATTCATACTATAGCTAGTATAGTCTAACAATTAGGATAGACATTTTATCAATAAATATCTAAATTAGTGATATAAATAGTGTAATTTGACATCTATAAAGAAGTATAGATTCTTATTAAATAACTCTATAATATATATTTTAAAAGAATAATTTTAAATAAGGAAGAAATAGCTATATCTCTATATTACTAGAGTAGTATCTAGCTTTAGTCCTACTAGAATATTATAAGTGTTATTAAAATAGATCTTTAAGCGGTCTAGATCCTTAAAATAGAATATAAATAAGATTATAGATTCTAATATATAAAATTATATAGTGCTAATTAGGATGCGGAGATTAATAAATCTTATAGATTATAAGAGGTCATCTAGTCTAAATTTAATTTCTATAGCTCTAGTAGTTATTAAGTTAATTACTACTCTTCTAGTGGTCTTCTAGAGAGTAATATATTAATTATAGTCTACTATTAAGTGCTTAGCTGCTTTACTATTAATTAATATATCTTAGAACTATACTTTAGAATAATATTATATTAAGATGAAGGTCTTTAGGGTTTTATATCTAGAATATAGAACTAATCCTAGTTTATTATATTCTGATATTAGTAAATTAGTGCCTAGCGTTCTAGGTAATATATTTAGGGCATGCTTTGCAGTATAGTTAGATTATTTAGTGATTAGGGTTTTATTAAAGATATTATATAAATTAGTTTCTATTATAAAGTAATTATAGGCTGGCTCCTGATCTAAAAGCAGGTTAGAGATAGCTATAAGACTATTAATAGAGTCTTCTAGAGGCTTTCTTTTATATTCTATAATATATTAATTTATATGGTTATTAATATTGCTTTAGATCTTTTCTTAAGCGCTTTCACGTTCCTTATTAGTATAATTTATAGACCAGCATCTAGGTCTTTTATATATAAAGCATTATTTCATACTGCGGCTATTAGAGTAGGAATGGTTTGAGTGATAGTCATAATATAGAGAATATTTCTAACATCTATAATATTAGTGGTTAGTATAGTACGCTTTAGGATTATTTACTAAGATTAGATTTTAAATAGCTTGGTGTATGTTCTGATATTAACTTATACTTATATAGAGGTTACTAATAAGATCTAAAATAATGCTTATAGATCTTCTAGTAGCTATTTAGTATATTAGATATATATAGGTTGCTTTAATAATCTTACTCCAAAGGTAGGCTAGAGTTTGGAGTTAGAGATTAATTAAATGCATTAATTTTTATAATATTTAGATCATGATTTTTAGATATTATAGGATGTCTTTGCTAAGATTATCCTTAATAATCTATTAGAGTATAGTATAGGACTATTAATACTTAATAATTTATTAATATTCTTTATTTTTAAAATACTATTAGATAGCTTTAATAAGGTCAGTTCCTTAATCTTTCTATATATATTACTATAAGTAGTAATAATCTAGGGCTTAGCTCTTAAATATAATAGGAAATACTAGTCTATATACTTTAGGGCTATATAGTAGGTAAATCTAGTAGTAATAATCATAGAAAATATCAAGCTTAAAGTTAAAAGAATTATTACTATTTTTATACTTTATATTATCTATATAGAGCTTTGTAAGATGCATAAGACTAGATATAATTATTAATATAGTTCTAGTTACTTCTTCTATAGACAGCATAGTAGTTTCTCTATAATAAGATATAAGACCACTATAAACTATAGCTATAGTAATTTCTTAGGGCACAGCTTCTCAAAATATATTTTCTTAAGAAAGATATTTATAGGATTATAGATTATATAAGCTTACTCTGACTTTGTAGTCTAGGATAGGAATTATTAATATTTTAAAGCTAATTAATTTAGTATATTTTATTAGTTCTAGATTATTATTATATATTATTATAAGCTTTATAAATTTCTTATAAAGTATAGTCTATAAGCTAAGAATCTTACTAGTCTTAAGATAGTTAATAATTTTAGATTTAGTCTATAGTCTTAGGATTAATTTAGTAAGCATGGTATATAGATTTTTAGCAATTTTCTAGGGTTCTTTAGAGCTTACATATACGCTATTGGTATGAAGACGTATAGTAAAATAATAAAAGCTAAGAAATAGAGTTTTTTTAAAGTTAATAAGGAACTATTTCTTAAAGTTCTAGTAAAAGATTGTCTATAGTATTATATTATACATATTAATATATAAATTAAGCTTTGCTGTTATATAGATATTAAGTATTTTATAATTCTTATCCTCTAGATTAAAGTCTAGGGTAGTAATAATCTAGACTAACACTATTATTAATTCTTAATATTTAAGGTTTGATATTAAGAGAGTAAGTAGTTCACAAATAACTAAATATATATAAATCAGAGATCAGATTATAGTGATCTAATCTATAAGATCTTACTAATTAGTATTAGTTTATCCCAGTCTAATAATATAAAGTATAGATTAGGGAAAGACTGTTCCAATAAGCCTTCTAATAAAGTAAAGAGAATATATATTATATTTCTATAATTCTACTTACTAACTAAGAAATAAGAGTGCTGAGGATATAGCATATATATAAGGCCTTCGTACGAACAGGCTATGGAGTGCTATAGAGCATTCTAGCACATATCCGTAACAAAGTAAGGGGGTGCCCAATAACTAGGCACGTTGCTACGTGCCGGTTCGGCTATTCGCCTACCTGATTCGCTAGGTGCGAATCAGGGTGCGAATCGACGTTCCGACATTAAATAACTTAGATTAAAGGATTATAAAAAATAATTAAATATATAATAAATAAATATATTTATATAGCTTATATTTTTTATTTTTATTTTTAAATTTTTAAATTTATATTAAATATATATCTAATTAATTTTTTTTAATATATATATTTTTTTATACTTTCTAGTATTTCTTAAATATATATAATAAAATATCTCTATTTTATATTATTTATAAGTATATATTTATAACTAACTACTTATATATCTAATTATAAAAATAGTCAGTTATAGTATTAGCTATTGTAACTAAATAACTTTTCTAAGTACTACTAGTTTCTGTCTAGCATTATGCAAGTTGGTTTTGTAATACTTCTTTAAATAGTACTAGATTTTGCCCAGTATCATGTTAATTGGTTTCATCACACCACACTGTTGTACTAGTGGCCGGATTAACGTACCAACCATTTTAAGACGTGGGACTTACTAACTTAGACCTTCACTTCATTCCACGACTGGTACTTACCCTAAGCTCTCATGCCGAGACTATCCACGAAAATAATCTTGAAAGCCTATACGGAAAATCCTTTGCTGGTCCACCTGATCAAAGAATGCCGGACTATCGAGCTTGCGCGGAATGAACTACGCTGGCTCCGTGAGGGCGCCATCGCAAAGATTGTGAAGACGGTCACACAAGCTCGAATACGGAATAGTCATCATACCACACGGACATGGCAGCAAAGACTTCGGAGGATGTGTATAGATCGCGGTAGAGGGAAGCCACTTCAGTATATACTAGGTGATCAGCCTTTTGGAGAGCTGGAGATAATTTGTCAGAAAGGAGTGTTGATACCACGGTCGGTCTACAGCTTACCTCTCGATGGCATCTCAAGAACTTACATATCGTCCATAATAGTGCCGAAACCGAATCTTATACGTGTCATGCACGAAATGTGATCTTGAAAGGCTGTCATGCCGCACGATTCAAACGATCTTTACGCATTCTTGATTTATGCAGCGGTAGTGGCTGCATCTCATTGCTCCTTCACTCGCTTCTTGCGCCCGACATCAAAGACCTCACCATAGTCGGAGTTGATGTAGATCCGCATGCCATCAAGTTGAGTCAAAGGAACAAGATGCACAATATCCGACGTGGTCTCCTTGCTTCTCGGGCGGAGAATGAGGTTTCCTTCTTGCATGGCGACATCCTACACTGGGACCAACCAGCCAACACTTCTTTTATGAGCAATCTACAATCCCAATTTCATACAAGTATCACTCAAAACACCTGGGACGTCCTCATATCGAACCCGCCTTACATATCACCTACCAACTTTACGAATGGCATAACTTCAAGAAGTGTTCGGAGGTACGAGCCACTGAGGGCCCTTGTGCCTCCTGTCGTTGACCCTTCGATCTGGCAGGACTCAAGTCTCAAACATATAGCCCGTGAAGACATTTTCTATGCTAAGTTGTTGTCCCTCGCAAATCAACTACGCGTGAAATTTACTATTCTAGAGTGCGGTGACCTGGAACAGGCTCGGCGTGTCGTAGCAATGTCCCACACCCTATGTGAGCAAGCCGGTGTGAGTCTGAAACAACGTGCCTATATATGGAATGAGGGTTATGCCGTGAATGACAGTGATGGTGGCGCCCGTGCAGTCATCTTAGAAAGTTCGTCGTGATGCGCTCGCTCACATATGTCATCCGAAGGGAGACGAATGACTGTTTTCCGGTGTAGGGTCATGTTCAATCGAGTTCCGCTACAGTTGAGGAGAATGTGGTGCCCAGTGTCGAAGCCGCAATCGGCGAAGACTCAGCGCATGACGACGGCATTCACTTTGAAATCTACCTAGAGCATATCCTTCGCCCTGATTTGAAGCGGATTTTCAAGCCAGGAACGGCCTGAATTGTGGTAGTATTCCTTCTACAGACCTTGTCAGCGAGTTCCCTATATGTCGAGGAATAGGCATATAACACCTCTATTCAGGCGATTGACGTCAAGTATCGACTGTACTGATGACATAAAAATTGACCTCAAATTTGATTTAGCAACGAGAGTACAACGGCTGTATTGGTACCATTCAATGACCATTGTATTTTTGGTCGTTCAATGATGATTTTTAAGATTCGGCACCAGGTCAAGACATAGCGCGAGCCATTACATGTTCACTGGCAGACTCTCTTGTAACATATATCAGCAAACTACTTGTAGAAGTGTTCGGGTAAGCTTAATTCGGGGATGGCCCCTCCGAGCCTCTATCACTGCCATCTGGAGAAACGTTTCTGTGGAATCTCCTAGACTCCCAGATATGCATGAAATGAGATATGTAGTATACATCATGGAGGTTTTTCACATGACGAGCGAAGGTCCCAACTATTAGCCTCGGTGAGGTTAGGCTTCTAATAGACCTAAGTGTACCCAAGCTTCAGGTCAATAACATCAACTCTCGCCGACTGTCTGATGCTATTGGCATGGTTATCATGACTGCGAGGGCGAAAGCCAATGGGTACTTCACTAACCAGCCTCAATACAGTCCTTATGCGGGCATGGCGATTTGCATTTTATTGCACTTGGCAAGACTTTGGGACCTCATGCAAATCAAGTTGTGCCAAAGAATGAAAATTCTCTCAACGAGACGATTTATACATTTGTGATACTCCACATGGATGCTCATGTGTTCCCAGATCTAGCTTGTCACTCACATCGCACCTATAATCTATTTTATAATTGAAAAAACTACTATATAAACTAATTGTAAGGGAAACTCTCTATACTAGATGTGTAAACTATATAACTATAAATGGATAATGAATACATAGTATGTAGAACTCGACATCTACGGGGGCCAAAAGCTCCAATCTGACCTTCTTCCTCTCCCTGACTCATTGTTAGAGAGCCTTGCAACGCTGTGAATTATTGTGACGCTGTTCGTGGTCGCTGTGGTGGGCATAGCATTGATACTGGAACAGATATCTCACTGTCATCCACCGTCCGCCGCATTCAGGTTTGATACCCGGGAAGGACAGTGCGATAGCATTCTTGCATCGTTCCTGGCTTCAGCCTGGTAAAAATCATTACAGACTTCGCAATATTGCTGTTCCCCATTCCACTGTCGACCCGGATGACATTGCACTCTCGACAAAGATGATACTGGTTCTGGCGTTCAGTGTCGCAATCCTCGTAGGTTTGATCGATCTCACTTGTATAGCTTTCCTTGAGCATAGAGCCAAAATCATGACCTTCCGGACTCGTACTGTAACCCTTAGATTGTGGATTTGGTCCAGTACCTCTACATTGCAGTACAAGAAGCACACGCTGTTTACTTTGAAGACTACGTAGAGTTCTGAGACCCGAGGTAGGCTTGAGGGCATTTTTGGGGAGAATAAATCTGACTGACAAACCACTTTTAGCCGAAGAAGCTCGAGCGTTGCACCAGAAAATCTCGAAACCATTGACTGTACAACATGGACTATTGGGCACCTTCTTACGGCGTTCGTTACGTGGCTCTTCCTGAAGCCTCGATGAATGTTTTAAATCCATGTATCGCATCAACAAACATTGGAGCTCACTACATGCACACCACTGGAGCGACTGCCGTCGCTATAGCTACACTGGTCTACATCTTTCGAGTGGCATCTACCCTATCACATCTTTGATAGCAGTGCGCGGGGGGGCACAACATGTAAGAACAGCTGCTTTTTCTTGGCTGCAAGTAACGGAGGTGGTGTGTTAGGCCCTTTTGCACGGTATGCTGCTCCTTTGATACACGGCGAGCCTTGGTCTTGTAGAATCATCGTTGCACTGTGGAGTCCTGCCGCCATATACCTTATACTTGAGTGTTGTTCCTCAAGCAATAAGGCAAGTTGATACAGTAAAGGATGATTATAGTACGCAGTAGAATTGCCATTGTCGCACTTCTCTGTTCCAGCTTTTATGTCAATGTCTATTCGTCGCCAATTAAAATCTAGCTTGATCAAACAACTGAGCCAAAGCTTCTGCCTTTGAATCAAGTGACGTTTGTAACACGTTACCGAAATATTATAACTACGATCTAATGTCTATTTACAAAGCCAGCAGGATACCCGCCCCTGCAGCCCCAAAAGCAAGATGACGAGGTATACTCGAAAGTGTACTTCGTGAAGCACCCGACTTGGAACTACTTGTGACTGTTGTCGAAACGGTCCAGGCTGCGCCAGCGCCTGTGGCGGCGGTGGTCACAGGATTGGCCACAGCAGTGGCACCCGGAACAGCCGATGTGCCATTGGTAATCTCCAGGATATTCTCTTCGGTTGAATTGAATCTTGTCGGAGCCAACGATATCTCGTTATTCGTTAAATCATATACAACATAGGCGCTTCGAAGAAATGTATCTCCTAATGTAGCGGTGCTATCACTACCGGCCGGCGCAATGCCGAAAACACATGCAGGCGTACCATCATTGAATGTCAAACCGGATCCGTCCTCTAGGACGAGTTCGCTGATACCGACAGGAATAGATGGGCTTGTGAAGGTGTAAGTGATGTTTATGTCCTCATTCATCATACTGCAAGGGACGTAACCCGTTCCTGTTGATGTCTCATACACCACACCAAGATCATTGTAGATATCCTCGACGATAGTGTCTGGAAGATAGGTCAGACTGCTTCCAGAGTCCAATAAGACTGTAGCTGGAAGCTCGTCAGAGCTGTATGATTGGTCGCCAGAACTATTCTGTAGCGCAACCCCGGTCATGATGATGAGGAACTCTGCATATTCACCATAGATTTTCTGGACTGGTAGTGTTTCAAGCTCGCCGGAGTACTTTCCGCTATCGACTCCACCAAAGAGTATAGATCCCGTGTTAGCGTCGAGATCGTTGAGCCACAAACTATATGCATTGGAATTGATGAGGCCGTGTTTGACCAGTGCTGATGGAAGATTCGCATAAGCCGCCTCTCCGTCTCGATTGACCTGAACCTCATCAGCAGCGTAGCCAATTCCGAGTACGCCAACTGATCAAGTTATGTCAGAGATAAATACAGTCCATGCTACAGGTCATGCACTCACTATTTGATGACGATGAGTATCCTATGCCGAATTGGAAAGACGAAATACTCGATCCACCGATGGTCAAAATATCAGTGACATAGTCACCTGCGGCACCAGTGCCATCGACGTAGGAAATGTTGAAGTCGGAGGAAACGTATTTGTAAGTCGACGAGGAGCTTGCGTCATATGTCCCGGAAGAGGCGCATTGATCTGATTTGCCAGTGCAGAGGGTTGAGTTGGGTGCATTGCACCATAAGTCACTGCTTCCGGTATCCAGCGTCAGGCGTAAGCTCTGTGCGGGCGTGCCTAATGTGATATTACAATAGTATAGTGTTTCCTGGACTTCAGGATCAGCATTACTTCCCTTGAAAGGTTCGGATATGAATTGGCTGTTTTTGAGACTCACTTCGTTTTCAAGTGTTTGACTGACGGTCAGACTTCTTTTTCTTCTGATATCCCGGGCGATCGGATTTGATATGTCGTTGCGCGAGACGTCCAGCGCGACTACTGCTGCTTTATCTCTTTTTGCAAGAGATAACGCCTGAACCGCCTGCAGCGGCTGGAGGGCTAGGAATATGGTAAAAATATCCCGCCACATTGCGCCCATCCTATGTCCGAACCAATATAGATTCTGATGTACCGGTACGCACTGACTGTGTGGACGAAGATACAGAAATTCAAAGGATACTAGCGATGAAACATGTATGCTAATGAAATGATGGAGTAGGTAGAATTTTGTATCGACATGCTTGCCCGGAGAGTAAAGATCAAAGAAGATAAATGATGCTCACAAAATTCCAATAGTAGCTAGGTATGATAGATGTATACGCGTATGCAGCAGAAGAAAATCTTTCTTTATGCCCACATATACTAGTAGGTCATCTGCAGAGCAGGCTCCACCTGATCTCTAGGTGTCTTCGAGTACGTAACAAGCCTATTAAACAAATGAACAAATCAACTTGAGAAGGAGTTCGTTGGCAAACTTGTCATGTTTATGAAGGCAACGCCCATCTGGCAGTGCCGAAGCGGCATAAAGGGCCCAAGCCGCGTAACTACACCACCCATTCTGTCATTTTGCGCGGATAATATGATTGCCACACCCCGAGGACGTCCTATCGTAGCTTGCGGTTTTGTAAAGGCCCGGGAGTCCGGAGGCCCACATCATTGTGGACTGTAGTCTGTCCTGTTAGTCTGGAATATCAAAATGCTTGTTTGTGTGCATCGACCGGTTGGGGATGACGTGGACGCTGACGAGGAAGGGCTGATGAAAGCTCCAGCATGCGACAAGCGCTTGCGTAACCCCGAAGACATCACTATCGTGATGACCCCGTGGATGGTCCGGTCTCTCTCTAAGTCTTCTCGTTTGCGCCTTTGAGCTGGGGGAACTGGAAAATCCTGGTCAGTTGAATGAGTCCAACAAGCCAAACAAGTCATTGAATGAAGGTGCGGTCAGCCACCAACGGCCCTTACAGAGTGCGTTGAAATCGTGTGACGGGTATGATACAGCTAGTACCATAGTGGACTTGGAATCCACTTAGTTACGCGCATTAGTCAATCAGGGCGAGGCGTCGTCAGCTCACATGTTACACGTCGTAACGCAATACAGAAATACAGCAGTATGAAAATAAAAGCGCCATCTCATTTTATTTCTTGTTCTCTCCGGTCCTTACCATGCAATAACATATAGTTAGACAATGAACTATAGCTAGTAAACCATAGCCTTGACAATGATTCCTACATATTAGTCATTCGGCAAAGATGATCGATCTACTACATACATAGTATATAGTTACATAGTAGTAGTAGTGGTATCAACATACACGTGGCTCAACTAGCTAATTTACATACCCTTATACCGTACATGGTCCCTATTCATTCTATATATTGTTACAAGCCCATGGCGTCTCGCACCATCCTTATGGTTCTATTCGCGCTCTCGCGAGCCTGAGCGGCACCATGTGCAGCAATATCTTGAAGATAACCGCTCTCCGTTCCATCTTTACTGATAATTTCTTGAAACCTCTCGCGAATAGGCTGAATGTGGGCATTGATGGTCGTCTCCACATGGTCCTTGAATGATTTGATCCTGCTTGATTGAAATTCCGAAGCTATCTCCTCGCAGTTCCTTCCGTTGGAATCTTCCAAGTGACTCAATATCTCAATGAGGTTTGAAATACCGGGTCGACGGATAGGATCATACGATATTCCAGGCTCGGAATCTGTGATTGCTTGCTTGATCTTTTGTTGGACTGCCATTTCTGTGTCGTTGAGAAGGATTGTGGATCTTTTATCTTCTTCCGACTTTGACATCTTATGGACAGGGTCTCGCAGAGACATGACACGACGAGCCGGAGCTGTTGAGAAGATCGCGAATGTTAGCTGTGGCCACAATTGCCCTTTCCCGCTATCCTTCATCTTCATGTTGCTTACATATCAGAGCTTCTGGTGCTGGGAATAGGTCGGTATCAAAACGATGGTTGAAGCTGTTGGCTGTATATCGGGTGAATTCAATGTGTTGCTTCTGGTCTTCGCCGACGGGAACATGAGTGGCCCTACCCAACAAGTCAGACGAATAACACAAGCACATATAAGACGTGATAGTGAATGGAAGCATACCCGTGCACAAGAATATCTGCAGCTTGCAGGACCGGGTAGGAGAAGAGCCCTAATCTCAACTTAGACTTTGCGGTATCGTTGTCCAGATCGACGTCATCGGGTAGATTTAGTTTGCTCTGTTCATGAAAAATCAGCAGACCTATCTTGTTGTCTCAAATTGTCAATTTGCATACCTTCCACTGGGTCATTCGAGAAAGATAGCCCATGGAAGCCACTGCGCTCAAAATCCACATCAGCTCTGCATGCGCCGAGACCTGTAGCATGTCAATCAGACGTTCCCATAGACTATGTCACGAGTGATCCACGCACATCAGATTGATAGAACAGTACGGATTTGCTCGGATCAAGCCCAATGGCAAGCAACATCGCAAAACTCTCCTTCCTCCTTTGCCGCAATTCATGAGGGCTCTGATTCCCCGTTAACGCATGCAAATCGACAATTGAATATATGCATTTATCCTCGGTGGCTGCATTATCTTGTAGTCGCACCCATTCCCGTAGCGCTCCCAAATAATTTCCAATGTGAGGGACGCCGGTTGGTTGTATGCCGGAGAAGATGACTCGGCTCGGAGCAGTGGAGGAGGTATGAAGAGTACGTCGTCGTGAAGGTAATCGTGAGGTATTCAAACATGAGCGACATCTTGGGATCGGTGATTTTTGTAACCCATTTTTCACTGCCTCAAGTGGAGCCAAGCTGCGCATCTTGCTGAAAGTCAAGGTCGTGCTCATGGTGAGCTTGACTGAACGTTTTTTTAGTCGGCGAAACTCCGCATGATTCGGAGATATCACGTGAATTTCCACTAAAGCTATGTTCTGCTCAACTACTCGACACGAAGGGAAACTCTTTGGCAACGAATCATTCATATGTTACAATAATACATTGCATCTGTAGTATGCTATAAGCCCCCTTTAAAGATCTATTTATATTACAAAGGTACCAGCCTGCTGGAACAGATACCAACACCCCTATCGATTCAGCCCTTTCGAACTTCATTCATGGGGCTTCTTGGATTCGTGAATCTCTCACTATTTATGTGATCCACCATTGGCTGCCTCTGTTTCGCGTCATGTCGCTGACCAAATTGAGCAAAATATGGCTCCAAGGCCTGATCGACATTGTCCGCTGTCGCATCAAGTTTACCACCGACATCTGTTACAACGAGTTAGTCGATGTATCAAGCCCTATAGCCTTGAAAGAAGAGCACCATACCAAGATCGTCAAAATCGAAAACATTGGCTTTCATACCGACACCGTAGAAAGCATGTCGTCGCAGAAATGCAAGCCACAGCTGCACTGTCTCTGGATGACCATCCTTGATCTGTATAAGTCGTCGTAATGTGATTCGCTCGAAGTTCTCTTGACTTTTCTTGTGCACGAAGTTGCTTCGAGGGACTGTCCAACGCTCAACTATTCGGGGTAAGGGGACGGGTCCAGAGACAGGGAGGTTGAGGTAATAGGCGGCACGGATCGCAAAGTCGGCAAAGAACTCGACGTTACGGACGCTGTACGATCGGAGTTGGAGGTCGCATACTGGTAAACCGTGTTGAGCTTTCCTTCTTAGTGGTCGTAGGTAAAGTGCTTGAACACTCCTAGGGAGGCGGGATGCCTCGGAGATATCATGTAGTCGTTCAGGCCTGACATTGGGGGATCAGCAAAATCGATAAAGATCGTGTATGTTGGGTAAAATTATACCATTGCTTGACTGAAGTCGTTTCGCTCGTTTGAGACGCTTCTATGTTTGACTGGGGAGCTTCCGCAATAGTCTCTGGGCCTGAAGCTTCCTTATCTTCTACCAATTGTGATAACTCTTTCATCAATTCATGCGAACTCGTCGGCGCTTGGTCGGAGGTGGTCGCCAATTGCCTTGTGAATCGTGCGGCCTGTTTCAATTGGAGTCAGACAATTGTCACTGTTGGTCATCAATCCACATATGCATTACCTGAAACGCCGTATATTTCGACCGAAACAGTGTCCTGGACAACATTTTGACGAATGGATGAGTGTCTATGACCACCCTGGAATAATCTGGAGAAGATGGTTCTCGGACGATGCTATCCGCACTTTTCTCAGGTGCCGTCTCCGCACACCGCCTTCGCTTTTTCTGCCTGCCCTCAGACAAGCCCACCAAGCGTTACGGATTTGATATTGCGCATTAAAAGAGGGAGAATCTCCATTCAAGCTATTTTTTTTCTGCTAAATGTCCTTGACCTATCTGGATATCCTTGGCTTTCATCTATCGTGTAAGTCGTTATTGCTACTCGTATTACATCCTGAACCATGAGAGACATCCCACTTTCTTCACTCTTCTATGAGAGCGATTAATAAAACAACCCCATGGTACTTAACTATGGATGATTGAGAGAAAGTCTCTTGCTGACTAATTCCTCTTATGGCCAGATAGGAGGATTGCAGAGATACTACGTGAAGGTCTAACCAAAATCTCACCATGGCTTCGAGCACAACCTTTTCCAAAGCTCAAGAAGCAGCCGAATATTTGAAGGAACGGCTTGATCCAAGGTTACAGAAACCCAAGGTTGCTATTGTTTGCGGTTCCGGACTTGGAGGTCTTGCAGATGCAGTTCACGAACAGCCCAGAATGGAGATTGAGTACTCTGTTATACCTTATTTTCCACAGTCTACAGGTAAGACTACTCTCTTACAACTCGCCATTCCGTAGATAGGTGCTTACCGTGGCATAGTCCAAGGACATGCAGGAAAGTTGCTTTTTGGATTCCTGGGAGCTCAAACCCCGGTCGTTCTCATGGTTGGCCGGTTACAGTCAGTCTGCCTGTTATCATGAGGCTCACATGAAATCCGCTTTGATTGATGCGAATCTAGCTACTATGAGGGTCATTCTATAGAGAATGTAGCCTTCCCTATTCGTGTACTAAAGCTACTCGAAGCAGAATCAATTATATGTAAGTTTGCATTGGATTGAATTAGCTAATCAGAGCTTTCCTGCTGATCAGCTAGTGACCAATGCCGCGGGTGGTCTGAACCCTGAATATGCCGTGGGCGACATAACGGTCCTAAACGATGTAGGTTGAACGCTGTGGCATGTCCCATTGCTTTGCTAATCGATCAATTCAGCACATCTTTCTCGCCGGACTTTCTGGTCTACATCCGCTGCGGGGACCCAATATAGATGAGTTTGGTGTCCGGTTCCCTCCACTTTCAGACGCATACGACTTATCGCTTCGTCGATGTGTCCATAACGCATGGCGAAGTATCGACAAGTCAGAGAAACGACGACTTCACGAGGGAGTCTATGCGTTTGTGTCTGGACCCAGGTATGGATGCCTTGTGGATGGCATAGGTATAATAAGTATGCTGACTGATGATATGTAGCTACGAAACACGTGCTGAATGCCGTATGTTGAGAAACCTCGGGGCCGATGTGGTAGGCATGTCCACGATACCTGAGATCATTGTTGCCAGGCACGCTGGTATGCGTGTGCTGGCATTTAGCCTTGTCACGAACAATGCCGTCCTAACTCCTGTACCCCGAGGAGACGACCATCTCCTTCAATCGACGTCTAGTAGTGAACTGGACAATATAATCAAGGAAGGCAAGGCGAATCATCAAGAAGTTCTTGAGGCTGGCCAGCATGCTGCCCAAGATATGCAGGTGAGTCAGCCAAGTTCTCAGGAAATTCGGAACAGGTGATTGACCAGAATCGTAGCGGCTCGTTGTTCAAGTCATATCTGATGTCTTTGAAAACCCCCATGATATATAGGAACTAGCGGTGGAAGCAGCTATCAAGCCCCCACAATGAATCTACCTCAGCGACGCCTCTTTGCTTGTAGACGGTTGTAGTGTGCTTTCTTCCCACTGGTCTTTGCTGCTTGTATCTGATTGTACTTGACCTTGAAACGGCCTGACTGCTTTTCCGCAGAAAGTACCTCTTCGACAAAAGTCTGTTTGCGATCCTTTTTCACGATACGAGACTTGAAGAACTCGGTTGGGCCTTCAACGATAGTGCCAACCTGGGAATACTCGGGGATACCATTGCCACTTTCCTTTTTGTAATGTCTGTGCGGGTCTAGGACGTTACGCATCCGTAGAAGCTGCAAGTCCCTCTTCAATTCTGCAGTTAATTTCGTCTTTGGCATGTTGAACCAATCATTACCAGCATTGTCCGTTCCCTATTTGGTTAAAAACAGTCAGCCAAACTACTCAGTAATAAGACGTAACATCAAAGGTTTCATGGGTAGCTGCTCAGAGTAACTATGAAAAATGAATGCTCTCATAAGTGCAGGGCAGCCCAAAACGGACTGGTGATTCTGCATCAAGTGCACAAGGCATAAAAAGCTTACATCATAGCAGCAACGCGAGGATGAGAAAAGATAGCAAATTAGACATACCTTGTCTTTGCCCGAATACTTGACTGCACTAATCATTGGCTTCGCCACGGAATCAAGAACGGAGTGTGAGGCAGCTTGCAAGTTGTCTATTGTGGCGACGTCATCGCTCTGCTGGATGAAGGGTTTGAGAGCAGCGCTAGCTGGCAGTTTAGGTATTCTTCCGCTCAATTTGTTAGTATACGGTTGTGTAATGGGCCGAGTGCAAGAAAAAGCATACTTGGGTATATCTTGGGCCGACACGCCTGTCTCCGAGATAGAAATTGAAGAGTTGTCCGCCGAGGACGACGATTGAAGTCGTACCCGTGCTTCGTCTAGAAGCTGTTGGATGTATTGATCTTCATCCTGATCATCAGCTACGAAGTGAGCGGTGGTGTTGTCCATCTTGAAAGACGGACTTCATGTGAGGATGTTGAGCGAGACACAGACGTGTGCTGGCCGGAGTAAGAGGAGAAAATTGTTGTGGAAGCAGCTCGGGGAGTCTTTATTGAGGATTTTTTTTTCCCGCTGCTTAGCTCGAGTGGGGCTTTTGCTTTTGCTGGAAAACTTTGTGGTTGAGAAGAAAGCTAGTATTTTGGAGCCGTGCACTTCCACGAATACTGTGGATTAGACTGTGAAAAATACACAGGCTAGAAACTTGATTGCATTAACCGCGATACCCAGACAATGTCGCGTAGATACTAGGTGATTTCGGGCGTAAGTACGGTATCCTCAAATACATGCCGACCGGAAACGGCATAACGCGCCAGCATCACATCACATCCGCCCGTCGCGCGTGCCTTCTCTTACAAACTCATTCAACTACCTACGTATCTGTATCTGTGTGCCCAAGGACAACGCGATCAAGGAACCACCCATTACACGTCTGGGTCCCAAGTCATCTTGGAATTGATATATTGTCGACGCGCGCAGTTTCCGTCTACCCAGTTTCCCGTCGTCTTATTACCCCCCAAGAAGCCCGCCGCGCCTCTATACACGTTCAAGAGCTCTATCTGCAATCCTCGCCCAATAACGATCGATCTTGCGAGGAATCAAGGTCCCACCACCAACCACCCCCTCGATTGGATCACCAAACATGGAGCAAGCTGCACAGTCATCTGGTCAACAACAGAACCGCCAGCAGGCTGTTTATGATATTCGTAATGGCGGTCATTATGGTATGTTTTCCTGAAATCGCGCGATTTGTGTCATGATGCCGACCGACAGGCTAACAATGTGTTAGGCGCCAGCGCAGCTGTAAGTGCAAGGATGAAGGGAGCTTGGGTGTCGCGTCGCTAATCACGATTATTTCGAACCTATAGCTATCGGCACAGGGATATGCACCCGTTGCAGAGTTGTACACCGGCGCATGGTCGAATGTAAGGCATTGCGAATTGAATCATGTGTACGACCGAACCAACTGACGGAAATAGGTCAACCAAGGTCTTCAAGGAAACTCGCGCGACATTCTGACTACATACTGGCAACACATCATCAACCACTTGGAAACGGACAACCATGACTACAAAATCCATCAGCTGCCCTTGGCGCGTATAAAAAAAGTGATGAAAGCCGACCCGGAAGTCAAAATGATCTCAGCCGAAGCACCAATTCTCTTCGCCAAGGGCTGTGACATCTTCATCACCGAACTCACAATGCGCGCATGGATACACGCCGAGGATAACAAGCGCCGAACTTTGCAGCGATCTGATATTGCGGCCGCTCTCGCCAAGTCCGACATGTTCGATTTTCTGATTGACATCGTGCCCCGCGAGGAAGCTACATCGCACGCGAAACGATCAAGTCAAGCCGGTGGTGCTGCAGGTACTGCTGCCGTTGCCGGAGCGTCAGGTTCGGCCGGTGCTGCAGGCCATATTCCTGCTGCCCAGGGTGGTGTGCAGCATCCTCACATGGCTCCTGAGTATCTGGGTCAGCATCCGCTTGCACAGGATCAAGATTACAGAAATCAGCCCGGCATGTACCCCGGTGCGGTGCAGTCGGATCCTGCGGCTTATGGCCAGCCTCAACCTCAGATGTTTGATGGGATGTACACTGCTTATCCTCATATGCCTCCTCAGCAGGTATGTCCTTTTCCTTTTGTCTTTCGCCATGGATGACTGCTGACAATGCCATAGTAAATAACCGAGGTACATGAACCACAATGTGACCCAATAATCTGGAATGATTTTGACTCGTCAACGTACAACTAAAGGTCATCGGAAGATTGGTGTCTTGGGTTTTTTGTCCCCCCCCTCCCCCTCTAACGTGTTATGCAATTGTTAATTACCAGGCGTCTTTTTTTCATTATCTCTATTTTTGTAGTAAAGTCTCGACTAGGCAAAATTTGTATCTATTGATCAAGTGCTTTAGGTTTTTTGAGTAGAGCTGACTCGTCTCAGGAAAGAAAGCTTGGTATTTCGTAGTTGTACACAGTTTATATACAGGGTAATTATCTATTTCATTCCAAATCTCGAAGACAGTGTCGCGAATTTCTCGTTTTTGACGGGACTTGAGACTGTCCGTGTAAGCCTGAAGAAAGTGAAATGTTAGCCAGTGAGTTAGTCCTTTTGATGATCATGACACCTACTTCTCAAGCAACATCGGTCCATTCATGGCGTCGACACGGCCGTACTTCTTGTTCCGCGTGGAGATGTCATAGAATTCGTCGGAGTTATCTGACTGTAACAGGTTGACGGTTTGTTGAAGTTCGTCTAGGTTTTCTCTAAGAATTGGATTGTTAAGACTGTCCACGAAAGTCGCGAGATACTCGACATCTTTGGCTAATGCGGTGACACCGTATGGGTTGATTTTGCGAACCTCCGGTGACAGAGGAAGTGCCAAAATTTCATTCGCGGCGTGACTCAGAGCGTCAAAGTATATAAGTTCTTTTATTTCAGTGGGGAGACCGAGTAATGTCGAGTTCATGATATTCGAAAGGAAACGGGTCAGTGTTTGCATGTAATTGCTGGGCTCTTCTGGCTCGACTGTTGTATTCCAATCGTATTCGGCAGTTTCGATAAGATCGTCAATCTTGGAGTTGACGACTTCAAAAATTCGTTTTTCGGCCGCTTTTTTGTTATTGCGGAATTTCTCAGTGGCCTTTAACGAGACAGGCCCAGCAGTTGATGCCTGTGACCGAGCAGCAACGAGAAGAGCTTCTAGCTCTTGGCAAGCCATTTCAAAATGCTCAAGGTTGATCAAGATTTGGACAATTTGTCCTAGATATTGCGAGCTCAACCGCTCAACAAGCGTGTCGCAAACTTCGTTCGATAGAAGATCATCTAAAGCCTATCATGCAGATTAGTTGGCGTGAAACGAACAAATGGAAAGAAAGTTACTCACCGTCTTGAGTGTCTCATCAATAACGTCTGCGTGGGAGAAATCGTCGTTGGAGAAGAAGTAAAACTGGTTGAGAAAATTTCTGATGTCAATACAACAAAGAGGATACATCTGGGAGAATGGCAACACGCAAGGGAAGCTGAAATATGTCAGTGTTTAATACTTCTCAAGTAGTGTAGCAGTCGCCTCTTACGTTTGTTCTGAGCGTGGCTTTTCCGGCGTATACCAACTGACATTGATGACTTTGTCAAATTCTTCGAGGGTTTGAATCGGCATAGGCATGTAGTCATCAGTGGAGACGATCTATTGCAGTCAGTGAGAGTATCGACAATAGAGAAAATCTGCTGACCTCTTGAAAGTCGTCACTGAATCTAGTCTTGAGCAGATCGGCATATCTTCCGAACAGCGTGAGGAGCAGTTTGTCGAATACCGTAGTCGAGAAGTTCCACGTCTGCCACAGCAATAAGCCTTCGCCTTACAATGACGCTGCAGAAGTAACTTACATCCATGGCCTGCATGAATAGTGCAACGAGATTTTTGATCTTTAGTAAACTCTCCGCATTATCAACTTCGGGAAGTGCCGCGGTAATTAGACCAACTGCAGTGTGGCACATTGATTCCCACAATTCTTCCACCTGTTGAGACACAAGAATTTAGTCATCCGACATCAAAAATAGCAGCAGTCCAAGCGCGCGCAGTGTACTCACATCAACAGTCGATCGAAGATCTGGAATTTTCTTCATCGTGGATCTTTCCACAATTGCAAAGCCAGTCATCTCTTCCAACAGAGTATGGAGACTAGCGCCATCGGCATCAACGAGCGTGATAAAACTCGGGAGTAGAAGTTCCTTTTGCCGTCGTCGCGTGGTTGCATATTCTGCTCTGAACCTGTCCATCTGTCCCAATGATCTATGAATATGCAGACATTCAAACAAGGGCGTGAAGTCGACCTGAAGGTCTTCATTTTGTAGTAAATCGTACTCTTCATGCTCATCAGATACTAGCTCAATAGCTGAGTTCAGCTTGAATTGTTCCAAATACCCCAGGTTCTGTGATCTTTCTTTCAAGCGCTCCTTGCGTAAGTTGGTGTGATATAACGCAATTTCCCCCAAGTACTGCGACATTTCTCGAATTCGATACAGCCATGTATTCAAGTCCGACATGACAGCTTCCGCGATTGCTCTCTGGGTTGCCGGCACTGACCGCTGGATCAGCTCCGATATCTTGTATTGGGTGATTTCTTTGAGGTGGACATTTTGTAGCTCTTCAAGCGCTCGAAGAGCCGCGTAGTGATTCTTCTTTCCGAGTAAATCATGGACTTGATTTGAAAGCCTCAGAACTTCCAGACAATCTTGAAGCGCGCGGAGACTCTCGTCAATATTTTGTCGATGGCTCCTCGATTCCACTAGCGCCTTCTTCTGTTCTGCCAACTTCTCCGTACTGGATTGAATAGACTGATTCAGGTCCAAAATCTCCGACGTCAAACTGACCGTGCCCTCGCGAATCCGAAGAAGCTGGTTCACCGACGTCACGAATTCTTGGTGGTTCGTGTTGCATATATTCTCAATCTCCTGTTCCTTATCGCTGGCGAAGCGGGACAACGATCGTAGGAGCTGCGACGTCTGGTTACCATAACTGTACTCTCGAATCGACGGGATAAGCTGATCTAGGTAGTCTGAGTCCGACGGGGACATAACAATCTATATGTTGACTATGTTAGCTCGGCGCAATCCATGTACGTGTTCCGGATGAGTTGGCTTCACACCTGGTTCAGGATGTTTGAGGAGTCATTGCGATGGGAAATAGCGGATGGCATTGTCGCCCCTTCAGTATCAAATGGTTGTATCAGTCAGCAGCAGTAGGCATATCGTGGTAGAGACCTTGTTGTATAATATTGTTGCAATCGTGTCTACAAAAGGTATTCAGTGGTGGTTAAGTGGAGGGCGCCTAGGCAGTCGCGATCCCCGGAATTGCTGTGGGGCCGTGCCTTCCTCATGCATCACTCAACATCTTCTTCCTACGCCGTACTTTACACCTCTTATTCTACTCATAGTACACTACACGATGTTATTCTACTAATTCGATGACTATACACCTTAATATGCATTTCTCCCTCCTCATTTGCTAAGTATAGATCATATCTCGATCTGATAACGGCGTATCACTGCTCTTCATCCCATCTCCTTGGCGCCCATGTATCAATCAACTATGTTCCTGCGACACTACATACCTCTCCCCTGCCATCCTGACAGTGGAAGCTGAGCTACCTAGAAATCCGTGTCTGCTGCGTCTTTATGAACCCATATAGTCTGATCCTGTGGCTGCCGAAGAGCGCAGCGTGAAGTGACCAGTATTTTATACAAGTACCAAGCCTCCTTCCAACGATATATGACGCCGCTCTTCGCAGTATCTGGATAGAGTGCCTGTCATATATCTCTAGACTCTCATCCTGTTAGGCTCAAGGCATTGCGTGATCGCCATCAACCGAGCTATGTCCGGATAGTGTTTGTTTGGCTTGTTGGCCTGACATCGCTCGAGGCCCTCTGTGCCCGAGGACTCAGTGAACCTATCTGGGAAAGAGGAGATGATGCGATCTGGTCAAGTGATTTTTTCTACCTGGCTCTACTTGCGCTCACGTGACTATTTGGAACCCTAACATCTTCTCCATCTATTCTTTGGATCTGCTTATTGCTTCTTTTTCCCTCTGATTGTGGCTGGTGAATCAAGGAATACTCTTGCATACAGGGCTCTCCTTAGCTGTGAGTATTAGTCCATCTATGATTGTTAGATTCTGTTAGCTATTTTATGTATCATATCATAGTTAGTCATGTTGACATGTGGTACTGACTACTCTTTGAGATTTTCCACAATGGCAGCTGGGATGATTTCCCTTCTAGAACCCTTCTAGAACAAGAAATGAACCTTATTAGCCGCCAAACCCAATTTCTCTGGATCCCCTTTGACTAGTTCGCCTTATCACATAGTTTGAATCTTGCTCTGATACCAGTGATGTCGTTGCGAAACTGTGCCAGGAGGGTGACTGCCCTATCAGATGCTCACCAGCGGCTAAGCACAAAGATTGCCCGGATTCTTGGAGTTTGAGCTTGCAGCTTCATCCTATCATGAGTTCTGATGATCGACAAACACCTCGTTTTGACGCCTGTCGCGGCAATGATGGTGGTCTGCTGCCCAATGAGAAGTTTCCAGGAGACGTCGAAATAGACACATGATGCCTTCTTGTCTTCGGCTTCATTCTGTTTGTCCTCAACCTTCTCTATAAAATAACACTTGCCGCCCTCTCCTTTTCCTTGCTTTGCCTCTCGTCCTCCGCAACACTCACCTCATTCTCAATCTCATCTCTCCTCTTGATCTCAGTTGCTATCTATTTTGATCTTTCTGATCTCTCCCAATTTTCCTTGCCGTTGCCGCGGTGTGCTGTTAGACAATTGATCATACCGTTGAGGTAGAAAGCGCCTTTCAGTCAGCCACAAGCCTTTTCAGATCCTCCCTTATCTCTTTCTGGGCTTTTGAACCACTCTTCGATCTTGAATCATCCTTGGCCATGCTTTCCGAACGCAAGGCTGTTGCAAAGAGCCCACACTCATCTGAGGGAACTGCGGCAGATACTCCTGACACCAAGATGACCGTCTATTCTCCCGAGGATTTTAGAGTCCCAATGTCCTCTCGTGCTCAGCAGGATTTCCGCCGCTTTTATGATGGAATGGCCACTTTCTCCGTTTCGTAAGCAAAGCACTTGTACATTTATCCTGCTGCATCTGCTGACTTCTCCAATTGCACAGACCTAGTGTGGATCCATTCATGGGGTCGGGTTACGCTCATTTGTCCTCCGCCAATGTCGACTTTCATCGCTTTGGCTTTGGTGATAGTAAATCTAGCACTTCTCGCGAAAGTCCTGTGCGCACAGTCAACTCGGCTGGCTTACCTACTCCACATACAGAGTCTCGTTCAAGCAAGCTTCATCCTTCTGAGAACGACGCTCTTGCCAGCCCCTTTTCTGGTTCTCGTGGCAATCTCAGGCTCACTTCCGGTCGAGTCGAATCCCCTTACTTCCCTCCAAAGGCTCGCGCTTTCGTCATCGAAGGTGTTTCTCCTGCCATATCCCAATTGACTGTGGCTGGTATATTCGGAGTAGGTTTTAGTCGAGCCGCAGACTTATCTTACAACATGACTTGTGACTCAGTGCTGACTTCTTGTGAACAGCGCCGCGACTTCGGAAGCATTCAAGGTCCTTACCTCTCGGGACTCAAATCATTGGGCAAGTTCGTTGTCGCGTTCACTGATATACGTGATACTCAGCGAGCACTTGACACAGTCCAGCTTACTCATCCTGAATGGCGAGTAATTCCTCTTCTAGCTCGTAAATGCGCGCAGGAGTCCCACGGTCTTTTTGGGGGTATTTCTGATTTTGAAGGTCAAATTACTATTACCGTTTCCATTCACGGCCGTAACGACATGGACGTGACATCTCTTGTACAGGGCTTGGCCAAGGGCTTTGGCACTTTGATTTCTTTCAAAATCCCTTTTCTGCAGGCAGACAACATCAAGAAGTACTTCGTCGAATTTTGTGACACCGTTGACGCTATAAACGCAGTAGCTGTTCTGAACGGTGCAACCATTGAGGTCGGTCTCTCAAATCTGTCTGCTCTTGCCTGTTATCCACTTGTGACTCAAGACTGACTTTCTTCATTTCATCGTTACAGAATCTTGAACTCGAAGCTAAGCACATTCGTCCTGACGTTGAGTCTACTTCTTGCAGCTTGCTCCATCAGTTCATGAACACTCGTGACGTCTCACCCAAGAAGAACTCACCTTACCAGATTGGTGTTTGTGCTCGTGATCACAGCTACGTCTTGAGCCCCACTGGCCGTTCTATCGTACCTGCGAATGACATCTCAGACATCATGGGCATTCTTTCCCCTGTCCAGAAGATTCCTAGCTTTGATGCATTGCCTCAACAGTCTGACCGCCTTTCGGATCAGCGTCCCAAGCATCCCCAGAATGTTGTCGACGTGAACCGTATTCGCAAGGGTCTTGACGTCCGCACTACTGTATGACTTCTACTCTAATTTTCCTTTGCTGTCGACTGAATATGCTTGTTCAGATTATGCTTCGCAACATCCCCAACAAGGTCGATTTGGTATGTCAAAATTTCTGATTGAACCACATACATATCTCCATTGCTGACTTGACCAGTCTCTTCTCAAAGCTATCGTCGATGAGACCAGCTTCGGCAAGTATGACTTCATGTACTTGAGAATCGACTTCGCCAATAATTGCAAGTCAGTACACTCCCTACTGTCATCTTGGAATATCATCTTCTGACAACCATGTCAATAGTGTCGGTTATGCGTTCATCAACTTTGAAGATGTAAGTGTTCAGTCTTCCCACGATGCTACAGTTTGTGCTAATCACGATACAGCCTCTTGACATCATTGACGTGAGCCATTTATTCAATCCCTCGGGCGACTAGCAGCAATTTACTAAAGTCTCACAGTTTGTCGAAGCTCGCGCTGGTCATACCTGGAACTGCTTTAACAGCGACAAGGTTGCCGAGGTCTCTTATGCCAGTGAGTCATATGCTTCGCTCAGGTCATTGCTCTATGCTAATTCACCTGTCACAGCTATTCAGGGACGTGACTGCTTGATCCAGAAGTTTCGCAACAGCTCTGTCATGCTTGAAGATCCTTCATTCCGCCCCAAGGTAAGAGAACATCATTCTTCCGTGCCTGCGAAATCATTGGTTAAAGCCAAAACGCCACAGTTGTTCTACACTGGTGTTGGCCCTCTCACTGGAACTGAGGAGCCCTTTCCTGGTCCCAACAACATGTCGAAGATGCGTCGTAGCGTCGAAAATGCGGAACAAGTCGGTATGTTGAAACGTACACATGCTCAGCTCTGATGGAAGAAGTCACTAACGAGAATCGATTGTTTGTGTTTAGGTCTCTTTGCTCCTCGCATGAGCCGCGAAGGTCGCCGTGGACACACCATTCGTGTCGACTTGCCTACACCTCTTCGTCATCGCGCCAGCCCTCCTCATCGTCAGGATCTTTCCGGAATGTCCCCTATGACTTCCCCCCTTACTCTTCGCCGCGGTATTTGAGTGTATCGACCAAGTCATCCTGGCTCATGATAGTCATCTCTATTTGATTTGAATGGGAATCTGAGTGTGAAGTCTTTCAATTTCGAAAATGTTACTGATATTGCCGTAGAAAAAGAGGCGAAAGAAGTATGGAAGACACTGAAAAAAAAATTGGAGGAGGCAAAAGTGGTTTTTCATGAATGTGTTTTTAATTATTAGAAAGCTATGGATGGGTTATGACGGTACGACAGATATGATTATCGCAGATTAAGCATGAGAAGCTTGCTGCAATGAAACACAATTCACACTGTGGAACATTATCTCAAAGTAGGACAACTCTAGATAACAAGAATTATATTTCCTTTCGCCTCAGTACGCCTTTATAGCCTTTACAGCTGCCTCAATGTCAATATAATCATCCGCTCTACTCGCAGCCCGTCCCCAACGCACAATTCCCTCCCCATCAATTGCCCAAAACCCACCAGACTGCCACCGTGTTCCACTCTCAGTAGGCCTGTTCCAGATCCCCTTCTCTCGACCCAAGTTGATAATCGTCATCAATGCCTTTGGACTTAGGACATGGCTCCAAGATGTCGTGCCTAGACCCCATTGAGCGTAGATTGTGCGATCGGTGTCCACAACCACGATCACTGGGTTTGTTGAGCCTGGTATAACGACTCCACCCACTGCGTCTACCCATTTAGTTGTTGATGGCTCATCGCTGTGCGATACGGCGATAAAGTTGATTTCGGGTTGTTGGCTGGCAGCTTTTCGTATGTCAAGGAATGTTACTTCGGCCACTAATAAAGTCTTAATAACGTGCTCTTATACCTCAAGTTACAAATTCACGGATTTTACGAACCAGGACAGCCGCAATGGCGCAGGAATGTGACGATGGTTGGCTTGCCGTTGGCAGCGGGCAAGGGCAGCTCTGGACAAGAGGGAGCCCTGTTTCCGATCTGAGGAGCGGCGAAGAGCTCAACTGATGTTGGAGAGGCCCATGACGAAGCTTCTGTTGCAAATGTCATCTCGTGAGTCGATCGGGTGAAGTGTAAAGATTAAAGACAATCGTATGTGAGAAGACTGGGATACATCGGAGCGCGCGGGTAGATCGTGATAAAGCCCCGCAACATAGACGAGTGCCGAGGAAGGGCGACATAGTTTGTTTCATGAGGCTCTTGTCCAATTCCATGACTGACGTTCTTGGAGGGCTTGTGTTAAATATAGAGAGTTGGTGAAAGAGAATTTCGTCGGCCTCGAAATCTCGAAATGCCATTCTTTTCCAACTCGAAGTCATGGAAGGTCAATACTAGTTAAACCAAAGTTTGTAGTGACATACTAGAAAGATGTTCGACATTTACTTCTCCATTAGATTATATGAAGAAGTGCGGCGGAAGCCAACCCGGGGACCGGATGGTCGGTATATGTGGAGTTTAGGAAATAATAGGACTCAGCCTACCAGAAAACTGATCGTTCAGCACCCTTTTCTCTGCCCCCTCTAGATGAACTTAGGGTCAATTATTCCTGGCAATCACGAACCATGATGTACAAAGCAACGTTGCAAGTCACCGCCGATATACACTAAAGATCCAATTACTAGAATGCCACCATTTCTGTCACTGACAAGGACCTGGCATTTCACAACATATACAGTTATCTCACCACTTAAGCCTACGTTGTCAGTTGCAGGTAAAACTGTACTCGTTACCGGCGGAGAAAGTAGCGGCTCCATTCTTTCCTTGACCTTTGGCCTAACCAGTATTTTAGTGCGTTCACATTCTACAAGATTGATCGCTGATGCGGTGAACAAAGGGAGATGCAATCGGGGCGCGAATCGCAGACGTATTCGCAGTCGCCGGACCAACACAAATCGCAATCACCGGTCATCGTGAGGAAGTCTTAGCTTCGGCAGCCAAAATTCTTGTGGGCTCTTTCAAAGGTCTCAAAATTTTTGAAGTTTTGCTGATGTTTGCAAGATAAACCAAGTTCATGTTGCTTTTGACCTGGTTGCCAGGCAATTCGGACCGATCAATGTCTTCGTAGATAACGCGAGTTACATTTCAACTGAACCAGTAAGCGAAGTAGATAGCGACGGTGCTTAAGCAGTATTCGAAACAAATGGCAGAGGCATCAGATATACAGCGCGAGCTTTTGCCTGCAAAGCGCGCAAGGATGATACAGTGGTTATCAATGTTTCGTACATTGCTGCTATCATGCCTCCGATGCTAGGGAGAGCTTTCTACTCGACAAGTACGCTTGCGGCGATCACGAACTGGGAGTATTTGGCGGCAGAAAATCCGAACTATGGCATTGTGAGTATACTACTTGAACAGATTGAGATGGAGATGGCCAAGAGTATTGGGCCAAAAGGTGCAGATCATAGTGAACATGTTTATAAAATCTTTATCAGGGAAACGAATCTGACAACATTAGTCGATCTTCCCGCGCATTCTGCAAATTGGCTTGCGACTTGCGACTTGCGAGGCCGATCTTCTGCATGGTAACGATTCGGTTACGCGAAATGGAATGTCGAGGAGCTGATGTCGCGCAAGGAAGAGTTCAAAACAAGCGACCTGGCAACCATTAGACTGGTCAGATTGCCGTCGTTTTAGAAGAGAAATCGAATCGCTAGAGGATAATGTCTATCAGTGCGAAAAACGACAATATCCAGTCGATGGCGTACAAGTATCATCAATCCGATAGAGCGACTGTAGAATAACCGAGGTGTTTCAAAATCTAGAACAAGAAAGGAATAAGTGGGGGACGGTGCCTTGCTGCCTCAGCATTCAGGAAGCAATATTTCATGCAAAAAAGCTTAAATCAACGTCTACCCATCAAAAGATCTTGCACCTGCAACTTATCCACAACATGGATGAATCACGCCTCGAAGGCGTTTTCTCCACCGTGCACCTCATATTCCACCGCAACAAAAACCAGCACGGCGGGACCGTGTGGTGGAAATGGCTATCAATTCTTCGTCGGTGTCTTGCCAGATTCATTGACGCCGTTGGGAATGAGAAGAGATGCATGAATATCTCAAGATATTTGCATCATCGTGTGATTCCAAGGGCTTATTTGTATGTGGATTCCCACTACACAGAACGTAAAAGTCGTGGCTAACAAACGTTTAGCGCTTTCTCCACTGTGGTTGCCGATGGTCAATTTTCCACGCTCGGGACAGTGCTTTTGGCGGCACTTGCCCAGACGAAGAGGGTAATAATGCCCTTACCACTACAGCCACGACGGGGAAATTCCGTGAACCAGGAGAAAGCAGTGTCATTTGCAGCAATGACGCTTATTGATAAGACAAAAGGTGACTTTGGTGTTCCGATCCGTCGGGCTGATGAGTCTTTCAAAGATCAGGAAGTTCTATCTATGCCGACCAAAAAGGGGAGGAAATCTTCAAAACATGAAAGCGCTGCCGAAGATATGAGATTACCTGCACCAGCAAAGGACACAACCGAAGTCAAAATATCAAAATCCAAGAAAAAGAGGTCTCTTAACGCTATCGATGACATTTTTGGGGCTTTGAAGTGAAACGTACATCAAACCGGAGAGAAATATACAGCAAAATTCAGACTCACTTCGTATTAAATGGACAAGACATACATCGCCAACAAATTCATACCGAGATGATTTGCCAACGCCCAGGCGATACTATACAAAAGTTTGGGCGAAAAGACCGTCCACACAAACAAATGTGTTCTGAGCATGGTGCAAGCCACCATGACAGCCAATAACTCCATTGTTACACTGAACGATAGCGACGCTACTCTATTCGTTACATCTGTTTGAGTCATTCGAGGCTGGTTGATGGCTGTTTCTGACGTCCACCAGATCGATCCTGCCCAGTTGCTGACAAATGTCAATAATCCGACGACGGCGACGTTGTAATCACTGACGCCGTTGTAAGCTGTTGAGAGGTCGACGGAGGATAGGGCATTTGATCCGCCGAAAGCAAAAAATGCGACGTGCTGCATGAGAATCAGGTTCAGTGTCGTCTCTGTGGTATTCATGTTAAGTAGCTCAACGATTGAAGCTTGGGCTTTGAATAGCAAGAAAAGGGGTATATTTGTTGCGCGTGACTGTGTGATGAGGAAGAGACTAATGGCCTCATGAAGAAATCTCTTGGGTCCTGTTTTGCCAGTGACCTGTGTTAGACAAGTCTCCTGAGCTTTGAGAGGAAGACTGAATTGCTCACCATTTTGGACACTTCGAGATGTGAAACCGGAAGACACGAATATCCCCACAAGCAGAGCGATACCAGTGAAAACTATTCGAGCCTGCAAGACAAGCGAAGTTTGAAATCCCAATCCTGTAATTCTAAGCATCATAGGATCCAGCAATTCTGGCGCATCGGCCGCTGTGAAAGATACTTTGAAGACGATGGCTGCGATAGACACCGCGACAGATAGCACCGTCCATAAAGATTTGCCAGCTATGTCTCTGAAAGGCACTGATCGAATCATGTATTGACAATTCACCATGTATGTAAGAAGCACCAGTGACCAGAGCATTCTGGGCTGAGAAGCAGTTAGAAATTGGACAATATCAGGATCGCCTGCAAATTTCTGGCCGGTCTGGTTCCATCGACGTACTAGACGACCGGCCGCCGCAAAAGAAATTGAACAAACGATGCTTTTGAGTGTTATCGCAGTTGTCCCAGATTTCAAAAACCTAGATACGTAGTCAGTATAAGTCTGATATTCCGCACAGCTCAGATGCTCTTACAATCTCAAATGTGTATAAACAGTCCAAGCGGTGGAAATCCAATACCAAAACTGCTGCTCTTCCTCTACAAAGCTACTGGCAAACATCATAGCACCATGTAACATCGAAGTAACGAACAAAAACACCATAGAAAAAATCCGACATTTTGGTAAAGTGCAATATGCTACAATAGCAGAGGTGAGACAAGCAAAAGCCGCCGTCAAAGTGCCAGAGTATAGCATAGAAAGATTGTAGCTGCTAGCAGCACCGCTCATCATACTTTGCGCAGAATGCAGGAATTTGTAATGCGTCCTTGCAGATTTTTCGTCGGGCGACATGGACAATGCAGCGGCTATGAATTCGTATTCCAGTCTCTCCAAAGCGGAGGATCCTACCTCAGCACCATTTGCGCTTGTTACCTCGTTGATCTTGTCGCCATTAGTGCTGAACCTGGGATACGCCATTTTGATCACTTTTTGAATCTGCACGGTGTTTTCTAGCAGCATGTTTAACCTGTCCACCTCTGTATGACAACCCAATCAGCTCATTTGACCCGGTACATGATGACTGTCATTCACATACCACTGTCCCATAAGTCGAGGAACTCCGGAATAAAGATGCCGAGAGAGTTCAATGGTATAGGGACTCCAAGAAGTCCTGCCAAGGTTGGGGTGATGTCTGATTGCTCCACTGTACGGTAGTAACTAAATTCTTCAGCTTCAATAGGGCAGCCTCGGCCTTTAAAGTCTGCAGTCTCTGCGTGTTTTTGCAATATTGGAGATATGAAAGTCAATGCTGGCGATGTTTCTCCTGCAGAGGAACCGCCATGGTTACCTGCTTCGTTCATTCCATGATCTCCTAAAAGAACTAGAAGAGTCGAGTCTAGATGGGTTTCGGAAACTATTGCATTGTAAATAAACTCAACGATACCATCCATCTCTTTCTGCTTGGGAACCATATGAGAGCTTCAACGGATTAGCTCTGACATGTCCTTTGGATGCGGTCTAATTTACCTCTTTGGCCCAGCCTTATGACCAATGTGGTCTAATCCAAGATAATGGAGTACCATGACAGACCAGTCATCATGTGCCAGCTCCGGCAAGACATGTCTCGTAACATTATTGTCCACTTCAGTGAAGTCCTATCATACGAATCAGCCAATGATCGACCCACAACTATCAGATAGGCAGAACAGACCGAAACAAAAAAGCTACTCGTCCCATCAAAACGGTCAAAAGTATCAGGAAACAAGTTCAGCCACGTATCATCTCCATACATGAGCATCTTCCCAGAAAGGCCATTCTTGAGCTGAGTGATAATAGTATCCTGGTGAATTAGCGTCGACATACTCTCCGACTCGGCGATGTTGAGCATGACATCAGAGAATGACGGGACTGATCCGGTGGTTATTGCCTTTATTCGAGGCATTGTGACAGTTGGAGAACTTGCATGTGCAGTAAAAGGCCACGCAGCGCCCGTACGAATTAAACTACGGAAGTCAGCTTCGAGCCACTATGCACAAGAAAAAGGTTAGGATCAGAGAGTCCATTACTGACTTTTGAGTGAATGCAAAGCCCGAGTTAGCTGAATACACGAAATCACTGATCAACGGGTAAGCAGATTTCCATTCGGCAGTTGCTGTAGTTAGCTACCTGCGCAAAGCATCGACCACCATTATTATGACTTTGTCAAAGACCGGTGGTGCTTTGCCCCATACGGGCCGCTCAGCTGCCCCTGACAAAATAGCCTTGTAAGGAAAGTATCCTGAACAGAATAATAGCACTGAGACAGGGATCAGTGTATTGGCAAGAAGAAGTGTCCATTTTGAAAGAGAACCGGCCATTGTGGCGCGGAATGATTGGATGCGCACAATCCAAGAGGAGGAAAGAGGAAAATTTTTAGAGCCAGACGACTCTGACGGATATTGAAAAGCAAAATTTCACCTTTCGTGGTGGGCAAGTCCCTTGCTACATGTTTGTATAATGGAGAGATGCTCTCCTTGAATCTATTTACATTGCTTCGGTTCTGCCATCAGCCAGCCGCGGCTTTTGCGTATTTCTGCTCACCGCTTTCTGCCACTACACAAGCGAATACAATCAAGAGCAGAGTGATATATTTTTGACCGATGAACAATATGCTTCATAGTTTTATAAGATTTGACAAACAAGCTATGATCACGTTCAAGTCAGAAACCAAGTACCGTGCCAAACTTCATATGTTATCAAGAGCGGATGGGCTTGCTGATATGTTCCTGTAGGAACAGGAAAGTATGGCCGAAGGACTCTTCTTAGGGCGACTGCGCAACACTCTTTGACCTGCGCTCTCTCAGATTGTGCATTATTTGCGAAGTGAGTATCGTTTGCGCACTCGACCGTTCTTCGGGACAAGTGCGTCTAAGATCGAGATGCGAAAACGCTCAACATCAAGTGCCACTGAGACCCCGGACTCCATCGACCGTTTTGTAAACATGTGAGTATCCTTATATTCACCACCGATAGCACAACCTAATTCTTCTTTTGGCTCTTTCGTTGTTTGCCCTGGTGTGGCTTAGGGAAAACCATCGTATTGCGGGGCTTCCTCTTGGGTTGTTTCCTGACACGGTTCGATCGTAGCTTCGTAGAGCTGGACTGTGTGGTGGCTGACTCGTCAATAGCCATTTCTAAAAAGTCAAAATTAGTTTCGATTCGCAGGTGAAATATCGACGAGAAAATCCCAGAAAGTGGTATGCGTTCTCTTACTATCACTCTCATCTTCCACTTCTGTTTCAGGCTTGACGTTCTCATCTGAAGTCTCTTTGGTAGCCTCAATCTTCAATGGTTGTGCTGCGAGTTCTTGTAACTTGGCTGAGAGTCTTTCTGTTCGTGCGTCGACAACAGGACCAAACACTGTGCTTCGCAGTTTGGCGTGATTCCTTTTCTTGGTACTTGAGCGGATACTTTTCGCCATCTTAAATTTTGACCTTGCGCTGAGTATATTCGAGACCAGGTTATCAGGAGTCAAGACGTCCTATAAATGAAAAGGCTTGAGGGTATCATGTGTGAGACTGTAGGATCAATTTCCCAAAAAAAAAATAATTTCCGCGGGTAATCAGGAGAGCTAACCGGACGTGGCTAGACCATAAATTACTACACTAAACTTTGCGAGATAATGTATTGTCATTTACCATTGCAGTACACAGCACGAAAGAGTAGATTGGGCACCTTCAAATGCCCCGTTGAGTATAAGATACTTGTAGATAACTAAAAATTGCAATAATGGACATTTACGATTTTCTAGCTGATATTCTTCGCGCGTAGTGTGGTCTTACCAATCATACATAAGGCGGGCGGCGAGCCAAGAGGCTCCCGCGATTGGCAGCCGGGACGGGGCGACTTGCCATACATACATCGAGAGAACTCAACTTCGTTTTTCATTCTGAATTTATACTCGTCGATCCCCTCCCTGGCCAAGTCTTCTGACAAGCTGTCTACTTCTCCTGCGAAATAATGAAATGTCTGACTGCTTAAATCAAGACAAGACAGCCGTCGTTCACAGGCTACTACAACCTCGCAATCAACTCCGATAGCACTACCGATCAGACGCTCTCGAAACCTTACCAAGATGACGTCCTCAGTCGACATGTCCAACGTGGTCTTGGTTATCAAGACCATGACAAACGCGCAAATGAAGGAAGCTTTGAGGAGTGAGGGTCTTGCTGTTTCCGGAGTGAAAATATCCCTTCAGTTGCGCCTCATTGAGTGTGAGGACTATCTCTTTCTATCGCATGCTGTTCATTTCTGACCACTGTTTTTGTATATCCATAGATATAGAGAGGATGCACCAGCGTGGCTCTATTGATGATTATGAACGTATCGCAAGAAAACTTTACACGATAGCAGGAATTCAGAACCAATTCCCTGGTGCTACAACCACAGATACGACGACATATCCTGCTCAACAATCTTATGTTCCTTCGAGACCGACGACATCCAAAGACGTCTACAACTCAAAAATGCCTACACAACCGTTCGCGAGTGGTCGCCTCATGTTCAAGGAAAGTCCTTTCTACAAGATACTTGAGCCACTGTCTTCAACGGTGGAATGCAAAGGTTCGTTGAATCTGGCGCAGAGTCGCGAGAATGCTTGGCTGACAATATCTTTTCTCAGTGCGAGAACAGACCAGGGACACCGTCGAGCTCAAATTCACCCTCTCGCCCACGACGGCGCAAAGGCTCCAGGAAGATCCCAATTTGCGCGTGATGGTCTTTTGCGCGGCTGATTCTGGCCTCAATCAATTCTCCAAATCTGATATCGCGTTTCCCTATCAAGTCGAGTTGAAGGCCAATCTAGATGATGTGAAGGCAAATTTGCGAGGTCTTAAGAATCGGCCAGGCTCGACGAGGCCCGCTGACATCACGAGCTACATTCGAAAGAGGGCAGGATACACGAATCTAGTCGCCATGACATTCGCACTCACTCAAAAGGTATATTTTCCTGTCTCGTCTGTGTGTGATACGCTTACAAGTGTTAGAAATTTTATGTCGTTGTCAATCTCGTAAAACGTCACCCTGTTGAAGAATTAGTAGCAGCACTAAAGGCGAGGAATAAGATTACAAGAGATCAAGTGCTACGCGAAAGTACGTGCCCAGTCTCTTTGTCTTAAAGAATCGGTCTAACATTTACCAGTGCGGAGTCGAGCGCATGATGCAGACATTGTCGCTACATCTACGGTCATGTCGCTAAAATGTCCTCTATCTACCCTACGCATCGAGATTCCTTGTAGATCCATCAGTTGCACGCACAACCAGTGCTTTGATGCGTCGTCTTTTCTTCAGTTGCAAGAGCAAGCCCCCACCTGGACTTGTCCAGTGTGTAACAAATCCACGAGTTTCGAATCGTTAGAGATTGATCAGTAAGAGACTATCCGCACTTTTCAAAGAGGATAGTGAGCTAATAGCATGTATAGATACGTGGAGGACATCTTACGCTCTACATCCACAGATTTGGAGCAAGTAACAATTGAACCCAACGGCGTCTGGCACACCGATAAAAAGGAAGAATCTGAAAGACGCGGCCATGCTAGCCCCGATTCCGAAGACGACTTTGTCGAAATTACAGACCCATTCACACCAAAGTTGAAACGAGAAGCGACTTCCTCTGAACCCCGGGCAACTCTGCTCGCAACACCAATTACTGCTGCGCAGAACGGCTCGAAAAGGGGGACACCTAGCATACCACGATCCAGCTTGAAGAGGCCAGCGCCGGCGGTGGTTGATCTGACTCTAAGTGACGACGACGAAGATGATGATGACGATCTGCCGGTCCGGCCTCCAAAACGGCAGGCGCTCGCCAGTGATTTTACGCCTCGTCGCGAGTCTCAGCAAGGAATCATCAATGGCTACGGTCACGTCGAAGATTTGAGGTCCTCTACTGGTCAGGAGTCGCTCTCTCTTTCTCCGGGGCGACAGTCGAATATTTACATTGATCTGTAGCAGATCGATTGGATTTTCAACCCCCATTTTCTTTTCTCTGTTTTATTTTGCATGGACTTTTCTACGTGATATCATCTTTTGCATATGGAGAGGCGTCAGAGCGCTATGGAGTCATCATGATCATTTTCATCTCAATATTCACGTTCACCAATGATCTAGATTTCAACACGGATGAATTTCGATCGGGTTACAGCGATGTAGAACGAAGTCTCGTGTCATACCGGAGGTTTTCGAAGGGCAGATGTCACAAGTTCGGGCAGCTCTGATCAATACAATTGTGCACATACTTGTAAACTCCTATTCTTGAATTTAAATATGGTTGATTGGGTCTTTCATTGATTTTTTTGAGCAGATACTAATCTGCAGCGTAAAAAACAAGTAGGCAATGCAATAGTCAACATGTTCGAGACAAAAGCAGAAGGGAGAAAAAGAGAAAAGTATATTACAACGAATAATAAATGTACAAACAGGCGGATTGGCACAAACAAAAAAAGTGCCGGCATGAGGTCATGAAACCATTGATCTCCAGATAACAGAAGCAAGCGATCATATGTACGGCCTCGGTTACACCCTCCAATCAGTTGCAATCAGTTAATGATTTGTAAGGGGGTAAACGTGGTATGGGGAGGGAGGATAAAGTTCACATCAAAAGTGAAATGTGGAGTGAACGTGGGGTCTATGAACGACTCAAGAAGTTTTCTTCGTCTCCTCACCCAGATAGTGACGATCATCATCACCCTCAACGGTTTGCAGGATATTTTCCATTTCCTTTGCCTGTTTCTCCCACTCCTTCTTGCCCATCTTGGTCTCGCGCTGGAAAAGCTCCTCATTTGGCTTGCGATAGCTTCCGCCCACACGGTCCCATAGCGTAAAGTACTGGCCGTAGTTGTAGTTGAAGTAAAGGTGGTGCATTGTATGGCATGCGGCGCCGTTGATGATGGGGCTGTCGGCGACGTATTCACCGTCATGGATCATGATGGTCCAGAAGTTGATGAAGACAAACAAAACGACGTATGCCCACTTTTGAAGAGGAAAGATGAATGGAAAAACGTGGTAGGGGACACTCTGCGACCAGCCGTCGACGGGGTGGAAGGCGTGAGAAGCATAAGGAGTCGGCATGATCCATTTGTGATGTGGCTTGTGTAGTCTCTTGTAGATTAAGGGGTGGTGAAGACCGCGGTGAATCCAGTAGATGCAAAAATCCGTAAAGAAGAGGAAGAGCGGGAATTGCAGAATGCTGTAATAGGGTATAGGCTCTTCGGCAAAGGTGTCGTACATTTTACCGTAGCCACGGACTTCAGCCAGAAAGAAGGGTGTTGTGAGGATGGACATGATGGGCATGGCTTCCATTGTCTGGGCGATTTCCATGCGGATTTGGTTGCGGAGATATTTGGGATGGTTGAAGGTGGCCTTGTCGAAGACGAAGATATATGATAGCGTGGAAAAGACGAAATATAGAAGGACTCCGAAAAGCCTAGTCTATCAGTCACTATGTCTACAGTATACGGCATGAAGTTCAACATACCATGTAATCAGAAACAGACTGAAAGCCTGTCTGTAAACGTTGTCGCGCGGCCACGCACTCAAGTAGGCATACTTGGACGGCTCAATGTAAAGATAAGCGGTAGCCGGTTCGTACTTGTATACCGAAGCATCGCCAAAGAGGGCCAATGTGTTGTTCGCATCTTCAACGAACGTCGAAAGCGCTGGCGACAGCGACGTTGGGAGAGTGGCCGGAACGGTGGCCGCATATAACCGATCCCCTATCAGGAGGTCGAAAACCTCGAGAACGACATCCATGGCGGAGTCAAGCGGCCGACTGCACGCGACTATCTTTGGACTGAGAGGTTACTGGCTGGTAACTAGCACAATGCCAAAAGGACGTGCAAAGCGTGACTATCCCCTGCGACTTCGTATGTACAGTGGGTTAGTTGTCAAGCACAAGGGGAGAGATTCATTTTATTTTGTTGCGGGTGGATCCCATGTCCTGAATGCTATCGGAACAACCCTATTCCGCGAGGGGATCCCGCCAATCAGCGTGTGGCTGAGCATCACACCAGCGCGGAGATTCCGGATCCGACCATCACCCGGTGTGGCTTGCTTTCTGTGGCGCAGTCCACCATATAAACCCGGCCGCCCGACTGACTCGAGCAATTCGGTCTCTTTGGTGGCGTTCTGCCTCGACACAACCACTCACTACGCTTATTAACCACAACCATCTCCTCCAGAACGAACTTTACCTGTACGAAGCATGCATTCATCAGGCAGCCTAGCTAGGTTCGGTTGAAGACCGTTCGTTGGTCCGATGCCCTCGCTATCCCCGAGAGTCTCTCTGTATTCTGAACGGTGCGGGTCCATACCAATATACATTTATCTTCAAGCACCTTTATCTAGTTAGCCCTACCTCCGATTTGGCACCAGGATCAGACCCGGCCTTTTTTAATATTATGTCAGATCTTCGCTCTCTTCGCCTTTTTCTCCTTTTCCTCCTTCATCATCTTCATCATCATTCCTCATAATATATCATTAAAACATACCCGTTCGTACGATATCAAACGATGTCTCTCAAATCGGTTCTGGTGACGGGTTGTTCAGCAGGCGGCATTGGTGCAGCCATTGCACTCCTCCTGGCTAGGAAAGGACATCATGTCTTTGCGACCGCGCGAAATACATCGAAGTTATCAGAAGAGCTCACCACGCTGTCCAATGTTACGATTCTGTCCCTCGATGTTACGTCAATGCCTTCTGTGACAGCAGCTGCCAAGGCCGTCAGTGAAAGTGGTCGTGGACTTGACGTACTGGTCAACAACGCGGGTCTGGGTTACATAACACCTATCCTCGATATGAATATCGAGCGAGCTCAAAACTTATACGACACCAATCTCTGGGGCAGTGTTCGCATGATACAGGCCTTCAAGGATATGCTGATCGCCAGCCATGGCCGTATTGTCAATATCGTCTCCTCTGGCGCCGTCGTGCCCCTGCCATGGCATGCTCCGTACTGTTCAGCTAAGATTGCCATGGCTAACATTTCCGAAACTCTGCGGCACGAAATTTCTCCCTTTGGAGTCAGCGTCGTGGCTGTAATGGCGGGCACCATCGCAACAAATTTTGATGCCAACGTGAACGAATTCAGCCTACCACCGGGCTCTCTCTATGAAAGTATCAGGGACAATATCAATAATTGGGTAACGGGCACCGCTAAGCCGGTGGGTGGGTCTGCCGATGCATTTGCTCAGACCGTGCTGGAGGATATAGTCGGCAAGAGAAAGGACGGCATTGTTTATAGAGGGCCTAACGCCGCTGCGATGAAGTTCGTATCAAGCTGGTTGCCAACTTGGATGATGGTAAGTCAAAGTCTTTGTCCTTGCGTCTCAGAGCAGGCTGCTAATATTATCAATATAGGACATGTTTATGCGCAGCCCAAACTCTGGTATTCCGGCACTCGTCAAGCATGTTTCATGATGTTATGGTGCTCAATTATTGTATTCCATGTAGTCAATGGTAGTATAGAGCGAAATCTTGAATAATGCGAATGAATGTACCACTGTTCCCATATGCGTCCAGACTAACCCGAAACGGCAGCGCCACTGCGCGCCTGAGGCTGCAACGCTGTAAGCACGGAAGCCGCTAAATAAGAATCGGTGTGTGTGTGGGGCGCTCTTTCTCTCTTTCTGGCTCTCGTCTCGTCACATCCCATCCCCATCCCGACTTCAGAACAATTAATCCTGACTGCTCTCCTCTCCTCCCCAGCCAGCTCTTCCATTGTCGCTCTCGTGCCTATTGCCATCATCGTCATTCTGTTAATTTCGTCAATCTCGCTGCAATTGCAATCATCCTTCCCAACAAAAGAATCGTCATCGATTCTGAGTGGCTGTTGATTGCACGGCAAACGGCACACGGTCGCCTATCAGCCGCCGATTCGCGCCAAAAGAAGGGAAACAGCCGCCCAGCCAAGGTCGCCCAGCGCCTAGCCGCCGTGACCACCACGGCCGTTCCTGCCATCTTCTCCGCGCCCGACCTGCCTGACCTTTGATCTTCCTCAACAGCGCAGAGTCAACACTAGCACACTCAAAGGTAAGCCTCAACCTCCGACTTGCTCTCATCATATCCCTGGCATGCTAATACACGCCACGCGACAAGTGGTGTGCACTTCTTTGCGGCCGGTTTGGATTGCGTCAATTGACTTTTCGCGCTGACACCTTCACAACAGCTAGCTGTCTTTCGCAAGCTGAGGGGCTCATCCCGGTATCATAATCAATCTTTTTCAATTGAGATCTCCAAACAGCTTTTCACGCGAAATCGACCACAATGTATAACGCACACCGCGGGATGGTGCCTGCACCAAACAACCGCTTGACGGAGTTGTTGGAGCAGTTGCGCCAAGAATTTGAGAGCCAGTCTCGGAGTACTGGCGAGTTTGAACACCAATGTTAGTATTTCTTGCGCTTCTGCAGGTCGTGAATGTCGTGACAGGTCTCTGACTAACAACCACTTCAGTGACCGGTCAAATCCAGGAGATGGAAATGATCAGACAAAAGGTATACCAGCTCGAACAGGCGCAAATCAAAATCAAGGCGGAGTACGTTTACGACCATTCCTTTTGATACTTTTCTGTATTAATATTCTCTATCCATCAGATACGAAAATGAAATCCGAGTCTTGCGCCATGAGCTAGAATCGCGCGGTGTCCAGACTGTGCCATCGCATGTCGGCGGACCGACCCACGCAGGGCCATCGCAAGCTCCTCCAGCGTTAGGACATGGTACAAACAATCTATTTGGAGGAATAATGGCCAACCAAGGAGGAAGTGGTCCCGGTCTAGCACCTCCGCCTCCTCAAGACCAGCAGCCACCTCAGCATGGTCTTCAACAACCCGCTCCCGCTGCGCAACAGGGACCCCCTCAGCCTCCACAGAGCTCTTACGGAGGGTACCAACCCGGCGCTGGTGTCAATGGTACGTTCTTCCTGGAATGATGCTATGCTTAACCAGACTGACCTTTGTATCGTTCCTAGGGTACGGACCTCCTCCTCCGCCCACTGCGTCTCCAGGCCCTGGCAAGGGCCGTGGACGGGCTCCACCTGGACCTGCCACTCCCCAGCAGACTCACCAGCTGAACTATCCCGCCCCTGGCGCTTCTCCCCAGATACCTCGGCCGACGCCTACAGGACAACTTGTCCGTGAGCGCCCAGGCAACACTCTGGCCAACTGGAACCCAGATGATCTCCCTGCTACCCAGAAACGTGAAGGTCCCGACTGGTACGCTGTTTTCAACCCTGAGGTGCAGCGTGTGTTGGACGTTGAGCTCGTTCACCACTTAGTTCACGACAGTGTTGTTTGCTGTGTACGATTCAGCCGAGACGGCAAGTACGTTGCTACTGGCTGTAACAGATCAGCCCAGATCTTCGATGTTGCTACCGGTCAGAATGTTGCCACTCTTCAAGATGAGTCCGTTGATAAGGACGGCGATCTTTACATCCGTAGCGTTTGCTTCAGCCCTGATGGCAAGTACCTCGCTACTGGTGCTGAGGATAAGCAAATTAGGGTAACTTCTGACACTCGCGTCTTCATGTATACGTCCAATGCTGACATGCTGCAATAGGTTTGGGATATTGCAACTCGCTCCATTAAACACGTGTTCACAGGCCACGAACAAGATATTTACTCGCTCGACTTTGCGGGTAACGGCCGTTACATTGCCTCTGGCAGTGGTGACAAGACTGTACGTCTTTGGGATGTCTTGGAGGGCAAGCTCGTTTACACTCTCAGTATCGAAGACGGTGTCACCACCGTTGCCATGTCACCAGATGGCCACTATGTCGCAGCTGGTTCTCTGGACAAGAGCGTTCGCGTCTGGGATACAACTACTGGATACCTGGTTGAGCGCCTAGAAAATCCCGATGGCCACAAGGACAGCGTTTATTCCGTTGCCTTTGCACCCAATGGTCGCGATCTTGTCAGTGGTAGCCTGGACAAGACCATCAAGATGTGGGAGCTCACAGCTCCTCGAGGCATGCTTCCTGGAACCGGTGTTAAGGGTGGCAAGTGTGTGCGCACCTTCGAGGGTCATAAGGTAAGTGATGGCCATCGATGCTATATATGCGATTGATGCTGACTTTTTGAAGGATTTTGTGTTGAGTGTCTGCCTGACACCTGATGGACACTGGGTCATGAGTGGGTCCAAAGACCGCGGAGTACAGTTTTGGGATCCCAACACAGGTAGCGCACAGATGATGTTGCAGGGACACAAGAATTCAGGTGAGACGACAGGTTTCTTTGTACATGCATGTGTATGAGCTAACAATAATAGTCATCTCCGTCGCGCCTAGCCCCAGCAACAATCTCTTCGCCACAGGCAGTGGTGACATGCGAGCCCGAATCTGGAGGTATGTGGAATTCCTGCAATGATAAAGAAAACGAGAAATGCTACTGGAGAGATTCTGTACATGCGTCGGAATCTCGCTTTTCCACCAGCCCTCGAAGTATCATTGAAATATATCAAAATTATAGGGGAGGGAGAAAAAAGGACTTCATCTCTAACGTGCGATAATAGATACTCGAATTACAATGGGCGATGATGGGATGGCTTGGGGAATGTACGAGATGAGACACTTGATCAGAAAGTTCGGCGCAATATGATATTTTCTTCTATATTTTGTTTCCCCTTTTGTTCTTGATTTTGATATACTGTGTATGACTTTGTCTGTGTTTGCCTGGACTTTGGTGTGGATTCTTTTGCGTGTTTGTTGGATCGAGCGAACACTGTATCGAGTCAGGGGATTGGTCGTTGCCAGTTGGATCGGAATACGTTGATTGATGTGTATAAGGACAGAACAGGAAGGCTACGTGGTGCGATTCAGTCAACGTCTACACAAATTACCACATATATTTTTTTAGTATCTCACCAACAGCCATGGCGCTACTGATTTGCCAGACCAACAGAAAGACAGTGTATGTGCGTAATAAATAGCACGTAATTATTCTACCATACTTTGATAGACAGCACGTACCTTAGCCTTCTACTAGTGCAATTTCTAATCGAACAAAGAAAAAACAGCCCTTACCCAACCCAAGCAAGCAAGCCAGAACATTGCTTATTCCCGAACCACAATCTTGGAGCTGTTGGACTCAGTTTTGGGATCGTCGGATGTATGCTAGTCTGGACCCTGAATCATTGCTTATTGTGAGGCTGCATCTACTGATTAGCTACGTACTTACGAACGTAGCCCAGTGGAGAATGATGCATAGGCATGACTCGAAATGAATACGTATCCTGGGATCATATGTATGTCGACTTCAAGTACATATGGTGACTGGTTAGCAGTTCGGGGATATACCACATCGTTCCGGGTTCCACTGGCATCAGACATTTCGTATCAGCTAGACAGCACTATCGGTAGTATGTATGGCTCATATCACCGGATGTCAAGCGGCTAGCTATGTGATATTCGCATAGGGAAGAACGCATCCAGACTCGGGACGTCGTGGATAATGAGCGAGTGACCTGTCAAGTGTCAACAGTAAATCCGTATTGTATCCCGTCATTTCCGGTATCAAAATACGAAGTCAGGTCTTTTCTTTGCACGTTTGTGTCCGACCATCTTGAGATACGTACGGGATACGGCAAAAGAGACTTACTATATAGCAGACTGTCTACGTAGCACTGTATGACACCGGGGAAGTGGAAGTGCCAGGCTAGGGACTAGTGCTTCTCATTCATCTGAACCGACGTCTATTTCTGATCATCTAACTAGTATCAATGCACTCGAGTCGCCAAGGAATGGTGCATCAATTCGATCATCGATGTCATTGTAGCATGAGCTTAGTAGGATTCACGTATAGACAGGCCTTGACTCCTGGGATATGCCGATATGAGCCTTTGTGTTGTGATGTTGGAGAAGAAAGGCACCTGACCCCACCTCATCCGGCCTCACACACACACACACATACACACACACACACTCTCTCTCTTTCTCCCCCCCTCTCTCCTATCACGTAAAAGACTTTTCTCTCAGCCACCAGGTCTATCTGCGCCTCATGTCAAATACTACTGGCATTACAGCGATGATCATTACTGTCGGCAATGCGTAACCACTCGACTGCAAGTGTGGTGTTGGGCTCTCCACCTAACTAGACCGTTCTGTGCCTACGCTAGATGTTCTCTGCGAGTCTCTGCAGGTTGGGAAATCCAAACTAGCCCAAACCGCCCACCTTCTGACTCTCGAGTCTAGAATTGCGATCCTGTATCACCGCCCACCTTCTACGAGACATCGAGAACAGGGTTCAGGGGCCGAATTGTGACATAGAGGTAGGTAGGTACGTACCTCCGGAATTCAGACAGCCAAGCCATCCGGCACAATTTAGTGGGAACACCCCTGTCACTTGCTCACTGTTTGCTAGCATCCTACCACACAGCTTGACGAGTCAGAGTCTCTTCCACCTGGCCCTTCATCCAATCTTCTCGGGAGCCCGCTTCTCCACAAGACAAATGATTTCTTTTGCTTCCCGCCCCCCACTACAGCATTCCTGGCTTTCGTTTCGTCTGAAGGAGCCCTGTCTAGGACGTGCCTGTTGAGATCGGAGACTGGGGTCAAATGACAGGGCGAGCCCGAGTTCTAGCCAGTTCATACCGCTTCCGGGTTGGTGCACTCGTTGTGCGATAGGTTGAAGGTCGAGACCTTTGGAAAAGTCATGAATTGATGACCCAATCGCGTTGCATCGGTAGCCGCGGGACGGTTGAATTCTTTTTGAGTTTTGTCTATCGTACCTTTTACGGCACTACACTTGAATAGACGAATCAGAATAATGAACACCCCACGGCCGCGAAATTGTTGGACTTGGCAGATTGACATACGATAATTTGGTAAGTAGTAAGTACTGAGCACGTACCATGAAAAAGTTCAACAAAGGTTATTCAAGCATATTTACATTTGAAAATCTTTAAGTGGACGAGTTCGGGCTGCATGTGCCAGATTTTGTTCAATCTTCCCCAGGCTGTGGAACACCGAACTGACACCTTCACACTCGATCTTAGATCACTATGCCGTACGGCCGTGCCTCGTGATGCTTTGCCCTGCCACAGTGTCGCCAAATGATCTTGTGGCAGGGCCACTGATCAGTGCCACATTGGTCATGCGCCGCATATTCGTTCAATTATAAGTACTATTGTGGTGTGAAACGTTGACTTGACGAAACGCCAATGCCTCTTAAGCCGATTCTTCGCCTCTATGTAGCTTGTGCGTTCACTAATTCCGTACTCCGTGCAGAGTATTCGGAATGCAATGCAGGATTCAGCTCCCAGCCTTCCAGGAATTCTACATAGGAGGTGCAGGGCGGGACCAGCAAGATGGCTCTGGTTGGGTGCGTTGCAGTAACGGCACACACCCTTGACTACATGGCTTAGAAGTGGCGGTTGACTTAGCTCGACCCTTTACCTAGTGGAGCATAGCTGGATTATTCAGGATTTGCATTCGCGCCGTTCCGGGGCCGCTAGGAAGGTGATTGGGACGCCCTAGTTTCATTAGCTTGACTCGAAATCTCTTTCCTTCGTTGCTAACCCCGAGCTTGACGCCCCTGTCAACTGAAGCGACGCACCCCGTCTTCGTACACGCACTCCGCGATGATACGGGTTTTTTGGTCCTTCAAGAAAAGAAAGAAAAAAAAAAAGAAATAATCGATGGGCCGCGGATACCGCTCTGTCCTAAGGGCATCCCGCCTTCCGTCATGATCCATGCCTGTTCGCTCGTGGTCCTAGAGCACGCCACAGACTTGTATGATTCGCCGATCGCATACCTTACGCTCGATCGTAAGGCAAACCTGGCTCAGTAATCACTGATCACTGATCAGTCACCCCAGGTGCATATTCTGTATGCACCAGTCGCTATCCAACCAGAGCAGCGACTTACAATGCGAGATGCTCAGCTTGGCACAGATCGACTATCTCATTGATCGTGAGAGATTCTGTGTGACAGCTGCGTATCTGGAACTGGCCGAAGAAAGCATCTCATACGTCGACAGCGAGGAGCCAGACATGGCAGGGTTCAGCGTTCTCGCTCACCGTGGCATCTACGAGATCTGGTAAAGATCAGAGGCGTATGTGTTATGTACGCCGGGCAGGCTAGTTGTGTACATCCTTTCCCAACAAGGTCCAGGCTTGGAGTGGTCAGCCTGAGTGAACGCACTTCCACACTACTTCCTTCCTGCGCGCGCCAAACGAGATTTCCGGTTATGGGAATACGTATTTCGAGTACGTACTTCGTACGTTGACGGTTTTTAAGATTTCGAACGAAGGAGCTCAAGACAGACACGTTCGCATGTCAGGATTGGATTCCTGATCTCCGGAAGTGCCTCTACCACGGAGTAGTATTTCCGTTCACAATAGATCCGTAAAACGCGGTTGAGGTTGAGTGCGAACCTCCAGAGGGCACAAGCGATTCAGACGTGTGGAAAAAGAGAAAAATAGTAACATCATCAACCACCCTAGCACACTAGCTAGCAGCTAGCAGGTCTCCGAGCGACTGGTCAACTCCAGGCGGAACTCTGCCACAGCTTCCGCGATTGGCTCTTACAGCTATGCCGGGGGTCCCATTCTACTCAGATCGGCCCTGGGTCTATGTTTGATGACATGCAATGATCGAATTGAGCTGGCACTGGATGGGTCGGTCAGAGAAAAAGGGCCCCATACGACCTCTCCGACCAGCATTACAGCATTTTCCGCTCGCTAGTCCGCCCTCCAGCCCCATCCAGCCAGCATTACCAATCTATACAGGATAGCACTCCGTACACGCTACGTACACACACACACACACACACACACAAGATACTATATCCAGCCTAGTGTCATGTCTGGTCTCTACCTGTTTCGGCCCAGCTCCAATGACAACAGGGGAGAAAGGAGAAAAACCACTACAGAAGATTTCACTCGCTCAGTTTCACCGGATGGGCCTAAGGGTTAGAAAAAAAAATAAATAAAACATAAAACTAAAGAAAAAGCAAAGAAAGGTGGAAGTGAGCAAGCCCACTTCTCTCTCCCATCTTCTCGGGACCCGGAGCCGATGATCATTATCCTTAGTTTTGGGACTGCAGAAAAGCAAAGAGAAAGGGAAAAAAAGGGTTCAGTCTCTTAAGCCTATCCTGACTGACAAGTTACAGACCGAGACTGCAAGACTGGCTGATGATGCAGGCAGACGACGGCAGTCACCCAACCCTATTCCTGGCTGTTACTTACAATACGATCGTGACTTACCTGCCGACGAACTGTTGAGTCCCTGACCAGTGACCCCCAAAATTCAATTGCAAGGTCTCCACTTCCTTTGATACAATTACAGTCAGACTGAGAACTGGGAGTCCAGACGGACGGGTCATGTATATCTAGTTCTTCATCTCCGTTCGCCGTTCACCGCAGTCCCTGCTCTTGTTTCTTCTTATTCATCCTTGTATCTTCATGCCCATCGCCTTAGCGTGCTGATCTTCGCTTGCTCTTTTCGTTAGTGTTTTCTTTTCTTCTTATATGTAGTGTATACATCGTCGCATGGTCGGTCGTTTTCATGGTGTTTTCGATTGGCGTTGCGCGTCGGTCCGTATACAATATCAACCTAGACGGTCGGCCTGCTTGTCATTACAGCTACCAGCTTAACGATAGAAGAGTGCCTGTGGCCCATTACGTGTGGTACGACCCCGTCACAGGGCACAAAGGCAGAAGGTACTCGGACTTTTCGATCTCCGGGCAGGTATTATAACCACGTTACTTGCATCAACGCAGTCGCTTACTGCTCTTTTCTTTTTGAGCAATAACTCGAGGTCTGTTATTCTCTGTTGATAGCAGCCGTTTTGATTCAAAACCGAACCTCGACGTCGTTTGGTTGTCCGTCGGCTGCAGCCACGATGGACACAACGGTTCCATATAGGTATCCGAACAACGATCTGAGGGTATTGGAGCCACCTCGCTTCATTGATTCTCATGTTGAGAACACTCTGCCATATTACCAAAATGCTGGTCCTGTCACATATGCTCCTCACATTCCGTCACCGCCATATGAGGTCCCCGGACACATGATGAATGGATATAATTCGTATCAGCCTCATCTCTTCAACCACCAGACTTCAGGCCCGCCTCCTCAGAATCACAGCCATGGGCATACTCAGTCTCTGCATCCTCATCTTCACGCTGCTCAAATTCATCATACGCGCCCTCTTGCTCTTCATCATCCACAACATCCACAACAAGCTGCAACAGGACATTTATCTACAGAGAACACGCCTGGTCATTCGCCTTCCCCAGATGCCCATCAGGCTTCAAGACGCATGCCACATGTTCAATCTACTAGGCTGACTTCACAGAACGCGCAGCAACAGCAGCAGCAATCACGGATTCTGGATGAGTATCGCTCCGGCACATCTCCTGCCATTCCAACATCTGTTACTATCACAGCCACTAGCAGCAGCGTAAATATCCTCACACCTGTCTCACCATCTTCAAATACCAATATCAACACTCAAACGAGAGAGAAGGATTCCTCAAGCGCGACGAAGGATATAAATTTCTCGACAGAGGTCGACATGCTGATGAAGACCATTCAATCTCATGAGCCTGTCCCTACCAGCAGCAGTTCTACACCCACACCTGCACCGTCTGTGGCATCGGCAGCTACACCACCACCCCACCATCACCAGTTCTCTGCATCTCAACAGCCGCATTATTCATCCAACGCATCACAAATGTCCTATAACCAACTTGGTATGGCCGGATATAGCTCTTATGAGAGCACGCAGAATACCAATACATCTGCCCCGCAACCGCAGATCCAGTCTGGTGGTCGAGTTGTGAGCGATAGTCCAGATGGAAGTACGAAGCACAAACGGAAACATCAGTGCACGTTGCCGGGATGCGGGAAACTGTTTACTCAAAAGACTCACTTGGATATTCACATGAGAGCGCATACTGGCTTGAAGCCATTCGTAAGTTTGCACCCCGGAGAATTGAGACTTGGTATCCTGACACAGAATCAGAAATGCAACGAACCGCAATGCGGCCAACGGTTTTCGCAACTTGGAAATCTTCGGGTATGTGCTTAAATTTCTTTCATTGGATCCTACAATTTTTGTCTTATTATCTATTCTTGAAGATGAAGAGCGTGTATTAAACACAAATGTTTGCGGGTGCGTTATAGACCCACGAACGACGACATACGGGCGAGAGACCTTTCAAATGCGATGTTTGCGGAAAGAGTTTTGCACAAAAGGGCAATGTAAGGGCGCACATGTTTACACACGCCAAGTCGAAACCGTATACATGTCAGTTGGATAGCTGTTGGAAACAGTTTACGCAACTGGGAAACCTAAAGGTAGTTAGCTCTACACCTGTCTCTTGTCTCTTGAACCACGAGCTAATGAGGAGAACAAAGTCACACCAGAACAAATTCCATGCTGCAACTCTCCGCGATTTGACCATAAGGTTTGCGAACATGCCAAATCCAGACAGCATGACAGCCGACGACCGGAGTTTATGGACGTATTTTGCTAGTCTGTACAAGAACAGTAACAAGGGCATCAAGGGCCGAGGCAAAGATCGAAAGATAGCTTGCACGAACCCGAACAAGAATGATTCTAGCAGCAATGGGGGCAGAAGCGACGGTCGTGCCGATCGGTCGACTGGCAATCGGAACAGTCATGGCAATGATCACCTTCTAGCTAGTGGCAGTGATGCAGGATCGAGCGATTATCACAGTTTCGGAGAAGATGGTGATGAAGATGAGGAATTGCATGAGCAGCAACACCAACAACACCATCAACATCACCAACATCACCAGCAGAGATATGTGCACCACACCATTCCTTCTGTGCATCATGGCCATGGCGGCCTGTTGGGGCATGTTGTGCATCACCGAGAACCGTTGTCGGTGTACTCGAAGAGTGATCGATGAGATTGATTCTGTGTATTACGTGTATCAATCTGTACTTGATCGGGTGAGCTTGACTGCAAGACAATGATCTTGCTGTATACATTATATCATGCATCAGCTTAGTAACAATTAAAATGGTACATCAGATTATACATTATCTCAAATTTTGTACATAGCCGCCTTGGTATTTTCGTAGATCAAGAACACAACCCACGTACTCGGCAAAACACGCACTAGGCTCGGTCCTAGCCCTTTATAGAATCCTGCAAGACCTTCTTGAAACCAGATCTGCCAAGTCGCATCCCATACACCGCGATACATTGTTGTGGCTGTTGCGCTCTTTGCTGCTGCATCTGCATTATAAGCTTGTAATTGCAACCGAGTCCGAAGAACCTGATACGGATACGTAATACATCCCGCAAAAGTTTTTGATAGACCCGATATCAGCAGAAGCTCTACATTCGTGAATTCCCCACCACTATTACCAATAGTGGAAGTGGGACCAAGTCGAAGCCGATAACTCTTCAACTTCTCATAAGCCATGAACTGAAACGCGCCATGACTGACCCCAAATAGAGCCGGGACAAGACCTCTATAGAAACCCTGGATGCCCTCCGTGCGCAGGATCTGGGTTGCGCCGGACACAAAGGATTGGTATGCGCCGGGGGTATGGGAGCCCGTAGAGAGCATGCGGGTTTTTATCACCCAGATCGGGTTTGTGACGATTGATGTTGCGGCACCTAGTTGTGACGATGATCAATCAATATGTATCTTGATACGAGGTCATTCGTTAGGTGGAAATCAAACGTACCAGCAGCCCCCGAGGCGAGAAAGTACTCTGATGCACTCAACTTGTCTCTCTTCCCACTGGCATCATCCTGGTCATGCTGAACTCTGGCTAGCGCAATTGCCTCCTTGATGTTCCCATAGAACAAGAAATAGAGACTCCAACTCGTCGAGTTTCCGATTATGTTAGGCGTTAATCCGCGATATAGAGCTCGTATGCCGCCTTCTGTGCGGTATATTTCGCTGATTATGCGGAAGGAAGTGCCGACGCGGTGGCGGGTGAGGCGGTCGACTTTCGACTCGTTAGCATAATTGATTCGTACCAATTTAGGGGAAGGGGAGAGGTTACTTTGGAGACGAGTCTTGATTAGATCCAGTGGATGCAGGGTCAACGTTGAGACGACTCCCGCCGTAAGTCCGGCTACCGTTTCAACGATCGATGTGGAGGAGGCATTTCTTTGGCTCATTGACCTTGTCACTTGGTTTGTGAGGTTTCTAAATACAGAGAAATCTGGCAGCAATCGAAGCACATTGAAATGTGTGGTGCATTGGTTGTTGCCTCGTTCATTGGTTTGCAGGTTGAGGAACAAGTTGTTCAATAAACATTCATATGACTGACGTACTGCTGTCAGTGCATATCATTTGCACAGCTCCCAGGTTTGACTATATAATATCGTAAAAAATCATCATTTGCAAAGACGGCAAGTGTATCAAGAGAGCCCGGATGGTCCAAGGGTTAAGATTCTCGCTTTGGGAGATACCTATGTATCAGAACGTTGATCAATCAGCTTCTGGTCCGTACATAAGTCTACACTGCGAGAGGTTCCGCGTTCGAGTCGCGGTTCGGGCCTCTTTTATTTTTTTTTGTCTTTACATCGCAACCCTGACCGACCGTCGTTAAATAACTTTACATGTACTTGTATTTGCTTTCACCATTGCGCGTAGTCACCCCGTATTCATCTAGATTATCGGACCATTGTCATGTTCGGCTGACTGTTGGTTCCGTATGGAACTTTTTACGTTCTTTTAGGTGTCTTGTATGCCTCGTTTACGTCGTGGCATAGTTGCCCTTCCAACCGAAGTCCTTACAGTCATGAGCAGCGATTTTTTATCCAGTAATCAAATTCTGAGTATTATACAAAGAGCAATCATTCCAAGTTACAGAAGAAACCATTCTTCTTCCCTGATCTTCCATGTTGCTCTTACATTATGATAGCGAGTATAATGGTGGCGTGTGTTGAGACACTGACGCAAGAGAAGCAAAATTACCCAGATGACCAATGCTCCCGGTTCCCCGTATATCAGCTTATCAACATCTCTTTGGCATGCTATAGAAAGCATGATTCATCATATTGTAGTGTATCGTTTGTGGTGTTGCGTGGCATGTTTATGCGAGAGGGGAGAACAGCCTGCAAGTTGTGATGAAATAATGTAAGTACGCGCGAATATTAGATCTACCGGCGGAGGACGTACTTGAACAGTGTAGGCTTGGGTTCACTGTATGTATAACCTGATGAGCCGTTAGCGGTCAATGTTTGAGGAAGGTGAGTTGATTGGAATGCCATACCGAGATAGACTATGAAGGGAAGGTAGCCACTGGAGAACAGTTTGTTAGAACCAAGCTGGCGCGGGACGTCTAGCATCCACATGTATTGTCGAGATATGACTCACTAGTGAACGGCGACTCTGGAGACTTCAATGACCTTGGAGATACGCTCCTGTTGAACGGATGGATCAGTATGAGTCGCGAATACCGCTGATTTGTCACCGTACTAACCTTAGTTTCTTCGGAGAATTGGACCATTTTGCTTTATGTATTGGATTTGCAAATATATCGATGATAGTCGAAGAATCGGATCTGATGTGAAATGCTGGTCCAACTGGTTTAAGTTCAGAAGTGAGGTAAGAGTTGGCGTTGGCTGCGATGGCGGAAAGCTCACAATTTTTTAGCTCGGCCAAGTTTAGCCTTTAATGCTCTCTCTGCACCTTCCGTTCTTCTTCCGTCAAGCCATCAGGTACCAGCAACTTTACACCACTTCAGAGCTTTGGCCCAAGGCCTTCAATTAAAATACTGGTGCGATCAGAGGATAATTACTTTACTTAATAACTTCCAACAATTGTAACGCGCCATGTCGGGCGCAAGGCATTGGTACGTCAACCTGGACGACTTCCTGTCGTATCCGCTAACAGCGCGCAGGGAGCAGGACAAAGAGGCCACTGTCTACATTGGCAACCTCGATGAGCGAGTAAACGACAGTCTAGTATGGGAACTTATGCTTCAAGCTGGCCGTATCGTCAATGTCCACTTGCCCAAAGATCGAGTCACGCAGACACACCAGGGCTACGGATTCGTGGAGTTCATTAGTGAAGAAGATGCCGAGTATGCCGCCAGGATCATGAACCAAGTCCGTCTTTACGGAAAGCCGATTCGTGTCAACAAGGCCTCTGCGGATAAACAGAAGACGGTAGAGATTGGTGCTGAGCTTTTCGTTGGAAATCTTGATCCTATGGTCACGGAGCAGGTGCTGTACGATACTTTTAGCAGATTTGGAACTTTGCTTTCCCTGCCCAAGGTATGTCATTCCGAACATCTTTCTCTTGAATATAGCTGACTAAAACAGATCGCTAGAGACGATGCCAATCTTTCCAAAGGCTATGGTTTTGTGTCATTTGCTGACTTTGACGCTTCCGACGCTGCGATAGCCAATATGCACGGACAGTATCTAATGAACAAGGAAGTGTCGGTTCAATACGCCTACAAGAAGGACGGAAAAGGTGAAAGACACGGTGATGAAGCAGAAAGAATGCTTGCTGCTCAGGCTCGCAGACACAATGTTCAGCCGCAGACTCAACCACTGCCTCCACAAATGATGGGACAGGCGTCCGGACCTGGAATGATGCCCGGCGTAATGGCACCAGATGTAGGACGGCCTATGCCTGTTGGCGGACCAACTGACTTTGCCGCAAGTAGAGGTCCTGCTCCTATGCTAGCTCAGGCTGCTCAGCAGCCACCTAGGCCTGGCCCTCCAGCACAACCTTTATCTGCACCTCATCCGGGCCTACCAGCGCGCCCACCTCCATCTCAGGCAGGATTTGGTGGTCCTCCTCCGCCGCAAGGTTTTGCTCCACCTGGGTTTGGTAACGCACCTCAGCAGCCTGGATTTCCACCGCAACCTCCTGCTGGGTTTGCTCCCCCGACTGGGTTTGGAGGCCCGATGGCCGGTTCGCAAGGAACACCGCCACCGTTTCCGCCAGGTTTCCAGCCACCTGGGTATGCTAGAGCTCGATGAGTACGGGCCTACAATACAAAGCATTATCAGACTGCGCCTGGATTTCTTAAGCATGTTGCATTGATATTCGAGTCGCTCAACCAAAGTTTCAAGACGCGCCACAAGTGAATAGAAAAGGACGAGACAGACATTCGAGTCGATTTCAATGATTCGGGAGAGGCAAATGCAGTGGAAAGACACATTGCAATGTGCGATATCAAAAAAAGTGCCAAAACATGGTATAATGTGAACAGGATAAGAGAGTAAGGAGCGTCAAAAGAGATAACTATGAGAACGAGACGAATTTGGGGTCCCTCGGTCGTCCGTCCGGTCCTATGTTGTTATTCGCAAAGCGTTGCTCGGTATATAAACGACGCGCCTCATCAAAGTCAACGCCTCGTCTCTTCATGATTCTGCGGATTTCTCGCTTTGCCTTGTTATCAAGACCGGATCGGGAGTCCCCTTCGAGAACGTTATTCGTGAGATCAAATTCGGAGGATGTGAAGCCAGCTTCGATGTCTCCGCTGAAGGTTGTGGGTAATCGGTCGTATACATAGTCGGGAACATGGTCCTCGACGAGGGGGAACCATCGTGTTCTAGTCAGATATAAAGCTAGTAATCATGAGCTTCCATGTTTCTTCCTAATGATAATATATATGGAGCAAATCGCCTACCTGTACCGACAACAATCACCATAAAAGTGAGGCTGTAGAGGATATAAGCCATGATCAAGATAAACGAATGTGGTCGCTAGTTGAGCGGTGGATGGATGATGATGCAGTATGAATTGAGGGATATGTCGTAGAGCTTCTAACGACAGCCAAGGATGTCACCGCATTTCTCGCTTGGATGTAATTATCTGTTGTAGTAAGAAGACGATAGCGAAATGTTGCGCTATCTGCTGCGTTACTGGATGAACGAGGCTTGAATCCGAGCTTGCGCAGCGATTCCAAGACAGAGACGCTGATTCCGGCGAATCCGCCTGCCGCCTAGTTCATGCCCGATGAAACAGGCAGAAATATGATTGTCTGCCAAGAGTAGACTATCCCTGTTCAGGAAGTCTACTGAGGTTAATGTCTTATGTCAGCCGCTATACCGGATCAAGACTCATTAGCGAGTGGGATACACACAGCCCAGCAAAAGTTACAGACCTCTTTTGTTTGAGAATCGAGATAGTTTCCCAGTCTTTGATCGGTTATTTTACACCAGAAAATCCACCAGATACATACAAAATGGCTGCTGAAAGGTCTAACGTCTCCGCCGACCTCGTCTGGCAAATCACCCGTACGTTCATCCGTTGCGAAATTCGAGAACTGTTATATGGACTCGGAGCAGAACGGTATGCTAATAATCGATATTACAGGCAATCAGAACGCTTTCCTCGTCCAACGCAACAATGCTGGTGGTGTGCGATTCTCCCGCGACCCTTTGAACCCCATTAACATCCACTCCCGCAAGGTATTTTCACTACACTCGCAATTCTACAATTGGAGCATGCAAATGGCTGACATCGTTCGCTAGTATGCTGGATACGCCAACGACAAGGTACGCCGAAATAAATAGCAGATTGCGCAAAGTACGGGACGGACACTGACATAGATTCGAACAGGCTGTCGGTCTCCAGGCTGGTGAGAACGGCAATGTCGTTCTCATTGCTAAGAACGCCAGCAACACCCAGAACCCGGCCAAGAACATCCGCACTACCACATTCGGACCCAACACTTCCAACCGCAAGTATGTTTCCTCCTGATTGTCGACAGGGTATTATGCGATCGGAATACTTACCACGTTTCAATACAGGATCTACAAGAGCGTTGCCAGCAGCACCGCCAAGAACGGATACCGTGCCGACTTGAGAGAAGCCGCTGTCTCTCGTGTCAGTGCCCTTCGTCGTTCTACACAGCCCAAGAAGGACACTCCCACCCCTAAGGTCCGTGGCGCTAAGGCCAAGCAGGCCGCTGCTGAGGAGTAAGCGGGTTTTTGATGCATTCGAGATGGACATAAAAAGCAAAGAATGATGGCTGGGAGATAACGGAGATGGTGAAACCGGAATATCGCATGGCGCCAGGTTTCCCCGTGGATTTGAGTCATGTGTGTGTATGTTTGACGTAATGAAAGAAATAAGACACCTTGACCAATGTCAATACCACTTTCCTCAGTTGCGCTTCGAAGCGGTACATCCGACATCGTCACTTCAGGGCGGGTCTTTAGATCAACCGCCCGATTGACAGGAACCATCAGACAGAAGATATCGGCAGGCTGATTACCCAATATCATTATTTCATTACTCCGCTGCGATTTTGTTTGCTTTAGTCAGTCTATATCAACAGGTTGCAAGACCAATAAAATTAGCCTCGCTCCCACTGTGGACATGCCCTGACATTTAGACGTCCGCTTGCGAGAATTGTCGCGTCTAATTCGCATCCCGTATCCATAACCCTGGCCAGATCGGATCACTGATACTCGCAATGACTTCCTCGGCAACACATTCATATGCCGAGTCCTTTATCCAGGCTCTCTTGCCATGTCCGCCTTTTCCCGAGTTTCGGATTGATCATTTCAGAAGGACGAATGACAGCGTCGCGGGGTCTTCCGAACTGGACATCGCGAGATCGTGACTGTCATCGTTTCCGCGTCTCATTGAGTAAAGAGTTAAGGACAGGGGTCTGCCTGAGGCACTGTGTACGACAGTATGTCGGTCGCAGCTTCCCGGTGAGAAGAACGTCTCACATGCGCCTGCCCGCAATCGCCATTTCCCATTTCCATCCAGTCTGGGTCTGCCCCTCTTATAAACCCCCCCACATCCCCCAACCTTTGCTCTGCTGACTTGGCTCTGCGATACTATTATCTTTCATCTTGAACCTCAAATCACACACTCTCTCTCCTCCTTTCTATAGATTCTTCTTCAATTGATCCTTTCTGTCATCCTCATCCCGAATTCCATCATACAGACCGTGAGTAGCCCTTGCCCTGACCCCGCATCGATTGTTTACTCTTCCCTGTCAAATGTTTACACATCCATAAGCTAAAAACAGCTCTCTGCTATTTACAGAATCATGGTTAAAGCAGGTTCGTTGTCGTAGCTATCTAGAAATAGCATGATCGGCAGCCGTTGATTCTCTATGCAGTCGTTCTCGGTGCCTCTGGCGGTATCGGTCAGGTATGTTGATGTGCTCGTTATTTAACCTTGGGGGCCATGTCTAATTTACGTCTTTCTACACCAGCCGCTCTCACTCCTCTTCAAGGCCAGTCCTCTCGTGGACGAGCTTGCCCTCTACGATGTCGTTAACACCCCCGGTGTTGCTGCCGATCTCTCACACATCTCCAGCCCCGCCGTATGTCTGCAATCTAGCTACCTCTTACCAATGTCGAACCTCGCTTATACATAATATGTAGAAAATCATTGGCTACCTCCCCGCAGACGATGGCTTGAAGAAGGCCCTCACCGGTGCTGATATTGTTGTCATCCCTGCCGGTATTCCTCGTAAGGATTCTCAACTCATACTATTGCTAGCATGTTTTTAATCCCGACCAGGCAAGCCGGGAATGACTCGTGACGACCTCTTCAAGATCAATGCCGGTATCGTTCAGACTCTTGTCAAAGGCATTGCAGAGTTCAGCCCGAAAGCTTTCGTGCTCGTTATTTCCAACCCCGTCAACTCCACCGTTCCTATTGCCGCTGAAGTCCTCAAGGCTGCCGGTGTTTTCGACCCTAAGCGTCTCTTCGGAGTCACCACCTTGGATGTTGTCCGTGCCGAGACTTTTGTTCAGGAATGGACTGGCCAGAAGAATCCCTCTGAGACTACCATCCCTGTCGTTGGTGGACACTCCGGTGACACCATTGTCCCACTCTTTAGCCAGGCCAAGCCTGCTTTCGAGATCCCTGCCGATAAATACGATGCTCTAGTGAACAGTTCGTTACCTGATCTACGTCATGTCCCATAATCTGACAAGTTATTATAGGAGTCCAATTTGGTGGTGACGAGGTCGTCAAGGCCAAGGACGGTGCTGGTTCTGCTACCCTTTCCATGGCCTACGCCGGCTTCAGGTACGTGTGTGCATACTTTATAGACTTCAGGCAATTAACTTGCAATAAGATTTGCCGAGAGCGTGATCAAGGCTGTCAAGGGTGAGAAGGGTCTCGTTTCACCTTCGTTTGTCTACCTTCCTGGTGTGCCAGGTGGTGAAGCCATCCAGAAGGCCACTGGTGTAGATTTCTTCTCCGTGCCCATTGAACTCGGCGTAAGTACTGGATAGCCCATGACTTTAGATTACTTTGCTAACTCTTGATATAGACTGACGGTGTAGCTAACGCCATCAACGTGCTCGAGAACACCACCGAGACCGAGAAGAAGCTCCTCGAAGTTGCCGTCAAGGGTCTCAAGACCAACATTGAGAAGGGCGTTGACTTCGTCAAGAACCCCCCACCAAAGTAAACACCAGTGCCACACCCATTACTTTTATCCAAGTCAGTCCATTGAACATCCTTGTTTCGCGACAAATTGTTTAACGAACTGGCTTAAGTCATTGCAATTTAAGGATATTGCTAACTTGTTTGACTGTCATGAAAGATAGATTGTGAGATGATATATGATGACGTGAATGGAGATATTACTCCCGGGTTGAAGTGAGACGGAGCGGTGACTCGGCTGTCTCCACATCTTTGACATGATGATTTCCATAGGCATTGCTGCTGCATTCTGGCGAATCACATTAAATTGCCAGTAGGATAAACCTGTGTCGAGTAGTCTCTCTTAGCCGGAGGGCGAAGAAGTAGTTCCACACCCTAGTCCAGATATATATATTAAGCGTGGGTTGCTATTCATGTCTTTGCCTGGGTACTCTTGATTTGAAAGGTAGCTCCAGGGAGTTCTGACGTCTCGGCCTGCACCGTAGCATCAATGCCCAAACTCGCCAGACAACCTCTGATGAGACCGCATGGGAACCACAGAAACTATGCTTATTAGCATGCCATGATCAGAGCCGACAGGAGAGGTTCAAGAGCGTACAGCTTCGGCACGAGCGACAGCTTCACTTCTCACAGCCATACTCATTCTCGTCAGAGGTCGAAACGCATTGTCCGATAGAACGTAGACACCCTTTGCACCGACCATCATAAGCATAGATACAATTCTGAGGGTGAATGAGAATGAGGGTGATATGACATACCCTATGATTCGTCTTGAGATTGTCGACCTGTTTCCTGAACAGTATCGTCCACAGATCCTTGCATATAAACTTTATCACGTCCAGATTATCCGTGAAGCGTGGTCGGTCGCGCGAAAATCTGTGCCGGTCTCATCGTTAGCCCGATCTCTATTTTGGGATCACAAGAGTTGGAGAAGGCATAAATACCGCTCCGCAAGACCCTGGCCAACTCTATACCCCAACATCTCCAGACGGTAGAACGTTGCTTCTCGAATTTCGTCGTCTTCTATCTTGGCGACTGTGTTGCTCGTTCCGTCGGCGCCGCTTATGCTTGTGGTGGAGTTGACGAGGAGGTCTTGGGTTATGCGTTCGGCCATGGGGACGATTTCGATGAGCAATAGGTCGAGACAGGAGGTGCTAACGAAGCGTGCATGTGGATCGGAGGGGTTGGAGGGGTTTTGGGAGTCGAGCGACATGTTCGATTTCTTCTTCTTTTCTCCTTTGATAATCCTAGATGAAGAGGGTGTTGAGGGTGTTTTTCCGGGGATGGTTATTGTTGCGCGAGAGGGATTTCTCGATAACGAAGCCGCCGCGTTTCGGGCCTTCGTTCTGGTGTGTGTAGGCTGAGACCAGTGATTTTATTTGTAAAGCGCGATTGAGCTGCTGGTAATTATCATGGATTGTCGAATGCGATTATGTACTGCGGAGGTGGAGGTTATGTTGACGTTCGGTGGTCAGATAGCTCCATTTCACCGGTGGGTCCGATATCGAGCTAGTACTTGATTAACCCTAAGTGTAGACTGCACATCTCAAGATAATATTCAACTTTCCCCCTATGGATAAAATACAGTAGTAAAAGTCAATTATAGCACACAATTCCACAGCCACAGCACAGAAACTGAAAATCAATCACGAAATATCCGCAATATCCATATCTCCATTCGCCGCCGACTCTTCGATAATCCTCTCTTCCGCCTGCACTGCATCATCGGCAGGAGGCGGTGTAGGGGGAGGCATAGTTCCCAAGGGAGTTGCATTGAGCATTGCGTCAGCGACAAAGGTAGCCTCGACAGCTGCCTTTCGCTGAAAGACGCGCCTCCACCGCACGGCCCAGCGACGGATGATCTCGTTCTCGTTGCGGGTGCTTGGGTCATCTTCGCTTCTCTCCATGAGTTCGTCGTTGCTACCGGCAGCCACAGGCGTGATCGAGTCTTCAATCAATGTGAACAGTGTCTGCATATCGGCCTTTTCGCGGTTGAGCGTTTCATCGAGGACGCTTAATTGTGGCTCGTAGAGACCAGGTTGGGTCCTGGCTGCGACGATTTGACGGATACGATTCGTTACTTTGCCAACTGTGGCGGCGAGCATTTCGTAGACGGGTGCTTTGGCGAGGATTTTGCCTGCGTCGATGTGGTCAAGCAATGCCCATTCGATCACTGAGAGTGGAGTGAGGATGGTATAGTTCAATAGCTTGTCAATGATGTTAATTGCGACGCCAGGTTGGTCAACCCAGTACTCCATGACTGAGGTGATAATTTGTCGTCGAGCAGGGGCAGAGCGAGGACCGATGGCCAATAGTCGTTCTTTGTTTCTCTCAATGCACGATAGAACGTGAGATAGTGATTTAGATCCAACGAAGCATATGGATGTGACGAATGCATCAGTTGATGGGACCATCGGGTCATCAACCCCGTGTTCTCTGGCCTGAGCCTCGATCTCTGCTATAATCGGCTCAATTTCCTCGTCGGTAGCTTTCTTGCGGATGAGTTGCATCAGTTCTGATCCTTGTTTGTTGTATGGTGTAGCTATTATCATTAGTATACTTCCTTATCGACTATTGGATAGACTTACTCTCTAGACTGTACTTGAACTCCGGAGTGTCTTGCTCCTTGCCTTCTGTGATCAGAGGCTGGTATGGTTCAGGAAGTGTGCCCTTAATACGTTGAGCAAAACTCAAGCGAATCTCCTTGTCCAAGGCGCCAGTGATGAATGCCATCTTGGGATGGATTTCAGGAAGTTGCAAGTCCTCAATCCTGTGGATGTCAGTATTTATTCTTTATTCCAATCAGTCTACATCGATGAACACTCACCACTCGGTCCACTTCCATGTAAAACCAAAATTACTCAGATGGTGCGAGAACCAATCCAAAAATCGTGACACCAGATCAACATCAAATCGTTCCAGATTCCGATACAAGAATCGAATGGCACGACCGAGACTAGGTGCTATAGCAGCAGGTGCAATTTTGCAGCACTCTGTGAGTACAGAATGATAATAAACGAGTTTATGCTCAGGTGCCGGCAACTGGAAGAGCTGCGAGAAAACAGCGTCCACAGCGACATCTTCTGGTTTCCAAGTTGGTTTGTCCGTAGGAAATTCGCGAAGCTTGTCAAAAGGTGTTGCTCGTTTCACGAATATGTCCGGAGCGAAATAGCAGTCTATATCGATTAGGAACTTGGCGACTGCCATGCGGTTGAAGTCCATGATGTTGATTGTGTCAACCAGCGCATCTCGTAGTAATGTGGAAGTAATTTCGCCCGATCCTGGTACAGTCTCAAGATCTTGCTCCAAGTATACCGAATAGTAGACTTCTGGGTAGATGGCTTTCGGGCCATTCTTTACAGGATCAGGAACAGCAATCGTAGGCAAAGGATGTTTGGCAGCATTCTCAAGCGACAGTATCTCATCCATCTTGTCCTCTCCTTCTCCTTCTCCTTCTCCTTCTCCTTCTCCTTCTTCTTCGGCTTTGGCTTTGGCTTTGGCTTCCTGCTTCCTTTTGGGGAGTTCGAGCGATTTCCAGGGACGAGGGAGGCATTTAAGCTCCCAGCCTCGGTTCGTCGATTCATTCTGCAGCTGTGTTTGCAAAAGTCCAATGAAACTCTGCAGGGGCTCCGATATTTCGCTGTCGAACGTAAAGGGAGTTACCAGAGCTTCCAGCGCGTGTGGAGTAGACGCAATGATCTCTGTCTTTTCGAGAAGTGCCGTTGCCTGACCTTCCAATCCCGTCGCTGATGATGACATGATGTATGGAATGGTAAGAAGGATGATCTTGACAAGTTCAAGACCCAATGACTAGTCCAGTTAGCTTTGGCTTATTTGAGCACGGTGATGGTAACTAACATCCTCCGAAGACGTCGTCTGCAAATCGACTGCTCGCGAGAACAGATCTTCTAAAATCACAAACACACCATCACCTTCGAGTAGCCCTTGCAAGCAGCCCAGCAAGCGCACGAGCAACTTGACGTCGCGCCAGACGCCGGCATTGAGAGCATCCTGCGCGGTCGAGCTTGCTTTCTTCAATACCTCGGCGGCAAAGTCGGGTTTCAGGGTGTTGATGACGAGGGTCACAGCAGCAATAAACGGAATTTTGAAGGGTTGTTCGAGAGTTCTATTCAATTTGGGCAAGTTAGTTCACCATCTTGCCGCCTTGTAGGTCAGAGCGACAACTCACAATTGAATAACCGTTTCAAAAAAGGCGTCACAAACATCTTCGTCCTCGATATTATCAGAGACCATTCGAGCAATATAAACGACATCATCTTCGACTCGACGAGTGGGCTTCAAGTAAAAGCGTAAGCGAAAATGTAGTAGGAAAATTCATACGTAAGTAAGGGTAAAAAGCGCATACCGATTCCGCAATCAACAACAATTGTCTCCTCACTCTCGAGCCGAGGGGTTCTTCGAATCGACGTCTTGGAGCCCGGCGATCAAAATCATCATCATCTAGTTTTTGAGAGGTCGATCAGTCGTCAATTCCATAAAGCTTTCGGTTTAAGACAATATGCCTTGTGAGTGGTTGCACACCTCTGTATCTGCGCTTACGTCCTCCACCACCTCGATAACCACCATGATTCCGACGATCGTGGTCCGCCATCGTCAAGAGTCAAATTGGAAGCAGAAAAGTGCTTGGCACGAAATGGCTGCTGTACAATGGGTTTTGGGTGGCCTGTTTCGTTGATTTTTTTTGGGACGCGGAGTCAGAGCTGGTACGTAGCATGGGAAGCTTTACGCGGGTAACTTCTTAGCTGCTCGTCATATACGCTAAACTGTTTACAGCTGAATGCGCTTTTGTGCTGCGTTCACTATCAGACAAGAATCACAAAAAGGATGATGAATAATTGAATGCCAAATCTGTGTTCAAAGTTTCTGCTCACAATAATCCTTAGCTGATCAATTGTATAAATATGTCCTGAACAATGAGAAAAACCCTCAAATGAAAAGACTCCACAGAAATGTGAAATTTGATACATGAATCACTCCTTTTCCCTAAACGGTCTATAATGCATAGTAATGATATGGGGAGAGCACCAAGACCAATGCACATCAGTAGTAATAGTAGTACTTATTTCATCTGTTCGCTTCAGTCACTCTAATTTAGTCACTTGTTTAGACAGCTCCGGACCAGTCAAATGGGATGAATTTTCCACGCGCAGGCCAACAAGAAAAAAAAAAAAAAAAAAACCGGGGGAAGAAGAAAAAGTGTAAGAAAGATGGGAAAGAAGAAAGAGGCAAAAAAGGGGGAATTTCGTCCACGATAGAGAGATATAGATGGTTTTGGACTTCGAGGACGACAGTTTGGTGAAAGACAAGTGTAAAAGTGTATAGTGCGAGTGGAACAGTACCAGAAAACAGAGAACAGTCAGGGATAGGAAAATGAACAAATGGTAAGGGATATACTGGGCATCAACAGAACCATTTCCATCTAACTGCAAGACATTGCAGTACAGCGACGAAAATATAGGCTCAATCCTCTCAACATAATCAATTGCTGTGAAGATGATGCCGGTAATGAAATCATACAAAAAAATTTCCACCAATTGTCCTCGTCCATTCATGCTCATCAATCCAGTCAGTCCATGCCATAGAAGTTTAGCCATGATCCTCGACCTTTCATCCATACATCATCATAAGACTCGTACACACACACAAGGGGTATCATTTTCTTGTCTCTTGTAAGCGACAAGGCATGGACAATCGATCGCTCGATCTGAGCCTTCCCGTTTTGTAGCAACGAGGCAATTGCTCTTTGCCACTCATTCCATGGGTTTCCCCATTCGACTTTGCATGGTGGAATTCCGTAAAACTTTTTGTAGCAGAGAGGCCAATCACCATCCCCCCTGACACCGCTCGACTTGCAAAACCGTAGGTAACATGTCCGGAAACTTTTCTTTCAATATGCAAGACCACCCAATGCATAAATATGAAGGGAGACATGTCTGTGGTGTCAAACAAGCAAGCTCGCATTTCCTTTTTTTATTCGTTTTTGATCACATGATTTAGCATCCCAAATTAGATTCCGAATCCGTTCGTTCAACATGATAACAAGGGAAGTAGGGTAGATCAGTCGAGATGGGCTCGCATCTCTTCTTGCGGAATGGGCGTGAAGTTGTCGATATCCAAACCGCGGGCCTCCAAGGCCGCTTTGGCGTGCTCTGGAACCAACCGACTGTTCAACTCGGGGGAGATAGAAAGTTCTATATGGATTAGCCAGGAATACTTCATAGGTAGCAGTTCGACATACCGTGGTGGGAGAAATCGAAGAGATTCGGTAGATCACGGGCGGGATTACTGGGGTGACGAGAGTCTGGCAATCGAGTGTTGGGATCACGCAATTCATCAAAGAATGGGTGGCACATGGCTTCGATTGCTCGGAGTCGCTGTGTGGGGGTGTATTCTAGGAGGGCGGAGATAAGGTCGATGGCCTCATGGGGTGCTCGTCGAAAGACCTGTGAAGTAGTATTAGCACTGTCCGAGGGACAGAGAGTAGACTGCCACATACCTTGTTGAAGGGATGGGGCTTGATCTGTGGAAATTTGTGCTCCATGTAGTTCGGGTTCATGGTGCGGATTTGTTCTCTGGTCGGAGTGCCCAGCACCTTGATAATCTCAACCAATTGGTCAATTCCGGATTCTCCAGGAAACAAAGGTTGCCCAAGCATCAATTCCGCCATAACACAACCCGTAGACCACACGTCTGTAAAAGTTAGTGCTAATTTTTTCGACGGGAGGTAGACGAGTCGAATTACCAATTTTGGTGGTGTAGTTTGTTGCGCCAAAAATCAATTCCGGTGCTCGATAGTAGCGGGAGCAGATGTAAGAGACGTTGGGTTCGTTTTCGACCAAGATCTTCGCAGACCCGAAATCGCAAAGCTTCAGAATGCCCGTGTTGGGGTCAAGCAGGAGGTTCTGTGGCTTGATATCTCTATGACAGATGCCTCGAGAGTGGATGTAGGCCAGGGAGCGGAAAAGCTGATAGATGTAGAGCTTCACCTCTAGCATTGGCATGGTTGTTTTCAGCTTGTTGAAGTAGCGCGAGGCCCGGTAGACCGTTTCGGGGACGTATTCGAGAACTAGGTTGAGGTAGACCTCGTCTTTCTGGTAGGAACCATAAGTGACTGTCCGGATTATGACGCATGCACAGATAATAAAAAACATACTCTCTCGCCGTTAGAATAATAGAAAGCCTTCAGCTCGACGATGTTAGGATGGCGTACAATGCGCATAATTTGCAATTCACGATTCTGCATTGCCATTAATAAGCGTGCACGTTCAACGGAACCTTGTGAAACCAACCTTGAATCGCTTGTCTTGCAGTACTCGCTTGATGGCAGCATCCTCACCACTGGGAGACATCTTTGTCTGAAACACAACGCCAAAGGAACCATTTCCCACGATTTTACACTGGGTGTATTGCATTTCTTTGGTTTCGCCAGTCAAGCCGTCTTGGACCTTTTCACGTACGACTTCTATATTCATCGGGCGGTCAGCTATGATGAATCCCGGGATTACGCGAACAACTCCAATTGGGTCAACTCACCCCCCATACGCAGGCCCGAGAACACTCCGGACCGGTTTTGCGACATCACGGAGGTATCTGACAAAAGACCAGTGAAAACAGAAGGAGAGATACTATCGAGAATATGGAGGACTGCACTTTAGCAGTGAATGACGCCGATACTGCTGAGTGATAGCTGAAGGGTCCGTCTTGGGCGGTTTTAGGATGAGAAAACAACGCCGATGCAGATGCTCTGGAATGAGGCCAACGAGCAACGTGATCCAATCGTTCAAATTCTGAATCGTGGTAAAGTGCACGCCGTTTGGTATTCGAGCCGAAATTAAGGGTATGTCGCGCCAGTTCCCGTCTTTCTTTTATAGTAAAGCTCTCGAACGAGGTCAATTCCGTTTGGCGGACAAAAACACGCAAAAATACTTTCTTCGGCTGGAACGATGGAATCGGATTTTGAAATTCTGTTTCGTATCGGACTATCCCGAGGAATGCTTGCGAGTGGCTCGAAATAGCAAAATTATTCAAGGGCCACTGTAGATAAGAGAAGAAAGTGGATCAGCCTAGATCAAAAAGAAATTCCGTAACAAGGGATAAACTCGAGTCTGGATCAAATGACGGGTAGAATTCGAGGTACAAGTCCGTTTAAGGTAGAGGAGGGGGGCGGCAAAAGGTGAAGTATGAGGACGGCTCGACGGTAGAGAGGGGACCAGAGAGCAAGCAGTTGCACGCACGGGAAGTATGGAATGTAGCGAAGAGCGGAATCGAGATCTCGAACCAGACTGACAGCGGGAGGAACGTGGGCGACACAAGTTGAATGTCAAGCAAATGTAGCAGTAAAAGGCACGTTGGTGGTGGTGGTAGTGGTGGTGTGGTTTGTTTGACGTGGTGGGAGAGACCGCAGAGTGGGAGAACAGAGAAGCGGTCGGAAACAAATGACACACGGCCGACCCGGTAGGAGGGCAGAATGACCAAACACACGAGACAACAAACGAGTATATAGGATCAGATGAGGCCAGGGCGCAGAGACGAGTTCAAAAGGCGAAAAAATATCGATCAAAAATTCACAAAGAGAAAAGGGTTTAAAAAAAAAAAAGGGAAAATTCTTGACGAGGAGAAAAAAGAAAAGTGAGGAAAACCAGTGCAGTCGAGGAGCCAGAAGCGCTACTCCGAGAAAAGATGAGAGAGAGGATGTGCACTGGTGCAGTTTGGGAGCCCCCGGGGGATTTAATGAATCGTGCAGGCTGAGAGGATAGGCATAGAAGGTATATACGTACTCAGTCGTCAATAGTCAGTCGGTCAGTAAGTCGTACCAAGCAGGTGCCAGATAATGGTCGCAGTGCAGCAGTCTGATATCGCAAAGACAGAAACTCAGCACGCCGTTGTCGAAATCGAAAGGTAGGTAAGTAGTAGGTAAGTAAATAAGTTCAAGTTGGATTTGATGGAGTAAGTAGGAGTAGAGAGAGAGGTCAGTGGTCAGTGGTCAATAGTTAGTAAGGTCGTAAAGTGGGCGGTGGGTAGGCGAATGAAGCGGGAAGGCTGAGACTGGGAAGTCGAACTAAGCAGGCAGACTGGTGGAGATAAATTACTGCTGGTGCTAGTTGATTGGAACCCTGCTCGGTGGTGTCTGATTGATTGATCGATCAGGACGGAGGATGGTGGACTTGTTTCCAATTGGAAATGTAGTTGCTGGTCAGAAAGCGAAGACAGAACCTCATGATAAAAGAAACACTGATGACACAGAGGGAGAGAAGAGGGAGTTGTTTTCGGGATGACCTATGATGCTGGAAGAAAAGACAGCGCGTGATTGGCCGAAAGAGGCCTGAGAATGACGGCAGTTCCGTGCCTTAGGTCCGAAAGAGGAAGCTTCAACGCTTTTGCACTTCTACGTCGATTTGATATTTATATGGCTGAATGCTACTCCGCTGGTTAGGGACAGATCAGATCGAATTGCCTCGAGCGCATATGTCATGCCATCCCATCATCTCTCCATCATTCTCGCTCTGACTGGGGCGTGGTCGGCAACCACTAGTTAAGCAGCAGCCAGAGTGTATGTATGGATGGGTAGCTGCCACCTGCCAAAAGAAAGAGGGGTCAGTTTTTGGTACGGGTAGGGTCGTATTCTTTGGTAAGGCGCTGTACGGGCGTAATTCAGTCCATACTACATACGTTATTTTACATACGCCACAAACCTCATTTCTGAACTGAACGCGGGAAGGAATCAGGTGTTTAGAAACTTTTTTCTTGAGAGGTCAGGCGTCGAGGTCCAGAGCTATTATTATCATGGACTTACGAGATGCAATTCGCCTCCTCTTTTTGCCGGCCTCGAGGCTTAATGGGGGCAAAATGAGGCAAAAAACGCTGTTCTCAAAGCAGTCAGGGGTCGAAATTAGTTGATCTCGTGCATGTCGAGTGCCAAGCTCTGTACAGAACAGCTCTCTGCAAGTGTTCAGACTACACTCTCGCCTTATGTCTGAAGACAGCATGCGTAGCTACTGGCTTCTTGTTAACAGGACTCATTTTAAGAGCCAACCATATCGAGAATTTCCAGGATTATCTGATATGAGAGATTTTCAGATGTAGTCATCAACTGCACAAATGCACATGGCCGTTTACGTGTATGTTGGGCCAGGTAATGTAATTAACGATATACCAAAGCCGTCTCCCTGATTGGTGGCGAGGAGGGCTCGATACCCGAGTTTTGCAACCCCGGCAGCTTGGGTCGACCAAGCAGAGCGAGGGCAGTTGCATACGAGAGAAGACTTGTTAGTCGGGGAGGTCTTGGACAGATGTAGACTCGGTAAAGGCTAGAGTGTGCACTCCGGATTTTGTGGGATGTACGGAGTAGTTAGAAAGTAATCATATAGAGAGGGGAAACGCAAGATTATCACCCAGACCCTGGTCTGGATGACGCCAGGCGGGTTACTGCACTGCACGTCGAGCTTGACACTTGTTGCAAAACGCACCACATACCTGGCAAACCCGCAATAACTCAGCTACTGGAATCGGGTTGTCGCAGATGCCATGCTCTAGTTCTCTATTTCTTGGGATTGTCATAGGTTCAGACAAGAGGGGTATGAAATTTGCCAACCGGGGAGGGAGGGGGTTGGGTTTGGACAATAGACAAAAGCCTTCGAAGTTGAAGGACGTTGTGGTCAGGTGCCACAGGACCTTCGTCATTGCCAAGAGTGCCGTATAGTACGGTCATGTTCTGTATGTGCAATTACGTCGTTGTCTGGCTATCCAGTTGACGACAATACGGTATCCGCTAGTACTGTGAATTGGACAGTGCGTTTGTCCGTCCGTGCTTGGGCCCAACTTAGACTAACCCACGGTGACTAGCTCTAAGCAGCTAGTGCGTATTTCTGGCTGATCGTAGTGTCACGGTCTACTGACCTCAAGTTCAACTCCCCTCCAGTTCCATGACAATCAGGTCCATCGGTCAATCTTCTCTACACCATTCGTCCTGGATCACCGTGGCATTGCCAGATCGTCAATGCAGCCGTCCTCGTACTCAACATAACATCCCGCTGTTCCACACAGCTACGTCGCATGCTCTGCAGCATGTAGCATAGTATGGAGGATGTACTAGCATGCTCGGTTTGTATGTGCATCCTGCATAACCGTAACAACATATTACATGCATACCCACCAGTATTTATGAATTCCTGCTGCTGATCTCGAGAGTTCCCACGTACTACGTAGTACGCGTATTTTTCTGCTGATGCTAACTCGCACCTACTGAACCGCAACGCAAGTCCACGGTGTGAATATAGCTAAGTCTGGAATGTCTCATATCCACACTCCAACCACAGAAGTCTATCTCACTAACGTCACAGCTCGAGATCACGGGACCTTTCAAGCTCTTTCTCCTTTTCTTCTACGTACTTTTGTTTTTTTTTTTTTTTGCACGTCGGGTGACCTGATTACGTACGTACGATACGCTGTACTGGTCGGTCCGTACGGAGTCCTGGTGTATTTGCCTGCTATCAGTCTAGCCGTTTCGAGAATGATATGATAAGTGCTCTGACCAATGAGTTGCCACGCATGTGATCACACTGCCGGAGACATCCGACCCATTTGATAACTGGCCGTTCGGCGAATCATGTTTGTCCATGTACGTGCGATCAGATCTTAGAAGCTCCGTTCATCTACGTACCAGTGAGCTGAGCTTGAGCTTCATCGAGCTCGTTCTAGATGGTGATCTTGATACTACGTACTGTTTGATAGGTCACAATTTACAAGTCAGCTTACCCGAGTACGATACAGAATCGAGCATGCGACAGATTAGGTACCTACCAGGTACGATGGGTACCCTATACTCATACTCAGGCACAAGTTGCAGCCACACGGGATTTGAAAGAGCTTTTTCTGAAAGCTACCCGTCTCATGCTCCGTCGATCCATACAGTTCAAAGGCTAGCCAGACTAAGCTTTGACATGTCATGATCTAGACATGTCGACGCAGTCTTCAAGGCTGGTATGACAGCTCAATGATTCAGCTTATCGAACTGGAAACGTTATGTTACGGCTGCGCTGTTGATCATCGGTGGTACACGTGCGACGGCGGAATGTTTGCCGTTTGATGTTTGACTTGAGTAACCAACCCTGAAGAATCATCCGAGTGTACTTATCCTTCTGCCTGGATCATCGACATAACAGAGAAGATCATCAAGCCTGTCATACATCTGGCGCGGCGGGATACTTGGAATGATCCTTGCATGTGAGGTCGTCCGACTGCTCTGGTTTGTTTTGCCGTGTCTTGTCGTTGGAAGAGACTCGTTCAGAACCACCAAAATGTCCGAATTGTACGTCAACCTGCTGGGCCGGTGCAATGTTCATCCATACATATCCACCTTGAGAAAATCGAGACCACGTGCTATTCTGATTTTGCAAGCTCTTTCTGCATGCCAACAAAGCAGCTAGGGCTGCTAGGGACTGCGGTGCAAACAAGCGGATTAGTGTTGTATGCATTTTCAATCCATTCTGTACGATGAAGTGTTTCATGTATGCTTCAATCGGTTTTGATATCACATGAGACAGCATAAAACATTCCTTTCCCATGGTTTTGACAGACGTCAATTCAGATTATGCATTAATTGGGCCAATCACCGCTCCTGTCTGAGTATGACCAAAGATCTGGATCTGATTGGTCTGCCGCCATGCTTTCCAGGGTGAACACCAAGTTCTAGATCTCAGATCAGTGATCATGAAGAAACTCGGAGTGTCTAAAAGATGCACAGTCAGCAGATCTCGAGAAAGAAGAAAGAGAGAGAAGGAGAAAAAAAAAAAAAAAAAAAACCCCCGCCCATAACCATGTGACCTATCCAACTTCATATGTAGTTACTATTAATCAGTCGCCCACTGAAGCTATCCAACGCCTCCTTTGATTATTTATGGAGCCCTGATGGGTCTATGATCTATTAATCCCAGTCCGAGTCCCAGGCTCCGTGGAGAACTTGTTGTTTCCATTGTTCAAGGTGTGGATCGAGTAAGAAAAACTGGAGATGCAGCAGAAGGCACCAATAACGTCCTTCGCGCGGACATGTCGGAGATGGATTATCCTGGATTATCCTTCAGTCTTGGATAAGTTGGATAATGGAACATATTGGACATTCTCGGACGTAGCTAATGAATACTACATAACGTGCCTGAACGCTGGTACATCACCTCACCAACACAACACATAGCTGGCTAACGAACTAAAAGCAAGCATGTGACCGCGCCCTCCTGCAGAGCCAGGAACTAACCCGTTGATTGGATCCTGGTCTCGCTGTCAGGCACAACTCTCCTTCCTCATTGCAGGTCCCCAGTCTACCGACCTACCAGCGAAACCGCCTTATCTTTCATTTCTACTGGTTTTATAGACTAGATCCGATCAGAACTAGATCACACCCCAGTTCTGGATGACGACAGGACAAGAGCACACAAGAGAAGAAGATAATCAGACGGAGAACGGAATCGGCTTTAGGTATATCTGCAGGTGTCGTGGGCCGATGTCGGGGATCTATTCTCTTGTTGTTACTCCTGCGCTAGCAGAGTCACTATGTAGAGGTACCAAGTACGACAGTCTGTACATATCTAGACCATTAGGACGGCAGGCGAATATGCATGCAAACCTACCTTGTCTGAGTATCTACATTCGTACACACGTAGGATTAAACGCATTGAGTCTCCGGTGAAGCTTGCCTGGATGCCCTGGACCCAACACCTTGAGCAGACCCTGCAATACTTTGGACCGATGCGATCTCAACATCATGTTCTTGAAGTGCGGATTTTTTGCGTTTCCGTGTTTGCTTTTCATCTCCCCCATTAATGAATGAGATAAGACTCCCTCTTCAAAGAAAGTTTTTTTTAAAGAAAAAATAACAAAAGAAAATAAAATAAAATCTGCGTACATATGCAGCTATGTGGTGGCAGTGTATGATTTGTCGAGTGACTGATGGTTTCAGGCTATTTTCCTCCGTCTCTTTTCTTTATACGCGTGCTGAAGATTCTGTTGAGACCCGATAGAGCCAGTGTGCTAGTACTTGGGAGATGATTCTGCCAAGTACGTTGATTTGGGATGACTCTACCATGACTCAAAATAATGGACTTATGCTACAAATCAAGACATATTAATCATCGTTTGTTGCTATTTTACATTTGCTCCTCTCTATGCAGACAAGATAAAAAGAAACACCTCCCTAATCTTAATATCAGGGAGAGCCACATCAAAAGAAAAGGGGGGGAAAAGACGAAATCCCTTGACATGCAGACCTTTGGGGCTGTGAGCCAAGCAGATAGAAGAAAAGAACGATACTAAACAAAATCGGAAAACAAATCACTTCTATACACGGATGGCCAAATACTGCACTACTCCTCGTGTCAATGTGGAACCAGCCGCAATGCAGGGGTCTTTTTTTCTGTCAAATGTGGACAAGAGTGAAGAACTAGTAAGACAATGGTCGAAGGTCGGTATTAAACAGTTCGCATCCTGCTCTCGTAGTTAGGGTCTCGACAGCAGGCGAGACGAAGGGTAGGCTCGAAGGTTTAGAATGGCGGAGGGATGGAACCGAGGACTTCGGCCTTTTCTTGTTGCTCCATGAGTTCCTCACCAGCAATCTCGAGGGAGACTGCGAGACCGACTTTAGCTTGTTGCTACGATATTGTTAGCCGAATATCTTTCAACCGATCTCAAAAGAAGGTAAATACCTTAACGTGGTCAATTTCTCCCGCAAAGGTCAAAGAAATAGGCATGGCTATCCGCTTCTCCAACAAACAGCTGACCTTACCGGCACTGTCGACCTGGGCACGGAAGGTAGACGCACGGAAATCATACTTGGCACCAACGGTAGCGGTGCCCTCTCGGCTTGGTCCGCCCATCATCATAGCAGCAGCACTGGGAGCAAACTGAAGATTCATGTCAACACCAGCCTCAACCTTGTCGGAAAGCTTCTTCCAGTAAGAGGCTGCAATGGCACCTTGAGCCTGGAGCTGAGCGCTAGCAATCCAGTCCGCACCACGGTATTTTGCGCAATATGAAAGAGTCGATTCGGGGCGAGAAGTGATAGCCTGACGTTGCCAGATGGCTTCAAAACCGAGAGCCAGACCGGGGGTGACCGATTGAAGATAGCTTCCAACGTAGATACCCGTTAAACCACCTTCGAAAATGGACGGATTGAAGGCCTTAAGAGAGAAAGAGAAATCGTCTCCAGTATAGTCATTATCAATCTGTAGAATGCCTTGCGCGCCGCCAGACATGATCTGAGCGTTTGATTTCGTCACGAATTTCTCGTTCCAGCGGTAGTTGCCAACCGCGCTGAGGCCGCCATCACTGCCCAAGTTTCCTTGCATAAATACCTATAAGAAACAGATGAGCATATACACAATCAACACATATCTGGAACCTAGAGTATACCTTTGGCGTTCCGTACATGGCGCTGAAGTTATAAGGAGGCATGTTGCCTGCGGAACCCATGGCAAAAGCATGCGACATGCGGAACAGAGGAGCCATGCCAAAGACCTTGGTCAAATCCGCGCGAAGACCCGTGAACATAAAGTTAGATAGCAACACCTCCTTTTGCACTTCTCTTGCGATGTTATCGACTGTGCCGGGGTTGGGCAAGCCCAGCGCGGCTCTTCGCTCGGAGAACGATCCGTATGCATCTTTGAGCGCCGCGGCGACAGAGTTGTCTGTCAGGAACGACAGCGATGAAGTCATGTCGGCCATATTGCAAATATAAAGTACGTATGACTTCTCTTTAGAAGGTTTCGAGGAGATGATGAATTGACCGAGGGAAAAGACTCGTGACTGGGACCTGGAGCAAAATGAGAGAAATTGTCGTGAGTGCGATGAAATAGAGAAAAGACTCGACAAGATACGGAGCGTCACTAAATTGACACGCTCCGACACGAGTTCCAAGCAAGAGGGATGATGATCTTGTTGGAGAGAAGGTAGTTTCGTAGCAGGTAAGCTCTGTTCGGCTGATGAAATTTGGTCGTTGCGGATGTTTTTCCAAGGCTTTTGTTTTTGGTTTGCACTGTTTGCACTCTGCCGTCGGGACGGGCAGGCAGCCTAACCTCTTTGGTCTCGCCCATTCGTCTGCTGCATCCCATCAACTGCTTCTTTTCTTTGAATCGCGCTCTTTGCTTTTATTTGCCTGCATATATACCTCAATATTGTACGTCTCGCCGTTTACAAGTGCTGCTTGTTGTGACATTCCCTTCTGACGGTCATCTTGTTGGTCAAGTATCAACCGCAGACCTGCCACTTCATCCCGGCTTCTGACGTCGCTTATCTCGATTAAGCCTTCATTGTATTTACTCAGTGCCCCCACGGCCTCAACATTGGCAAAACTCCCTATATAGAAGACAATTTCGTCGTCTTCTGTGAGAGAGGCTGGGTGTTTGACTCGCTAGAAAAAGTGCTCATTGAGCATTCATCGATTGCGATATCGTTCATTGCCAAGCAGTCGACAATCATGGATACCTTACTGTATGTCACATCTCTCGATCAGACAAAAGCAATGATCAAATATCTGACTGGACAGAACTGCCGATGTCGTTGCAAACTCTCCGCGATTTCGGAGAAAATCAAGTACTTTCGTGGATGCTATTCATGATCTTCCAGAGAAGGTTGAGCTGGCACCTGCCCAACTGTACAGCACAGAATCTGGAAGACTATTTCACTCAGGTCGTATTGTCATCATCACAGTAGGCTTGCCAGCTAGAGGAAAGACGTGAGTTATATACATGAGCTGCTTTGACGCCTATAGAAAACCACTAACATACTCAAGGCATATTTCTGTAGCGTTAGCACGCTACCTGCGCTGGTTAGTGCTTGCCTCGGGGATCGCTCCTTACACATACACTCATATTCACAGGCTTGGAGTCAAAACTCGGATCTTCCACTTAGGTGACTATAGAAGAGCCACCATTGGTCCGGGACAAGATATGCCCGATGATTATTTCTTTGTCAACGGTTGGCCATCTTTGTCTTTCAAACATGAGAGAAACTTATGGATTGACCTCGTTGGTAGCCTCTGCGTCATCCGTACTATTACGACAAAAGATTGTCAAAAGGTGCCGCGACGATATTGCGCATTTCTTGAGCGATGAAAATGGTCAGATAGCGATATACGATGCTGTAAACCCTATAGCCGCCGGACGCCGATCTCTTGCTAAAGAGTTTGCGAAACAGAACATAGAGGTATGCCGCTTGCGTTGCGTCAGCTGTTTCAGTACTCACCCAGTGTAGACACTCTTCATAGAATCCATGTGCGACGACCCAAAAATAATAGAAGAAAATGTTCGACGAGTCAAGATAGGTTCTCCCGATGTGAGTTCCTCTGTACTTCCACTGACCAGCAAGATAGTACTGACATAACTTAGTATGTGGGATGGGATGCCAATGATGCGGTCAAGCACTACCTCGGCCGTATTTCAGCGAGAATTCCGCATTTCGAAACCATGGAAGAGAAGGACCTCAACTATATCAAGGTACGTACCTTCCTTAGAATGGACCGCCCTTTAGCTAACAGACTTAGATGATTAACGCTGGAGAACGCCTAATTGTGAATAATTGTAGCTTCGGTTACCTCTCGAACCGAATTGTTTTCTATCTTTTAAATTTGCACATAAAGTCAAGAGTCACATATTTCGTTAGAGTATGTCTACCCTTGGATTGGATGTGGACTGTATCTTGACTTTTAATAGGCTGGTGTTTCACTCGATGCCAACTCCTACAAGGCAGACTCGTCACTATCCGAGCAAGGCCAAGAGTATGCGAAGAAAATGACCGAAACAATTCTTCAGCACAGACAGTCGGAACTACAAGCCATGAAAGATCAAGGCGAGTCGGATGCCGCACTGAAGCCTTTGACGGTGTGGACCTCAACACGGCTTAGAACCGTCGAGACTGCAAAATGGCTCCACGAGAAGGGCTATGCGATCCGCCAAAGGTCGCAATTGAGTCAACTGAATCCCGGTGTTTGCGAGAAAATGACCGAACAGCAGATCAGACAGGAATATCCGGACGAAGTAGCGAAGCATGAAATTGATCCTTACCATCATCGCTATCCTCGTGCAGAGGTATGTACCTGAATGAGTCCTCGGATTGAAACTGACAAATGTTGTCTGTAGTCATATCACGATCTAGCTGTGCGGCTCGAACCGATCATTTTAGAACTAGAGCGCGAGCAGAATGATCTACTCATCATAGCTCACGAGAGTGTGTTGAGGGTTTTGTATGGGTATTTGATGGCTTGTAATGCTGCAGACATTCCATTTCTATCATTTCCTCGCAACGAAATCATTGAAGTATGTCCTAAATTAAATACCATCTTTCAAGTTCTTTACTGATCCATTTGCAAGGTTATTCCGGCCAGCTACCAAAATGAAACTCGAAGGATACCCATCCCGAACCTACCAGAGGAGATAATCCCCGCTTCTCCGGAGGACATAAAGATACCCGTACCTCCCAGTGGCTACACAACTCCAAAGGTTGGCTTGGGTAGCCCTGCTACGGGGTTATCGACACCCCAGAGTGGATTCAGAACACCACAAGAGCCTGAGAGGCTTACTCAGCAACATGTAGAGGACGTTGTATAGATATTTTGTCGGTGGTCATATTATTAACAGTCCATTATGTTCATTCGTTCACCCAGTGACGCACTTTCGGCTTTCTGCTTGATGAAGACAGGATAGAGCATCCCTTGAAAACAATATCAACGTTTTTAATGACAACTACCCTCCGTGTAATGTGGAGACAAATAGTATATTATCTCTGGGCTGTAGCTCATATGCCTCTTCGCCTTCCAACTCCCAGTCTGCGTCATTGATCAAAACCAGTATACCAGGGCGCCTAGATAATCGTCTCAGTACGCATGCGAAGTTGTTAAATATGGCTAGGCACACGTACACATGGTCATCGAGTATGAACAGTTCCTTTCTTGGGTCTTGCATCAAGTTCTCGACAAGATACTGGATGAGCCACGCAATCGTCGGTTGCTTTTCGTCCCTCATCTTTGCAGGAATGGTCAGGTTATGTTTTCGTTCATTGGCAAAGAGCATTTCCAGGCCACCGCTGGACTTGCAAGTTAGTAGACATAAATTGGCTTTGTCGCTGGGTGAAGAGACTCACGTGAACTCTACGGATATTGAAAATGTCTCACTGACTTGGACAGCCTTTGAGGTCTCTGCATTTGAGGCCATAATTGCGACTATCTGAAGTGGTCAAAGTTGCTATGTATATCAAAGAGTTGGTGCTCAGAAAATGTTGCGGAGGGGAACCACCCTCTCCGCCGCTTATCGATAAGCTTAAAATTTCGCAGTCTCACTTCGTCATCCCACATAACTCTTCGTCTCGTCAGCTTACAGAGCAGGCTCTCGCTCTTCAGGACAAATATCTCAACTGAGTAATGTGATTTTTCAATGGTTCGTGTGGAAACAGAATTTATCAGCGTCGGCGGCAACCGCCATCCTGGTGCTGCCGACTGGGATGGTCGCTCAGGTGTGCTCGCATATGGTGCGGACAACAATGTAGCCCTATGGGCGCCAAAAGTATGCTATATTCTGGTCTATCAAGAACCGGTATATCGTATCGGCACTGACATGTATAGTTCCAACGTGGAGTTCATGCGTTGCTCGTCGGCCATCGCGATAAAGTCAGTGCCGTGCGCTTCTTCGCCTATCCCGAATCCAAAAGCAGCTTGCTCATTACCGGTTCTGTGGACCACTCGATCCGAGTCTGGAAGCCGATAGTACAACAATCATCCTATACATGCGTGTGTGAGCTTAAAGGTCATACCGGCACTGTCAACACAATAGCCGTCGGTAATGCCTCGAATGTATTCGCGTCTGGAGCTGCCGATGGGACAGTCAGGATATGGAGACTCGATACTCAGGATGCTAATGTATATGGGCAGCTAGTACAGACGATAGCCATGAGACCAAGGTTCTTCCCTTTGACTGCGGCTATCCAAGTGCTGGACACAGCGGACCCGAAGAAACCCATGGTCATGGCAGTTGGAGGAACAACCAACCATGTACATGTATTTTCGGCACAAGGCACCACTACTCCAGTGACAGATTTCACATGGAAAGCAAAGTTGTCCGGGCATGAAGCTTGGGTCAGGTCTCTTACTTTCAGAAAGTTTGACAACGATCTTATCCTAGCATCGGCTAGTCAGGACAAGTACATTCGTCTATGGAAAGTCCATCGAGGCGAGATAGCATCTGCACCCCCAAAGGAGGACGATGAAATGATACTTGGAGGAGATGAACCTACGCTATCCAATAAGGCACATACTTTCACCACTGCCGGTATGACATACTCCATAACCTTTGAAGCGTTATTGCTCGGTCACGAAGACTGGATATACACTGTGAACTGGAGTCCGTCATCTGAAAAAGCACAGCTTCTATCTGCATCCGCAGATAACTCTTTGACGATATGGGAACAAGATCCGACTACAGGCGTGTGGGTCACGATGGAGCGAATGGGTGAGTTTAGTGTGACAAAAGGCTCGACTACGGCCACTGGAAGCACGGGAGGTTTTTGGATTGGACTCTGGTCTCCAGATGGCAGCGAAGTTGTGAGCTTGACTCGAACGGGTAGCTGGAGAGTATGGGCGCATGATGAGGAGTCAGATATCTGGCAGCAACGACTGGGTATCAGTGGACATGTTCGTTCTGTGAATGATATTCAATGGGACGTACAAGGCGCATACCTTTTATCTACAAGTTCCGATCAGACTAGTCGACTATACGCTGAGTGGCTACGGGATGGAAAGACGTCGTGGCATGAATTTTCGCGACCGCAGATACATGGTTACGATCTTAACTGCATAGATACACTTGGACCAGCAAGATTTGTCTCTGGGGCTGACGAGAAGCTCCTGCGTGTCTTCAATGAGCCTAAGCAGATCGCTCAACTATTAGGAAGTCTCAGCGGTATCGCGCAGGAGGAAGAGGAATTGCCAGAGGCAGCCAACATCCCCGTTCTTGGTCTCTCTAACAAGGCTGTCGGGGAAGATATTACGATATCAGACGACCAACTTGGCGGACAAAGGAATGATCAAGGAGAACAACAGACGGCGCCGGTATCCCTGCCAATGTACCAGCCTCCCCTGGAAGACCATTTGTCTCGGCACACATTGTGGCCAGAGCATGAGAAGCTTTATGGTCATGGTTACGAAATCTCAGCAGTTGCAGTGAGCCATGATCGTTCTCTGATCGCTACAGCATGCAAGGCCAGTTCTATTGATCATGCCGTTATTCGGCTGTACGATACGAAGAATTGGCGTGAAATCAAGCCTTCCTTAACCGCTCATTCTTTGACTATTACATCACTTTGCTTTTCGCCCTCTGATAAATACTTGCTGAGCGTGGGACGTGATCGTCAATGGGCAATCTTTACTCGCCATGAGCAGGATACTTCTACATATACGCTTCTCAAATCGAACCCCAAAGCCCATTCACGTATGATACTTGATGCAGCATGGGCTCCATCAGCTGGACAACATTCAGTATTTGCGACTGCAGGTCGTGACAAGTGTGCGAAGATATGGCGCGAGACATCTTCATCGGATACGTTTGAATGCATATCAACCATCACACTTAAGACCTCCGTAACAGGCGTCGCGTTCCACTCCGACATCTTTTCTGACGGTCTGTTGCTGGCTATCGGCGAAGAACATGGACAGATAACGGTACACAGAATAGCGACCGACAGTCTTGAAGCTCGGGAGTTGGCTGCTCTGGAAATATCTTCCTCCCCATCCAAGTCAATTACGCAACTCACATGGCGACCTGGACAGCCATCAACTTCGAAGGAAGGAGAGGTACTTCTTGCAGTTGCAAGTGAGGACTCCTCGGTGCGTATATATAGGGTTGTCGATGTAGTATAGATTATGCATTTGAGACTTCCGCATAGAAAAGCATACACGAAAGCTCGGCTACTTTCCACCTGATTCAATAGATATTTTAAAAAGGAAATGATTACCAACCAATTCACAGTTAATTCATAAAAGCATGACGTCGCGTTGAAGCCTCCCAGCAGGTTGAACATGGCCAGGTTATACAAAAAGTTTCATCACCGTAACCCCCCCCCCCCCAATGCAAGTAGTTGAAACATCATCATCATCATCATCTTCGTCGTCATCGTCATAAATGAAGTGTTGAATACAGAGATTGCTGTAAGCCGCAGGCCTACTCCCTCGGAGACCTCTTCTCCAAGCCATAACCCCCCAGCCCCTCAGCACTAGAATACGTTTTTCCCTGCCCGGAATGCGGGTTCCGTGGCCCACGAGCCTGCAAATCCTGCCTGAGCCAATGCATCACCAACTCTCCCAGTAGACTGTTCTCGGCAGAGCGATTCGGAACCGTCTCGTTGAAGCTTTCCATGGGACCCCACTGCTTCACCTGGCCCAAATGCATATGTACAAGATGCGTGGGCCACGAAGCCAGATTGTCCAGGATATGTGTGGCGTAAACAATTGTGCACTCTCTCGTCTCCGTCTCGCGCTTCAGAAACGAGAGGAAATTACTACGAGACAACAAATCAAGATCAACCGTGATCTCATCGAGAAGCAGAATTTGCCATGGTCGCAGTAGACCCATTGCCAATTGAACCCTGCGCCGCTCACCGTCCGAAACGGCGTGCATGCGCCAGCTCAGATCGATGTCGAGGATATCGATCAATTCATCGCGGCGTTCCGGGAAGGCGTTTCCGCCTACCGAGGCGAGTAAGGTGGGGACGTCGATGTCTGTACGCACGATGCTGTTAAGAACCCATTCCACGCCGAGATACGTGACGCCTTCCATGTTGTCTTTGAAGGGGTCTTTGCCTCCGATTGAGATTGTGTTGGTCGGGGCTAGCTTTTTGCCGGATAGAAGGCGTAGGAGGGTTGTTTTGCCAGCACCATTTGCTTTTCTCTGTTAATTACTATTTGTAGATCTTGTTCAAGGGGGAGTCACCTCCAATGAGTAATGTTCTGCTTCCTGAGGGGAGACTGAGCCCTACATCCCTGAGGCCGTCGGATCCATCTTGGAATTTGTAGCTGAGGTTTTGCACGTCGATTGAGGGTGCCATGTTGAACTGCCCTGCCTCTCTTTGTCGAAGAGGTGATAGGTATTTGCAATTGAGGTATGTGCATAAAAGACAAGGAGCGAGGGGGCACGATACTTATATTACTGCCACGGGAAGTGGCGGGGACCGAAAGACTAGATGACAGTCATCTCAGTTCTTCGGCCGTTCTGCTGACTAAGGTCTGTCAGATCTGACTTAACTTACTCGTTAAGTTAACTAGTTAACTCAGATAAGATGACATTATTCCCGTCGACTGGCGATGTATCGTCCTGTAATATGATATATAAAATACAACATTGGAATGGGTGGCAACAAGGGTAATCGAAGGAGTCATGTAATGGGAGTGTATGCGTATTGAAAATTCGAGGGGTCGTTGAAATTCCATCATGGATTTTCCATACGCTTGACTTGACCGCTAAACATCACCGCGGTCAGAAATCCCAAGTCGACAATTGATTTTGAAAAATAGTTGTTGAATTGTGCCAAACCCAAACCACCATGAAACAATTCTGGTGTCGCTGAAATGCGTACTTTTCATGCACTACTCACTCGTTCGCAAGCCGCGATCATGCAACCGCTCATCACAATCGTCGGTGCCACTGGGACTGGCAAATCGAAGGTATGCGCTCTAAAATCTATTCAGTAAGAACTTGAGCCAACTCCTACAGCTTGCAGTGGATATCGCGAAACGATTCAATGGCGAAGTCATCAACGGCGACGCAATGCAACTCTACCGCGGCATACCAATAATAACCAACAAGATCCCTATACACGAGCGAGAAGGTGTTCCGCACCATCTCATCGACTTTGTTGGTTTAGAGGAGGAGTCGTGGCGGATCGGACAATTTAGTAAGGAGTGTCTGCGAGTTATACAGGATATCCATTCGCGGGGAAAAATTCCGGTGCTTGTTGGAGGAACTTCGTACTATGTGCAATCTGTGTTGTTCAATGATGCTTTAGTTGGGGAGGGGGCGGGTAACGTTCCATCGAACGACAAGCACGCGGGCCGGCAAGAAAGAGAGATGTCAGAACAATGGGCGATTCTTGATGCGCCTGTTGAGACCATAATGGAGAAACTGCGCGAGGTTGATCCTGTGATGGCGAATCGCTGGCATATCAATGAAGGGAGAAAGATTCGGAGATCTTTGGAGATCTATCTTGAAACCGGCAGACGGGCTTCCGAGATCTACGAAGAGCAATTGCGGCAACGACAGGCTGCTATTCACAATGCCGAAGGTGTCGCGGTGGGTCAACTACGATATCCGACGCTGGTGTTTTGGGTACATGCAGAAAGAGAAAAGCTCTACAGACGATTGGAAAACCGTGTCGACATTATGGCAGAGCAAGGACTGATTGCAGAAGCACACTCCTTGTACGAGTATGCAGTCGAACAGGAAGCTCTAGGAAATCCAATCGATCTATTGAGGGGAGTCTGGGTCTCTATAGGATACAAGGAGATCGAGCCTTATTTCACCGCGTTACGGCTTGGCAATTCGAGTGAAATAGAGCTTGGAAAACTGAAAGAGTCTTGCTTGATATCAGTCAAAACCTCAACGAGGCAATATTCTAATAGACAGGTGCAATGGATTCGAAAGAAGCTATGGACTGCGCTTGCAGATATAGGCGCCGCTGATCAGCTATACGTCCTAGACACCAGTGATCCAGGAGCCTGGGATAGCTGCGTGGCAGAGCCAATGGAGCATATTGTGCAAGCTTTCTTGCGCAATGATGATCTCCCAGCTCCAAAGACGGTTTCTCAATGGGCTGAAAAGACACTTGCAGAAAGAGAGCGCAATTATGCTAGAGTGACTGTACCACCTGCGCAGACTTTAAAGCAAATGACCTGCGATGTTTGCAACAAAACGCTCATGGGCCAGGAGCAATGGAACATCCATATTCGCGCCGCATCTCATCGGCGAGCGCTAAAGGCAGCTGCAAAGAAGGCGCAGAACATGGAGTGGCTGCGTAATCACCCACCTGCTGAGGCTGTTGAAGGACAGCCAGTATAGGCAATGGCCAATATTGCAGATATCCCGTAGTCTCGGATATTTAACCTCGCCTGTTTAGCCACTGTCTAAGCCAACCATCACCAAAGCATTCATGCTCATGCTCATGTTTCTCGTTGTTTCGGCGCAAAAGGGAAGCGCGCCGTATCATTGCTTCGTTCTCCATTCCACAAAATTGGAAGATAAGATGTCGCCATTACCGCTCTCTTCAATCTTGAACACTTCAATCACTGGTGATTTTTCCCGCTTTCGGATTCGCCATAGACCCTCGGTGTTGACCACGGTTTGGAGCCCTGATTCAATAAGTACATGAAATCATTACCTGAATGTACTTGACTTACACTCAAGGAACGCTGCGGTAAAGTTGATGCAGATGTTTCCGTCCCAACTACTGCGACCCTCGCGTTTTACCTTCCCAGGCAACCCATGGGTTTCTAATTCTTCGAGCCGCAGAAGCATTCCATCTCTATCGCGAAAACCGACAACAATTTTGGGAACACCTAGGAGAAAAGACTGTGCCCAGAATTTAAGCAGTTTGCGCTCATATTTGAGTTTCTCCTTGTCGTTCATAAGCTCGGCAGTTGTTTTCAACTCAACCCAGTTGATCGGGTCCTCTTTGCGAACGGGTTTGCAGTCCCAGACTGGCAACGCGATAAGCACGAGGGAAATGACGAAAGGAAAGGGCTACTTACTTGCATCCACCTCGCCTCCAATTACCAGTTTTGCCTTTCCAAAACCAGTTCGTACAACGGAGCAGTATTGGGCTTTATTATTCACGACTTCATGAATCCGCCCTTCAATCTTTTCACGACTTGTTTCACCCCAAGTATCTGGAATGACCGAGACTGTCTCGAATTTGTAACCTGTGCCGGAAGTCGCGAGTTACTCCGTCTGTTCCGGTAGATGTCGTGGAAAGGTAACTTACCCCAATACGCCATCATATCCTGTGAAGGCATGCCAGGTGGCATCCGTTGATTCCTTTGGATTTCTTTTTGTGCATTCTTATATGAATTGTTCTCCTCGATGAAACTGCACAAGTTGTCAGAGAGTCAACTCTACTGTTGTTGCGGTATGTTTGGGCGTGCTTACATTGTTCCCTGCGCGCATTGCGAATCAGTGCCGCCGGTTGAGCTCAAGGCAGGGGGGAGTAACTTACTTGAAAATACGTCGCATTCATCTCAAACCTAGCGCCGAGTCAGTCACGGGAACGCTCTTCGCTATTTCGATCCAGACACACCCGTTCAGCATATCAAAAGGCGCCGTCATTATCTGCCCTCGATGTCAATAACCATCCACTCAAAGCTTTATTACAAAAGAATGCACACCTTGGTCATCATCCCTCTCCAGGTAACGATATCCGCTTCACATTTCTTCTCCGTATTCTGCTCCAGCGCCACAATCGTATCCAAAAGGGCATCCAAATGCTCATCCGGCGCATCGTTCAGTTTCTGAAATGTCTCAAACCCGGCGCTTAGATCGAGAGGTAATTGCGACGGTTGTGGTGGGTAGTAGTATTGCATCGAGGACTCGTCGAGGCGGAAGTTGTGTTCGTCATCGTAGGAGAAGTATGCGACTTCCTGGATCTCGTTAGAGGATCTCTACCAGTAAGTACCGATAGGGCTATACTTGCTCTAGGCCGTCGAATTGCTGCATTCGAGCCGGAAAAGCGATGCAATGGCTGAATGTCGAAAATGTGTGAATTCATCGTAGATCAAGCAAGACCCGTACTCCGACGGTAATTGCACGACGCGCAGAGTAATACAAGGACAAGTCTACCATATGGTCATATGGTCATATTCATGTGGAGAATTCACAACGTTCCTAAGATCTCTAGACAATCATCCACATGAGTGTGGAAAATAATAGAGTGAGTAGAAATGCTTTGAAGAAGCCGAGCTCACTAAGATGCCGCATTTGATTGGCCAACGTAAGCCAACTCCGCAACGGCAGCAGCAGCGCTGCAGCACAAGCTGGCCTGCTTTCTGCCCCGCTGACTTTATCATCATTCAACAACAATCACATCTTTTGAAACATTTTGACAGAATCTTCCTTATCTTTACCCGGTCTGTCAAAAATAACGAACTGAGCAGAAGACTATAAGAGACGACAAAATTCTACCGCAAGACTACAATACCTGATCGATTATGACGTCCAAAATTGACAAGACTATTGCTCGGCAGCAAGAAAAGTACAACTTCCTTGCCTCATCTCACGTGCTATGAAGGACTCTCATGGCTAATGATCACCAGAATCGCTGCAGGATCCTATTACGAAGCCCACCAACAACTCCGCGTCATCGCCGCCCGCTACCTCAAACAGAGCAATTATGATGCCGCAGCCGAGATATTAACGGGCGGCGCAAAAGCGCTCTTAAGAGCTGGCTCGCAACAAGGCGCATCAGCAAGTGGTGGAGATTTGGCGATTATGCTTGTCGTTGAGGTTTATAACAAGGCTGAGTGGGAGATTAGTGCGGAGAATGCCGAGTCGAGAGGACGGAAGAGTGAGTATTTATACCGTCTTGAGCCAAAATCTGGTGACTGGAAGTTTGACTGATTTGGTTGCTTGAAGAGCGTCTGATTGAATTGCTGCGCGAGTTTCCCCCGGAAGAGCCATCGAGGAAGAGGTACATAAGCGAAATGATCGGTTGGAGCTCAAAGTTTGGTCCATTAGAGCGTGGCGATCCTGAACTTCACCACGCTGCTGGATCTGTTTATGCTGAAGGTATGATCATGTATAGGAATGGCCATGGTTTAAAGTTGCTAATATAGCTAGAAAACGAGCCATATGACGCAGAAAGACATCTCGTTCTCGGCACCACTGACTCAGCTGAAACACTCGCAAAATTAGAGTTCGAATGGTACACAAGCGACGAGGCGCACACAGCAGCCATTTACGCTTCTAGGGCAGTCTTTCCATTTCTCCTTACGGCAAACCTGCGCAGCGCCAACAAAGCCCTTCTTATTTTCACATCGCGTCTCTCGGCAGTAAATCCTTCTCTCGCTTCGCAGCAAGTTAGCAGTACAAGCTCTGACGTCCGGATCTATCCGTCGCTGCCGTTGCTTAATTTCCTCAGTCTTCTTTTGATTGCTGTTCAGCGCGGTAGTGCAGATCTCTTCCGGGACTTGACGAGGCATTACACCCCTCACATCAAGGAGGTTGGTATCTGGGATGATGCGTTGGCGAGTATCGGAGAGATGTATTTCAACATCAAGATCCCGAGACAGGGAAACCCGCTGTTAGATATGATGGGTAGCATGTTCTTCGGAGGTGGTCAGGGAGGTGGTAATCAGCGAGGATCGGGGCGTCAGACCAAGAAGGTTGAGGCGGCCCCGGCCAGTGCAGAGTTGGACTGATGATGACATCGAAGGATCACAGCATTAATGTATATGAATGGATTGCCATAGCATGGGACATTATCTCCGTGAGGACAATCGTAGTAATATATTCGTTATGTCGTTGGCGGACCATTCAAACAAGGGGGTCATCCTCCGTCTCAAACATCCAATTATCCTCCTCCAATGTCGCAACTTTACTGCGTAGACTTTGCTGTAGCATATTCAGTAGCTCTGATCCATGCATCAGTACAAGCTTCCAAATAGGTCCATGAGTAGGAAAAAACCATACCTGGCTCACCACTCAAATGCCTGTTCCGGTTGCGATACATCATCTCCACCAAATCTGCCTCCAACTCTTCCCCTTTGAAGTCAGCCACCTCGTCCTAGCCGGCCTTCTTTTTGAAAGAACCAGGGATAAACTCACTATCCTTATCCTTCACGATCGCTTCTGACCCGCCGCCCGGTCGTCCGTCCTCCTCGATTCCATCCATCGCACCTTCATCTTCGTCTTCGACGTCATCCTCATCATCGCCTTCGTCGAGCGGTATGGGTGGTAGGACTGGAATGTCGAGTTGGAATTTGCCATTTTTGTCGCGGGAGATTATGTCGGCATTGTCGCTTTGTGCGGATTTTGTCGTTGTGGCCATGGGTCTAGACTCAGGAGTTATGAGGTGGGATTGATGGGTTGAGTTTTGGGTGTCGCCATGGTTGTGGTTGTCATTTTTTTTGTTGTTGGTGGAGGGATGGTTGTCAGTGTCGCTGTCTGGGGGTTGAGGAGGATTGGACGCTGGTCGGCGGCTGAGATGGTTTTGGAAGAGGTTTCGACGCGTCGGAGGCATGACTCTGGGTGTTTTGGGTAGTATTGCACGTCGTAGTGCAATGTGTTGAAGAGCAATGAGGTTAAAACTTAAAGATTGGCGTTTGTGTACGGATCGTCAACTTTAAATTTTGGTGGGGAACTTGATTGATCGATCCACTTTGAGCTATGACGTGCATCTACAACATCTACCTCAAGTTTTATACATTCCATATATCCATTCTAGAGTATATTGACGGTCAGTCAATCAGTCTATTCGACACAACCCCACGACACTCCCGGCTTTCTGGCCAACCAAAGAATCAAAATAATCCAACAATGTCTGCAAATCCACAAGGGCCATGGTCCCTAGGTCCGGATTCGCGCTCTGCAGCACCTGCCCTCCCCAAAGGACACGTACATAGAATGCGCCCTCCTCTTTCACCTTTCTATACAACTCAAAGACAACCTCAGCCCCCATGCCAGGCCAGACCATCTGCCTGATTTGCAAAAGCGACAGAATCCGCGACATACTTCCATCATGCGCAACGTTGTGTCTATACAGCACCCGATCCGTCTGGTCAATATCTTCATTAAAGAATTGGATTTGCTCGCGTAGATGCTGTGCGAGTTCAGCAATGAAAACGCCATATAGAGCTGCGCTGGCTGTGAGCGAGGATGGTGCATCGCGGTACAAACGTGAGTACTCCCATTGTCCGAGGCGGAAGACGGCATTTGCTTGAGTGCGTGTTATACATTCGTTGTTTGAATGCGGCTGTTTGCAAGGGAGAGGCTTAGAGTGACAAAGCCGGGAAGAGAGATTGTCAAAGTAGTGGTCGTAACTGGTATGCCAGTTTTCTGCATCTGAGGGGACGCTAGAAATTGCGTCGAGAGCATCCATCAATTCCTTGGTTCTTTCAAGATGGTTCTTCCAGGATTCCGAGGATGCAGAGTCGGGGTCTTTGATATTGTTGAAGAGCGACTGCCCGCCCGGACACGGATAGTGCGGCTCCAAGGAGTCAACACCTACTTTCTACATCACGTCATCAGCAACCCTCACGACAATTGTTAGCTACTATAAGCAAACCTGTACATGCAACGGCTGATTCGCCTCCTCCCCATACATCCCCCCAATAACCATGCCCGCAACCTGACTCGTGATCACGTTGTTCGTAACCCTAAACTCCATCCTCTTCTGATCCAACTCATCCGGCAAGAACTGCAAAAGATCATGGTAAACCTCATAGATATCCCGACCATGCTGCCATGAATCCTGTAACCCGCTTCGAGTAATCTGTGGAAAGACACATGTACCCGGAAACGCTGACACGGGAAACAAATCAAATGGGGCGCTTTCTTCTAATTGCCAGTATGTGTTGGCGCTCATCTGGGGGCCGACTGAGGGTTGACCATAGTGGTAAATCTGTGTGCCGTCGCAGTACCATGTATCTTTTTCCGTAGGGAAGGTGTTTGGCTCATATGGTGTTCTTTTATGATGGCGATGAATCTGTTCCCATTAGTCTGGAAGCAATTGTTTGATAATATTTAGCAGTCATACTATCTCAACGTAAACAAGCTCATAATCTGCTGGCGCAACGACGTATTCCCGTCTCCGCACATGCGGCATGTTGCAGTAATTGTACTGACCATATCGCTCGTCTGGTGTCAAAGACGTGTCAAATATGAAATCAAATACTCCGTCGGACTCTAAATTTGACTCTAAATTGTTGATGGCGCTGAGGTTAGGTGGATGCCAGCTGTTGTCTACCGCGAGTGTTTTTGTTATTGTCGTTAGTAATGCGCCGAGGAGAATAGAGACATGCGGTGCCATCATCTCATATGGTTTGGTATATATGAGAGACTCATTTCAGGTCATGCCGTCTCATTAATCATCTTGAATACGGTCCTTTCCTCAAAACAAGGGCCTGAAGATTCTTGTTAAATGTTGAAGTGAAGTGAAGTTGGAATAAGCTACGGAGTATGACAGCTTAGCTTAGGCTGCTTAGCTACCACGTGGGTCGGTTATCCATTAGTCCGAATAAGACTGATTCAATCAATACTCAAAAGCACTTCAGAAGGACAAGTTGATTAGTATCATATTGGTGTAGGATCCTATTGATATTCTACTAGATGGTATTGGCAGGCGACAGAGATCGCAACAATACAGGATGTAGGGGTGCCTCAAAATGCAATAGTAACAGGTCAATATAATATAGGACAGCAGACCAGGTACTAATCGACTGGAACTTTCAGAGATATTGACCTTTGTCAGCTGCAGTCTGCTGTCATAGTCGCGACGACCCGGGCATGAGAAGCCTTGGAAACAACCATATCTTCCCAGATTGTTGAAGCTGCAGATGCAGTATGCTATGTGATGATCAATACCGGGACATAACTCTTGCGTCACGACATAAAAGAGTCAAAAGCAATCGTAAAATTAATTCTATTGAATCGAACCAAACTCAACGCCAGAGCATAATGCCGAAACACAAACACCAATAAATGCATACAACACATGTCATACTCATTTGGGCACAAACAATTCTGGCTTCATATTAATCTTGCACAGCTTCGCGACACAGCCACTCAATTGCAGCAATGTACCGACTCCATCCAAGATTCGCATATGCGTGAAACCAATTTCCTTGATGAATTCGAGTTTGGCGTGTTCGGATAGTGTTTGAATAGTCTTTGTGACACGGAACATGGTGCTGATGATGTCGTGCGAGGAGTAGCCCAAATGCCTACTTTAAAATCAGTATGAGGGGAAGCTATGCTGGTTAGACTATGGCGATTGCGTACCATAACTCATTCAAAATATCCAGGGCAGAATCCACCTTGCCCTCCCAACAAGCTTTGATCATAGCCTGCACTTTGATTGGGTGCGGACTGTCGACGACGCGAAAGACATTATCGCCGCTCACGAACCCAAAACCAGCCCATGTACTCTGCAAGTTGTTAATCGCTTGGCGCATATCACCCTCCGCACTAAACACGAGCGCCGCAATTCCGTCTTCCGAGAACTCAACGTTCTCAGCTTCGCATATTTGGCTAAGACGTTTGACGACTTGGCCATCGGTTAGACGGGAGTAACGTAGGATAGCGCAACGGGATTGAAGAGGCTCGATGATCTTATTGGACTGATTGCAAGCGAAAGCAAAACGAGTTGTTGTTGAGTAAATTTCCATTGTACGTCGGAGAGCTTGCTGAGCACCGGGCGTCATACTAGCCATTCATTAGCTCAAAAATGACCACATCGACTGTGGATCAAACAAACCTATCAGCCTCATCAAGAATAACAAGCTTATGCCGTCCCGGAGGCAGAGTAACTTTCTTTTGCGCAAACCCCTTTATCCGATTCCGTACCACATCAATACCACGCTCATCACTCGCATTCAACTCCAAGACAGCTTCCTTGTACGCGTCGCCCAACATCTGTCGCGCAAGGCACAGAATGGAAGTCGTCTTTCCGATGCCTGGCATACCAGATATAATAACGTGGGGCATGTTCCCATCCTTGGCGATGATTTTGAGTCGCTCGATGGTTTCCGTATTGCCGACGATGTCGTCTAGATAGACAGGACGGTATTTTTCGACCCTTTCTCAATAAGTTAGGAGGATGACCAGAAGGGAGGGAGGGTCTAATCATACCAGGGAAGCTCATAGTTGGGGGGAGCTCCAGCTGTGGAAGCATGGAGACCATTGCGGGCAGCAGCTTTGGATGACTCTGCTTGAACCATATTTATCCGTTGTGCAGTCAATCTCGTACTTCTTCGTATCTGCGCAGTGTCAGTGTTGTCTTGGAGACGTTTTAATCGAGGTCGCGCGGACGCGAAAAAGAGCGGGACGCGTTGACGACTTAAAGTGGTGGTCCGTGCGGCAGCTCTTGGTAGACCCTCGTACGATGAACCTTCAAGACTTATCGATGCCTTGGGTCGAGTCAATTATTCTATTATATGATCATATAGACATAGCATGCAGCACTGATCGTCACGCACTCGCTAAACCGTCATATCAACACCGTGCCCACCTCGCTGTGGGATGCACCAAAACGATCACTGAAGCTCAAATGATATACAAGAATGGTTATTAAACATGATTAGGAGGTATGATGTTTGTAGGTCAACTTTTTTAACGGGAACTAGGTATCCCAAACTGTCATCTCTGCCAGAATCTCCAATCTGGAATTTTGATAGCCCCATCCCGTCGATACATCATCCAGAAGTAAGCAGGAACGCCAGCTGCGACGAAGCCGACGACAATCAGGGTTTGAAGAGGTTCGGCGATGACAGCTCGGCTGAGAAGAAAAAGACTGACGCAGCAGAAGATAATCGGTGTCGTAATCCAGGTCTTATAAGGTCGTTCCAAATGCGGTTCTCGTATCCTCAAGACAATCAAGCCGAGGACTGTGAGAAAGTAGAATGTGTATCCCGCCACACCGTAAAAAGTGATTAAAGTGCCAAATTCTCCGACAGCAACGTATGCTGCAGTAAGTGCCGCGTTGAAAAGCATTGCATTTACTGGAGTGTAGCCGATAGCTGCGCTTCCTCCACATAGCCACGAAAAAGCCTTGTGGAACCATGACCGGCGCTGCAATCGACTGCCCGAGATATTGTTGCTGGACTTGCCGAATCCAATCTTCCCAAGAACCCCTGGAAGATAGCCTTCTTTGCCCGCAGCGTACACAAGGCGGCCACTCGTGAAGCAGGTCGCATTTAAGGCTCCTAAACAACTTCCGGACACCACGAGGGCCAGAATGAGTGCTCCGACTGGACCAAAAACTTTGGCGCCAAACTGAACGGCCACTGTATTGCTTTTTGCTATCGTCGCTTGCGGCAGAACGAAAAAGTAGGCGACATTAGCCATAAGATAGCAAACAATAACCACGGGCATTGCTGTGTGTATCGCACGTGGTAAATCACGGTGTGGATTTTTGAACTCGCCAGTCACGTAGTTTGTCTTGAAAAGTCAGAAATGTTCCCAGGCTTCTGTACACGAGTAGACTTACATTATCCCATCCGTCGAAAGCCCACAACCCAGCATACAACGCGACAGCCCAGTCAGAGATATCTGTGCTCGTCCCGTCGAACCAACCGGAATTCTTCCAATCCTGATTAGCTTCGCCCTTTGATGATATGCCGGTGATGGCGACTATGACTCCGATGATTGTGACTGCGAGCAGTGCGCCGAATTTGAAGAACATGGAAATGTCTCCAACAAGGGTAGCGAGCTTCGTCGATGCGCAGTTGAGGATCGTCACAAACAAAACGCCAGCGAGTCCTACACCTTTATTGATCCACGGACTGATTGTTTCCACTTCAGCCCCGATAAAGGCCCTCACAACGTATTCACCAAATATGATGGCAATAATCGCTGCGGAACCTGGTTTCAAGACAAATACGGCACACCACGCAAATAGGAATCCCATAATCTCGCCAAATATCTTCGACAAGTAGACTTGTGGACCACCGTTTAGTGGAATAGCTCCTCCTAGTTCTGCGTAGCTCGCTGCGCCCGTCCATGCCAAAACACCTGCCACCGCCCATACGATCAAAGCTGCGCCCGGCGACCCAGCATTGAAGTTGACTTGACTCGGAGACGAGAATATACCCGAACCAATGATCAGACCAACAATCAATGACAATCCATTGAGGTAAGTCAAGGACTTGTGCTTTTCTAACGAGGCGTCGCGAAGCCCCGCATACCGTTCCAATGAAGTCACCGAAGGTGCGCCAAGAGGAGCGTAGCCGCCAGCGGTTTGCGAAAGGGGGAATAAGTTGCTGCCAAAGTCAAAGGCAGAAGATACAGAATAAGAGCGATTCGGCCGCGTGCGACTTGATCCTAGTCCTGTTTGATCGGATAATGGATCGTCGGCTTCCAAGGACAATTTCCGGGACGACGATATACCCGATCGCGAGGACTCGTATGAAGATCGTCCGGCAGAGCCAGCGTCGGACGAGGCGAGCGAGGCAAGCTCGAGGGAATCGCGCGGTGGATGGCCGTTGAGAGCTTGTCTCTCTGCAGAAAACGTCACAGGAGACATTTCTGCGGGTTATCGAGTCTAAAGATTAGAGAAAGCAAACCATGGCCATGCCCAAACAAGCACTAGTCGTGTTAAGCCAGAGGTGTAAATACTTTCCAATGTTCTCGTCGCGTTCCTCGTCTCAAGGTAAAGAAGCCAAAGCGATAAATTCTTGACTGTAACAAACAACGAACAAGGGGGCAACAATAATCAGATCGTCAGGAAGAAGCAACGATCCAATGACGCGCCGCAGAAGGCGGCTCCGCAGAGAAGGCGCTAAGCTCAAATGATAAGCTGGTCCCGCTCAACCATATCCTTCCGTCCCATTCAACCATTTTAGCCCATCATGGCTTCTTGTATATACTGATCGACGACTACGACAACTCACGATGCTCGTGTCTACCCGGTGTCCTCACTGGAGGTCTGCCGCACTCCCGTTACAAATCACTCGACCGTCGTCTTCTCCCGTCACATCTCGAACTTATTCGACAGCCGCATCACCTAGCCCGAAAAGGCGGGTATGGGTTCGCTTAACGGCGGTCACCTTGACAGCTGCCGCAATTGGAGCGTACCTCAGATCACGACAGGATATACTGGACGCCAACTTGAACCCCTTGACTTTCGCACGCTACAAGTTGGTATCGAGAGAACCAGTGTCCTCAACAAATAGTATATTCACACTCGAACCAGCGGCGTCGGCAGACAATCACGAGACATACGAAATAGCATGGCAGACGGGAATATGGAGTGTGATGTTCAAGCAACCACAGTTGCAGATCGGTCGAGATTATACGCCACTTCCACCGATTGAAGATGCGAATGAAGATACGAAAGAATCGTTGCGATTTTTGATTCGTCGCGATCCGCATGGAGAGGTGTCTCGGTACTTGCATAGTTTACAACAAGGCGCTAGCATCGAAATGAGAGGTCCGCAGATAGAATGCGAGATCGGTCCGGAGGTAGATGACATATTGTTTATTGCTGGTGGTACGGGAATCGCTCCCGCACTGCAGGCTGCCTATATCATATTCAAGCATTCTGCGGAAAGGAAGAGACCTAAGATTCACATATTGTGGGCCAATAGGAAACGAGAAGATTGCGCCGGGGGTGTCAGCGACACAACAAACATAACACGATCAAACGGAAATTGGTGGTGGCCATTTCAGAAGGAAGTGACTAGCCCAACCGATGCCCTCGGGCCCAGCCCGGCGCAAGACAGCCAGAACGCCATCGTCCGTGAGCTACAAGACCTTAAAACACGATATGCCGGCCGGATCTCGGTTGACTACTTTGTCGATGAGGAACACACATTCATCAGCACAAAGGCGATCAAAGCATACATTGACTCTGTACAGCCTTCACCTGACACGAAGAAAATGATTATCATTTCTGGTCCAGAAGGATTCATAAATTACATGGCAGGTCCAAAAGTGTGGGCGCAGGGGTACGAGCTACAAGGACCTGTCAAAGGGCTCATCCAGCAGATTGGCGTCCAAGACTGGGAGATTTGGAAGTTGTGAGATAGCATCCTTTTTCTAGTTATTGCATAGCATGGAGTTAGTCTTTCAATGAATTACTACTATGTAGTGTTTCCTCGGCACAAATCATCCGATATCGGGTAAACTGCTGGGCGCTGAGTCATGATCGGCCCGTTCCCCAGAAAACAAAAATTAACTCGATTTGGCTGATTGGAATTGCACGCCTCTCCATTTGTCCGCCACAACTTCAGGTAATCTTGTCTTGTTTCCGTCCTGTTCTCTCTCTCATCGCTGATCGAGTATAGAATGCCTTTCCACGCTTCATTAGGCAGGCGCGTGACGCTGCACCAGCGCTCACTGCGCACTGCCATCCGATCTTTCGCATCGTCTCGCTCCTCCCTCTCTCAAGATGTTTTCCACAGTCAATTGAACAACCCCGACGTGTCGGCCATTTTATCGTCGATGCAGTCGACTGCCACTGTTCCTCAGACCCTCACCGAGAAGATTGTACAGAAATATGCGGTGGGTTTGGCGGCCGGAAAATTCGTCAAGGCCGGCGACTATGTGACCATTAGCCCTCATCGGTGCATGACTCACGATAATTCATGGCCCGTGGCGTTGAAATTCATGTCTATTGGTGCCTCCAAGCTACACGACCCCAATCAGATTGTCATGACCTTGGATCACGACGTGCAAAATAAGACCGACAAGAACTTACAAAAGTACCGACAAATTGAAGAATTTGCTCAACACCATGGAGTCGAGTTTTATCCTGCTGGTCGAGGTATTGGACATCAGATTATGGTTGAGGAAGGATTTGCATGGCCGGGAACTCTTGTCGTGGCGTCTGATAGTCACAGTAATATGTATGGCGGTGTTGGATGTTTAGGAACGCCTATTGTGCGAACGGATGGAGCTAGTATTTGGGCTACTGGAAAGACCTGGTGGCAGGTTCCTAATATTGCACGAGTGGTACGTTGCGATTTGCTTGGGTTTTGATACACGCTAATGGATGTAGCACTTCACCGGAATTCTCCCTGCCGGAGTTACTGGAAAAGATGTAATTGTCGCTTTGTGTCATCTGTTCGGCAAAGACGACGTTCTCAACCACGCGATTGAATTCACAGGCTCTGAAGAAACAATGCGCAGCTTAAGGGTCGATGACCGCCTCACAATTGCAAACATGACTACAGAGTGGGGTGCTTTGTCCGGCTTGTTCCCTATCGACGACGTTCTCAAAGGCTGGCTGCGAGGCAAAGCTACCACAGCAGCTATGGGGCTAGCTGACGGTCCCTACAAGACTCACGCTGCGGAACGATTCACACACGACCGCTTGGAAGAGCTCTTTGCAAACGCATTGACCGCAGATAAGGGCGCCAAATACGCCAAGGAACTGTTTCTGGATCTGTCTTCTCTGTCGCCCTACGTGTCCGGCCCCAACTCGGTCAAAGTTGCCACTCCGATCAGCGAATTAGAGGCACAGAACATCAAGGTCAACAAGGCGTATCTTGTTTCATGCACCAACTCACGTGCATCTGACATCGCAGCTGCTGCGCGAGTGTTCAAAGAAGCCGCTGAGGCTAACGGAGGTAAGGTGCCCAAGATTGCAGAGGGAGTGAAGTTTTATATCGCTGCCGCGTCTTTACCCGAGCAGCAAGTTGCGGAGGACGCTGGTGATTGGCAAGTGCTACTAGATGCTGGAGCCGAAGCTCTCCCCGCTGGTTGCGGACCCTGCATTGGGTTAGGAACGGGTCTTTTGGAACCCGGTGAGGTTGGTATTAGCGCTTCGAACCGTAACTTTAAAGGCCGTATGGGTAGTACCGATGCGAAAGCTTATCTTGGCAGCCCCGAAGTGGTAGCTGCCAGTGCCTTGTCTGGTCTGCTCAAGGGACCTGGTTGGTATCAACAACCAGAGGGTTGGACTGGAGTGATTCGCGGTGAGGGAGATGGTATCAAGGAAGAGGACCGCATGCTTACTGCCGAAGAGGCCTTAGAGAAGGTCATTGGACAATTGGATAACCTCATTGCAGACGGCGAAGAGAAATTTGGATTGTCCGAGCGACAGACAGAGTCGGAAGAAAAGAAAGATGACGCTGGATCTCTGACCGAATTGTACCCGGGCTTCCCAGAACGGATATCGGGCGAAATCGTATTCTGTGACGCGGACAACATCAACACCGATGGCATCTACCCCGGCAAATACACATATCAAGACAACGTGCCCGCCGAAACGATGGCGCAAGTGTGCATGTCGAACTATGACCCATCATTCGCTGGCGTTGCCAAGGAGGGTGATATCCTCGTATCAGGCTTCAATTTTGGCTGCGGCAGTTCGCGTGAACAAGCCGCGACCGCTATTCTCGCCAAGAAGATCCCCCTTGTGGTGTCTGGTAGTTTTGGAAACATCTTTTCGCGCAACAGTATCAATAATGCGCTTATGGGATTGGAGGTGCCCCGGTTGGTGGAGCGGTTACGGGAGAGTTTTGGCGAGGGGAAGACGCTCACGCGCCGAACGGGCTGGACATTGACCTGGGACGTGCGCCGTAGTCAGATCGAGGTCAAGGAACACGATGGCACGACCTGGACGCATCGAGTGGGCGAATTGCCTCCCAATGTGCAGGAGATCATTGCGAAGGGGGGCTTGGAGAATTGGGTCAAGAACGCAATTGGTGTGTAGACAAAACAAAAAGCCAGGTGTATTTTAATCTCACTCCATCTATTGTCATTCTCTATCTATGTCTATGATACCAATTTGAGCTATTTGGCCTTTCCTCGCTTTTGTGAGCTATATTCCTCTTTCTCGATTTCGCCGAGTGGGAGTACATAGACATTCGCATACAAAGTGGCTTACATAGTCGACGATCATGGGGATGGTACAGAATGCTTGATCGCTTGTCAACAGCTAAGCATGCATTAGGTAAACCGTAAATGTCACGCTGCCAGAAAAGATTGTCCACTGCCACTGGCGCTGCCAAATGCAGTATTAAGTCGCAAACTTACCAGTCACTTAGTGTGCCAGACCATCACAAACTCAGCATCAAATCCCGAGAAGTGGGATCAATCATGCACGTCCGACGTAGTGCGGTAGGTCCAGTCGGTCGCACGTATGATAGACTACGGACTAGAGACGTAGTACACCGGTCTAGAATCGGTGACATGGACACAGCGCAACATCTTCAATTCACGAGGCCCTGTAGATCAGCCGCAGCGTGGCAAGTCCTTGCTTCAGAAAACTTCAGATTCTATCATATGAGTGAGCTGTCAGCAAAGGTAGGGAGGGTTAGTGGAAGCGATCGCAAGGCATGTATGTCATTCCCGTGACCAATTTCAATCTATCACTTAAATCAATGCATCAAACATCGAACGACAGTTCCACGGACCGTTCAAGTTTTCCTTTTTCCTGTTCTTTTTCTTTTGTTTTTGACTGCTAGGCTGTTAGCGAGATTGCGTCTCGCGTGGGCGTGGCCTTCATTGGAAGATGCACGCTGCATGCATACAAATATAGCACCATTAGTCTGTTTCTGCTTGGCGAGGGACAAGGGTTTGAGGCGGGTGCATGGGCTGATGATCCAGAGTATCGGTAAACTAGACTAACTGCATGAGCCATGGATCGGTCTTGTTTCTTTTTTCCTTTTCTTTTCGGTTCTTTTCTTCTTTTCAACCCTCTCTAAGTTGTAGCCTGTTCTTCTCGTCGGTCCCCAGGTCGACTCCGTCCGACGATGACTGTAAGCGAGCGAGATCTTGTGTAAGGTTGCGGTGAATGGGAAAAGAGCAAGGAGAGTAGGACAGGCGGGTAAGTGATACGGTCTTGATACTGTATCGTTACTCGCCTGGGGCTGGGGAATAAGCTTATTTTGAGTGTATCGTTCCAGGCTGTGTATTACAGTACTGCGATAACGATACAGGATGTAGCGATCCGCCTTCGGCGAAGTATCATCCTTCAGCCTCTTCATAGGGGTTTGGTGTTGGTGAAATAAGTTCAGGGGATGCCGACTATAGCAAAGGATCAAGCCTGTTCGTACGGCCACAATCAAACGCAGTGGCTCATGAATCAATGATTCCAGTACATTGGGCAGCAAATCTGCGATCCGACAGAATCGATCGGTAGCAACAGGAGTATCATCAGGGATCAATACATGTAATTACGACAGTACGAGCTGAGCGGCTCGCTAATTTTGACCTTCTTCAGTCGCCGTCCAAGGTCTTAGCCTCCTCTCCTCTGCCCCTTCTTCGTCCTCCAATCCACATGAGGCTGATTTTTCCTGTCCCGTTCTGGCTGTGTCCAGCGAGGTTGCGCTCTTTCGATTCGTCTGCATGCATAGGCCCTTGTTAGCGTTTTGCTCCGAGCGAGATCGTTCCTATCCCATCATCCCAGCGTCCCACCCGGAGATGATCTGACAGCTCCTTAGCCTACTCGCCTTGCTTAGTACGTACTACTAAGTTACGTACTTGCTCGACTGCAAGTACGTACGTGCTCTCGACCTCGTAGAGGGGGAAAAAAAAAAGCAATGCGTGCCAGCCCTTCCCACCTCGATGGCTCCCCTTCCTATTGGCCTTTGTTCTGGTCCTTGTGTCTCCGGATTCGACGCATCGGCGAGTCCGTGGTGAGTCCTGTTTGGCTCATGGCAACCGCTTCGATGCATTTGCATGCTTTTAGCTTGATTTGGCATGCATACGACGGCATGGCAAGGCCCATCCCTACGCACCTCGCTTGAGGAGAAATGGAGGCAAATCGAGCCGCTTGCAACACATGATGATGACGAGACGTACTGCATACTAGCCTAGACCTCTCTTCTACCTACGGGACGGTAAATTCTTTTTCTTTACCTTTTTTTTCTTTTTCTCGTTCCTATTCCGTATCTAATTTTCTATCATACTTTCTGTATCTGTACCAAGTTGAGCCAATGGTAGGGCTTGCAGATCGACTTTCAAGCCCCAGAAGCCGCCAGTCGTGTTGAATACAGCCTGGTCAGGCTGAGCTAACAAGACGTTAAATTTTCTCTCTGACAAGCTACAAGGCTAAGGAGCCCTGGAAATAGACCCGAGAGAACTTGGGGATTTAATTTAAAAGATCTGCTGTGCCCCGCTTGCATCAAGGTCGTTGTCTGTCAGACTTGCTCAGACTGAACAGACATCAGACATCAAACATCAAACATCATACTACTTCATACGTTATACGGAGAAAGATGAACAGACCTCGTAATCTGTGGAGCGTTGAGGAAGACGACACCCTCAGGAGGCTGGTGGAGTCTTGCGGTAAGCTCCCCCTTTTTCCTCCCTCGACGTCACATATTGACATGGGTATGATGCAGAAAAAGGGAAAGTCGACTGGCGCGTTATTGCTTCGTATCTTCCCGGCCGAAACAACAAAGACTGTCGCAAACGATGGCACTATCGTGTGTCTGCCACTATGAATTTGGGCCCTTGGTCACAGGGTGAGGATGAACTTTTGAAGATCGGCATTCATCGTCATGGGACGCAGTTAGTGGACACCCCGTAGCTTGTATTGCTTGTATGCTGATTGAAGCAGCTGGTCCCGCGTTGCACAGGTCGTCGGGACTAGGAATGGTGATCGTATGTTTTTGCCCAGTCTTAGGCTCGGTGACGCGACTAACTAGTGTTTCGATAGAATGCTTTAAACGCTGGAACGACGTGCTAGATCCAGCTATCGATCGCAGTCCCTGGACACGAGAAGAAGATCGAATCCTTCTACTTGCTATCGGCGAGTATGGACGAGCCTGGAAAATGATTGTCGACACATATTTTCCCGGCCGGACGGGTTTGGATGCAAAGAATCGGTATGTCTTCATTGCCTATCATGAAGGAGACCCGAAGCTGATCAGATCAGTCATCGACAACTCACTCGCAAGCGAAAGAGGGAAAGCAAACCCGCAGCAAAAAGTGTTACTAAAACAATCAAGAAAGAGCCGCAACCACAACAACAATTTCCCACCTCCGGGCAGTCACCACTCCTACAACTCACCCCGACATCGTTATCACCATCCCTCTCAGCCGTGGGAACGCCGAGTATCATCATTCCACACCAACAACCTATGACTCTCTCATCTCGAAATCCAAACATGCATTTACACCTACACGATCAGTTTCTTGCAAGTGACGAAGCGGCCACCGAGAGATCATTGTCCGTTCCTCCGAGCTCTACGTCTTCGTATTGGGATGTTCCCCTAGATGGACTGTTCAGTCCACCGCTACCCACTGCCACGCCGGAGACCCCATATAGCTCGTGCAGTAGTCTATCGACGAGTCATTATGAAGGAAGCTTGGTGAGCTTCAAGACTGAACCTCATCAACAGTACGAGAATGGAGAGTTGCTTATGCATAATGTGCCTGGTTAGTTACCTGATCCTCTGTTTGAAAAAGATACACAGCTAATGAAATAAGTGGTTCCCTACTCCTATTACATCCCAACGACACACGAGCGCAGTCCCGATGTCCAACCGCACCTTGACTATCTTCCGAGTCATGCACATTCACATTCACATTCACAATCACATTCTCATGGTCACGGACATGGCCATGAAGATCATATCCTCGGTCTGCGTCCGAATATGCTCATACCACCTCCTTATCACGGACAGAGCATGATACCCGTCCATCACCACCAACCATACGCCCTCGACGGAATAGTAATGTGAACGGTTACCAGAATGATTTAATGATTACCACGACAGCATGGCATGAAAAGGGGTTCTGGTTTTTTTTTTTTTTTGTTCATAACACGTAGTCCTATATCCATATATCCAATATATCTAGCTAATAAATATATTTATCAACTCCCAATATCAGCGCCTACCCTGTCTTGAATGTAAGGAGTCATCATCATCGTCGTCACTTTCATCCATAAATCCCTCCTCCAGATCCCTATTGAGTCGCACCTGATCAGCCGCAAAACTCCTCCTTGCTTCCAACGCCTCTCTTCTCGAAGCCGACAGGTTCATCTCGGCCATATTCTCCCCTTCTTCGTCGAAAATACTTATAGAGTCGTGGTTGTCGGGTCTATGATAGTCGATCGTGGAGCCGTCATCATCGTCGTCATCGCTCATAGATGTAGTTGATGCACGCCGGCGCATAAAACGCGGCACGACGAGTCGTCGTCGCCACGACGCGGTTGGAAGAAAGAAGTGCATCAGACTGTCGGCGATGCGTTCGCGGATGGGCAAGGTCTGCGTCGATAGGGCGCTTATAGGTAGGTAGTTTGCGTAGCGTTGGCGATAGCGCCGAAAAAAGGGAAGGAGGAGGTAGCTGAGGAGGAGGTAGATGGTTAGGGAGATGGCAGCGGGAATTATGAGGGTCTGTTCATCTTTGGAATCAGTCATTCTCGTTGATACCGGAATTTTGGAGACAGAGGGGTATACCTTGAACATGTCAAATGAAGAGCCCATGGTTGCGATGGAGTCGCCGTTGTAGGATTTGTGTCATGTACCGCCTCGATAATGTGCATCGAGGGGAGCGGGTTTCATTTCATGGTTATGTTTATAGGTACCAGAGAGGCTCAAAGTCAGTCAAAGGTCAAAGATCGGAGTGAAAGAAGAAAGCGAAGCATGTACGAAGAGGCCTCGTCAGCACGCCGGACTGGGATTAGTCTACCGCCTTCCTTAAGCGGCGCGACAAGAGATACATTATCGAGTATACACCATGAGAGCTAACATAAATGCGTGGATCTGCTGATGCAGCGCTCAACAGAATGCTCTTCGACGCTTTGAAGTTTAGTCACTTCCAACTTGTCTTGTCCTACATTGCTCAGCGAAGACGAGGAAGAACATACCTAGAGCGGTCCAGGGGTATTCACTCATTCGGCTTATCAGATAAGATAAGGTTGGCATTCTGCCTCCTTCGCATCCACACGCTGTGAGGTCATTGACGTCGTCGTTGAAACAGTTGACTGAGCAGATTTTCAGATTTATACTCAGCATAATTCTTCGCGACCCCATGGCTCTTTGTTATGCAATGGAGCAAGTCAGTAGGTATGGTTGAGGCATAGCAAATCGGTTGATCAGGGTTACAGGGTGAGGGTAAATCGCATTTCTATAGGTAGCACTCCTTCACGACCACATTGAATCCATCTAGAGTCAAGTCCCTCACGATGACGAGTTTGTATCACATAGAGCAGTCAGGGAAACTCTAGTTCACTTGCAAGACACAGCTGTCGTCAACTGGCACTCATTCGCCTAAAACATAGTGTTTTCGGCAGCATTCGGAATGCCATACTTCAGCTGGTAAAAAATACTCGATTGATTGGCCTTGAACAATAAAGAAAGGACTCGAATGCGCCTTTGTTATTGATACAGGAATGGGATCAACTCCGCAAACAAAGGGGATCTGCGTAGAACATACCTGCCCATTCGAATCTTCCATAGTGATTCTAGCAGAGATTCGAGCCTCGTTGACATTGGACGAGAGTGATAGGAAACTCTCAGAGTAATAGGGTCAATCAGTCAACGTGATTGGCTGCTTCGGAACACCTTCCCCTGAAGAAGCTCGGCGCCGCGCACTCTGATTGGCTGTCTAGAGACAGCCAAGCTAACCCGAAAGGAACTGGGAGCACTCCTTCTGAGAGGGACGGCGTCGCACTGTCTGATTTCTTTGCATCCTCACGCATGACTCTAGGAGGCCTGCAAAAGCTCACTCAGTCACGGTCAATACGCTCTGCTCTGCCCGAGAGCACGATACTGAGCCAGATAGCCAGGTTCGAGATCCTGGCATTCCGGTCGAGCTCCCGTCTCGGTCTACGGGAATCCAACGAACTACGATACGACGTGCTTTGGCTGGCTGACTTAGTCAAGTTACTAGTCACGGCGGGATCAACAAGTGAATATCTACACTTGCTGGTTGACGACAAGCACGACTCGATTTGCTTGTCCATCTTCGACTTCTATTGCAGCGAGAATCAGCAGACGCCGCCGTATCTCAGCACTTTTCGAGGTTTATCGACCCCAACCATCGAACCGAGTCCGCTGTATCAAGAGGGGAAATTTTGAGCGACTAAACTCACGCCCATGCTGTCTTCCAAGCATCCACCGTTATCACAATGCCCACCACAGCTCCAGAGAAACCGAAACAGGGCACCTCCAGCAAATCGTTCTTTGGCAGAAAGCTGTACAGGGAAAGGCAAATAGACGACGGATATGCACCCTCGTTGAATTCGGCCAACGCGGAAACACAGTCAATCACAGGTAGTCTAGCTGGATCACGCAGTTCGCGATATTCGACGAGAGGGTCTATCGGGTCATTTGATGCGGACGAATCCAATGCTGCTGCTGCCGCCGCTCTCAATTCGAACGCAGGCATAATCACGTCGATACCTTTTGATAATATGCCCTCGGATGCAAGAACCCCCATACCAGTCGACTACCTTCCGAAACAAGATTCCAGCGCCCGTCGAGAGCCGTCTCCAAACCACCTTGCAAAGACCAACGCCGATTATCATCAGTACCCGGCCTGGGACTCGAAATCTACATCCTCACATAACTCCGTCACGCCTTCAGTCAGCGGTCCTCGGCCGCCGCCGCACGGCTCGAATTTAACGATGACGAGCAGCTCGACAGGTGACCGCGGCACCAGGTACCAGCAATGGGGAAGGCCTGGTAGCTCTGCAGCAAATAATAACTTTACTTACGCATCTGGCAGTTACGCTTCAGCAGACTCATCATCCGCTTCAAGAATATCTCTCGACCAAACCAGCATACATTCATCTCAGTCCTCATCCGCCACGCGAACCTCGTATTTCTCCGATAGCAATTCTTCCCGCACCCTTACCACCTCCTACTCCGCGGGGGATCGCAGTGGCGGTCGCTACTCGAACGCCCAAGGATCATGGCCATCACAAACTCAATATGCTGTTGCGTCTTCTCCTTCAGTATCGTCCGTAGCGTCTGCAGACTATCTGTCACGGCCAAAGGATGATCGAATGGTCGACCAGCTTTTTCTCGATTTGATGCAGAAACGAGGCTGGCAAAACCTACCAGAACAAGCCAAAAGACAGATGCTTGCATATCCCGCCTCTAAAAAATGGACTCTTGTCCATCAAGATCGACTGACCGAGCTCCAAGGAGAGCAGAAGCGACGAAACAATGCCCGGCTTACTCACGGCTACGACAGCGGCTCTCATTCTGTGGTCGGCCGAGCCGATGAAGAGGGAAGCCCGGAGTGGTATGTGAAGAAAGTAATGGACGATACGATTACGTCGAAACAACTGGCCAGTCTAAGTGTCAGTCTGCGGACGCAACCCATCAGGTGAGTCTTTTGTCATCTTGGATTATCTACATCTGCTAACAATTACAAGCTGGGTCAAAGCATTCGTTGAGGCTCAAGGTCAGGTTGCTCTCACGAATGTATTACTGAAGATCAACCGCCGCAAGACTGCTGGACCAGGACCTGTTGTGTCAGGCGCGGACAAAGATCTTGAACGTGAATACGACATTACCAAATGTTTGAAAGCTTTGATGAATAACAAATATGGTGCCGACGATGCTCTTGCCCACCAACAAGTTATCGTTGCGCTGGTCAGCTCACTGCTCTCGCCTCGATTGCAAACTCGAAGGATTGTTAGCGATGTACTTACTTTTCTCTGCCACTGGGGTGATGGTCAAGGTCATCAAAAAGTGTTGCAAGCGATGGACCATGTCAAGAATCATAATGGCGAAACAGGTCGATTCGACGCCTGGATGCGCATCGTCGAGGTGACTATTGACGGCCGTGGTAAAATGGGCAGTCTGGTCGGCGCAAGTGAAGAGTATCGCAGCGGAGGTGTAGGCATGGAGAACCAACTTATGGAATACGCTGTTGCGACAATGATGATGATCAACATGCTTGTGGATGCACCGCAATATGACCTGCAATTACGGTGTCATATTCGAGCCCAGTTCATTTCCTGCGGTATCAAGCGTCTGTTGACGAAAATGGAGGATTTTCAATATGAAATCATCGACAAACAAATCGAGCGTTTTCGGGAGAATGAAGCCATCGACTACGAAGATCTGTTGCAACGTGAGGCTAGTAGCGCCAAGGACAGCGCTGAAGGAGAAGTCAAGGACATGAGCGATCCTGCCCAAATTACTGATGCGATCAACATGAAGCTAAGAGGTACACGAGCAGGAGATTACTTTCTCTCTGCAATGCAACATATGCTTCTTATAAGGGAGAATTCTGCAGGTGATGATGGGTTGCGTATGTTTCAATTGGTTGAGGCCATGCTTAGCTACGTTGCTATGGATCGTCGGTTGCCGGATCTGGACCTACGCCAGGGCTTGACGTTCACAGTGCAAAACTTGCTGGATAAGTTACATACGGACGCCGAGGCTAGACATGCGTACGACGAATCCCTGGAGGCTCGCCAAGTCGCCGAAGCCGCCATTGCCGAGCGCGATGAAATGAAAGCACAGATCGAGCTCGGAGCTGATGGTTTAGTCAAGAAATTACAAAAGCAAATCGAGGAACAAGCCAGTGTACTTGAATTACAACGCCGCCAGAATGAGTCTCTCAAATCTGAGCTCAATGATGTTCACCGTCTTCGAGCGCAAGAGCTGCAGCGAAACGAGTTGGAGACTCGTGAACTGTACCTCATGCTTCGGGACGCGCAAGATATCGCTGCTTCGAACGCAAAGAAGCAAGCCGCCGAAAACAAACTTGGAGAAACCGACCCGACTCAAATGAGAGGTATCCTTGATCGCGAGAGATTGCTTGAAAGACTCGAACGCCAACTCGAACGAACAAAGACTCAGTTCAAACTCGAAGGCAAGGTCTGGAACCAAGATGGCCCGTCAGACCGTCTACGTGAGCTTCGAGAACAAATGGAGGGTGCCCTCGCGCAGCCAGAGGAAGAGTTCGAAAAGAAGACTCGGCAAACCCTAACGAACAGCACTTTCGGATCCGTCACACGCAAGAAAGTTCCGTCGACTGAACAGGAGGCACAACACCTACCTGAAGTCAGCGAGGCGGAAGAAGTTGTTGCAGAGAAAGAAAAGGTTACGCTAGAGAGCTATGAACGACCACGCATGAACCCAGTGCAAGCTACCGGTCTATTGGGAGAGATTGCCGCCAAGGTTCGCAAATATGATTCAGATGAAGAAGCCGAGGGCTCGAGAACAGAAGAAAAAGCCGAAGCCGAAACTACTGAGAAAGAGTCCGACGTCAAAGATGAGCCTGCGAAACCTCCGGTCACTGCTGTACCACCGCCTCCTCCTCCTCCCCCTCCTCCACCACCCCCGCCGCCAATGTCTGGAGCTATTCCCCCTCCGCCACCACCACCACCACCTCCTCCACCAATGTCAGCAGGTGGTATTCCTCCTCCCCCGCCTCCTCCCCCTCCTCCTTTTGGTCTGGCGGGTGGAATACCCCCGCCTTCCCCTCCGCCACCTCCAATGTCTCCCGGTATGCCGCCGCCGCCTCCACCTCCTCCTGGCGCTCCTGTATCTGGTGCTTGGCGAGCAAACTACATGTCGCAGCAAAATCAGGCGTATGCTCCGACGACCGCTATGCCTTCGATAAGACCTAAGAAGAAACTCAAGGCTCTACATTGGGACAAAATTGATACTCCTCAGGTTACAGTTTGGGCCAGTCATGCCCCAACAAATGAAGCCAAGGAAGAAAAATACACCGACTTGGCAAAGAAGGGTGTTCTAGATGAAGTAGAGCGGCTCTTTATGGCTAAGGAGACGAAGATTCTAGGCGGTGGAAATGCGGCACAAAAACGAAAAGACAAGAAACAGATCATTTCTAACGAACTATCGAAGACGTTCCAGGTCGCCTTGGCCAAGTTCTCGCAAACACCGGTCGATGATTTGGTACGGATGATCATTCATTGCGACAAGGAAATCATGGAGAATGACGTCGTTATGGACTTTTTGCAGCGAGACGATCTCTGTAATATTGCTGAAAATACAGCGAAGCTTATGGCACCCTACAGCAAGGACTGGACGGCTGCCGATGCTGCAACAGCAGAGAGAGAACAAGATCTAAATGAGCTCACTCGAGAGGACCAGATTTACCTACAAACGGCCTATGAGCTCAACCACTACTGGAAGTCTAGGATGCGTGCGCTTGCTCTGACGAGGAGTTACGAGGCGGACTACGATCACATATCAAGTAAAATCCAGGAAGTGTCCAAAGTTTGCGACTCTCTTCGTGATTCCGTATCGCTCATGAATGTTTTGGGTTTGATTTTGGATATTGGTAACTTCATGAATGACGCGAACAAGCAGGCTCAGGGTTTCAAATTAGGTTCTCTTGCTCGACTAGGTATGGTCAAAGACGACAAAAATGAGACAACGTTCGCAGATCTGGTTGAACGTATTGTGCGTAATCAGTACCCTGAATGGGAGGGTTTCCAAGATGAGATCGGTGGTGTGGCTGGTGTGCACAAACTCAATATCGACAATCTCCGCCAGGATGCTGTGAAATACATCAACACCATCAAGAACGTACAATCGAGTCTCGACTCGGGCAACTTGAGTGATCCAAAGAAATTTCATCCTCAGGATCGCGTCAGTCAGGTGGTTCAACGAAGCATGAAAGAAGCCAGGCGGAAAGCCGAGCAGATGCAGGTATTCCTGGATGATTTGGCCAAAACCTTTGATGATATTATGACATTCTATGGTGAGGACAATACAGACGAGAACTCGCGTCGTGACTTCTTTGGCAAGCTTGCTTCTTTCTTGCAAGAATGGAAGGTTAGTTCTAAACTCATTTTGATAATGGTGAATTCTAGCTAATAGAACGCAGAAATCCAAAGAGAAGAATATCACGCTAGAAGAGAATCGAAGACGGATTGAATCGTCTTTGGCACGCAAGCGAGTCAATCCTACAATGGCTAACGGTGCCGGTACCGATAGCCCCGTATCGCCAACATCAAGTGGTGCAATGGATTCGTTACTCGAAAAACTACGTGCAGCGGCACCGCAAGCCAAGGATCAACGCGACAGACGTCGACGAGCACGACTGAAAGAACGACACCAAGTTCGAGTGGCGTCAGGACAAAGAATGCCGAGCCTCCTGGGCGCAGAAGCCGACGACGGCGAAGGTGCATCGATGATGTCCACCGCCGATGTAAATGACCACCTCGCACCCCAGGAAGACGTCAAATCGACAAATGGCGCCGAATCCATATCAGAGGGAGAAGACATCGCCGACCGCGCGGCTAATCTCTTACAAGGTCTCCGCAGCAACAATGTAGACACGGACGAAGAGCGCACCCGCCGACGCCGAGAAAGCGCAGAGGACGAGCGACGAGCACGCAGATTGCGCATGAGATCTCGCAACGCAGCGCCGAACGGCAGTAAGGACAGCGTGGATGGACCCGTCCTTCCCTCGTTGAGGGAAAGCTCCGCTGCTCCCGAGGAAGACATCCAATCACCCCCTGCAGCTGTTTCACAACCTACACCAGCGATAGTGGTATCATCCGAATCAGGCGATCAGACCACTACCGATGATAATAATAATGATAATAGTAATCACCACCAACAAGGCGGAGAAGAAGGGGAAGGGGAAGAAGACATCGTGATGGATGGCTCATCCCCGGACAGACCGGTGGAAATATCCGATTGACTGATTGATTGTGTTTTGAATAAAGTTACATTGAAGTAAATAGTTTTCATAAGCGACGGCCACCTTGAATTGACCTTATGCTTTCATTTTTTTTTCATTGTTTTTATCGTTTCTTGGGCTTGTGGAATTCTTGTACATCATCATCGATACGGGCGTCGGTCAGTGGTCTACATAGCCTCGTGCTTTCTTCTTCTTCTTCTTCTTCTTTTACTTCTGATCGGACAAATTAGATTTGCTTCGTGTACGTGTCTTTTGCTTCGATTCGATCAGTATATACATTTCCTGTGCTCTGTCTGCCATTCTCACCAGTATCAAATCTAGTATGTTTTGCTATATTCGCACAGCTATTCCTACGTCCTTTCAGCTATGGGCTGTGTATATAGTCAGCGCCATATGCATGCATGTGTATGGAGGGGGACAATAGACAGTCTACCGATCTGTAAGTTCGAGACACATCCTGTCAGGGGTAAATCGTACATATACATAGAACCCCCTCACTACACGAATCGGAATCGAATGTAGAAGCGTATATGTGACCTGTCAAGTAACTCTCATATGAACGTTGGCCGCTTATGCATGCATCTATGAAGTACCTAACGTCTGGTCAATGTACTTCGATGTTCCAATGATGGAATAAAGGGGGAGGATTTGACGCCAGAAATAGCCCTAATCCCATTTTCGCAGTTAAAGTTGGACATTTGGAAAAATTGTTATATCGACCCAGGTAGTCAATCAGTCTATCTGACATTAAATGGATTATAAATGACATCTCTCATTCAACAGACAACAATTCCAAAAATGAAATAAATTTGACGGTGAAAGTTTTGAGCAGTTTTGAGGTGTTTGGACCTCAGCGACTAATGAAACCATTAAGACAAAAGACCAAGAAAGCAGTCCACGCAATGAGGCAGCAATGTAACAACCATAAATCACAAGGGGAAAAGACAGACGAACGGACATGTCAGTCATATATACACGTGAAGAGTCATTTAGTCGTACAGCAGAAAAGAAGAAGTAGTCGCCATATATAGAAAAAGGGCCGTGAGGACGGCGGGCAAAAAAGAAAAAAGTGGACAGTCGATTTCGTTGCAGGGATCGTATGTGGTTGCTTGCCAATGCAAATGTCGAATATTGAATATGAAATAATGTATGTGGTAATAAAAAATCATGTATAAATGTCTGTCGTCAATGCGTTGAATATGTCGATGAATCGAAAAAGAAATATCACAGAGTTTGTATATGTAGAGCGTTCTAGAAGCCGACTGTTGTGCCAACGGCGGCTAGGACAATCTATCAGATAGTCAGTACTCAATTCGATACAAACCCTATAGGAAAAAGAACGTACAATAATGGTTATGATAGCAAATCCAACCGGAACCATAATTCGGTTCACATTCCTCCACCACCGCGCATTATAATATCGTTTCTTTTCGTACTGCTCAATTCGGTATTGAGCGCCCGGTTGAGATACCATGACCTGTTCCTCGTCCATTGGACTCGGCATTGGAGGAAGAGGCAGAAATGCAGCGATGAGCCAGATGAGTGGAAACACGAAGCCGAGGCAGAATGCGTATTTCTGAACGTTGCGTCGGCCCAGCGTCGGTTCCTGTCTTGAGTCTAACGATGGCGCTACCCACGTGTAGCGTGGGTTTGGATGGCTTTTGTCGGGGTGCAGGTGCGGTGAGGAGGCTTTTGCAAATGGGCGGTGAGTTGACTTGTCTCCAGCGGCAGCGGCAGCAGCTTGGGTCGATTGCTCGATTTGTTCTCGTTCTTGCTGCTCCTGTTGCTGTCGTTGCTCTTCTGGAGTAGGTTTCCAGTGACTGCGCGGATCAGCCGGGTGATCAGACACCAACCGTAAAGGAGCCGGGACTACTTTCTCATTCCAAGAACGATTTCGCGGTCGAGAAACAACTCCGACCGGATTCGGATTTTGGCTGATATATCGATGAGGCGTCGGCGGTCGAGAGGCCGCGGTTGAAGGACGACTAGACTCGAGGATCGACATGGCTGGGTTTTGCACGAGTTGGCCATTATTGCTGCGGTAGTATAGCCGGACCCAGTTGGGGAGTACATTCAGGAATCCATTCATGCTGGAACTGGATCCGGGGCGAGACTCGGTGCCAATGAGCGACGACGGGATATGGCGCAGTGTCGAGCGCGGCAGGTTTGACAAACTGTCTAGGTGTTCGTCGTTTTCCTCGACGGGCCAGATTGTGGATGACGATTTGCTGGGGTTCATCAATCCTAGGCCTCTCTTTTCAATACCTCCGTCACCTGCAGGGCTGTCCGCCACGGTTTGAGCAGGGACCGGAGAAAGCGTCGGGTTCCATCTTGTGACTGAGCGATCTGACATGGTCCGTGCTGGACGTCGAATTTGTGATGCCGAGGACTCAGCATAAGAGCTTGCATATGACGGAGCACGAATTTGAGGATATTGAACCAAAGCTGACGCGGCATCAGGCAGCGATTTCTCAGATCGACCGCTGCCCGTAGACGTGGTTCTTGTCCGCGACAAGTTGGGTTCGCCACCGGACAATGCCAAAGACGAAGCTGATTGATATCCCCGAAGTAACTGCTCAGGTGGACTCGAAGTAAACGAGGCAGGTTGTGACGAGACGCCTTCCGATAGAGGCGGCCAGCCCGTGGCATTGGGGTATGTGTGATGAATGACCGTGCCCATAGAATTAGAAGACGAAGAAGTAGAATCAGATCGTTTGGTCATTCCACCAGCCACTGGCGATGGGCTTCCAAACGCGACTAGGTTTGGACTTGAGCTCCCTAGCGACACGAAATTTGGACTTGACGGCGCACCAATCGGTACGACGTTAGGGCTTGATGTGTGGTCATATGTGACAAAGTTTTCTGTCGACGACGAATAATCTTCCACTGGCTCGTTGGGGGATGAGCTACCCGGTAAAACCGGCAAGATGGAAGCTCTATGAGATCGTGGCAGGGGAATTGCATCCTCATCGTCGTCATTGGCGTGGTCGACTTGTCTTAAAATGTCGGATGGGTCAGAGATATCGCTCCCATATACGCCGTCCTCATGGCTCGGTCGGCTGATTGGTTCGCGGACATCAAATTCAGCGACTGTCTTATTTCCATATTCAACGTCGTCTTCATGATCAAAAACATCGTCATCCGAAGGGATCAATGGCGTAGGAAAGGACGACTGGCTAGACTGCGGATCATTATCCCAAACTTGGGACGAATGCGCCAAGTCCACCGACGACGAAAATTCCCACGTATTGCTGTTCACACTCGCATCTCGATGTCGATGTTCCTCATGATCTACCGCGATAATCGGCCCCGTTGCCGTGTGCTCCGTTTCAGTTGAGACTAAAGATACATCTGAAACCCCGTAAGCGCCGTGAAGCGCATAATCTTGACCAATCCCCGGACGCGGTAGGAGAACTTGAGCTGGTTTGGTGGGATATGGTGTGGAAGAGTAAAAATCAATTTCGTCTCTTCTTTTTCTTCTTCGGCCAGGTGACACTTCGACCGAATTTGTCTGGGACGGAGTGCGTTCATGGAGTGGTCTTCTTCTCGGAGAGACGCTTGACGATGGCCGAGGAGACATGTTGAAAAGCCTTCAACGGACCAAAATCTGTTAGATAGTAGTCGTAATGTCTAATTGTCGTAGTTCATAACGAGAACGTGCAATGTCGTCGGAGTAAATCCAGGTCGTGACAGATCCAACGATCGTAAATATAACAAGTAAGACCGGAAGCTGATGGGTCAGTGACCGACGAATTATTGAAGGATCCGAAACATAAACAATAAATAGAAAAACGATAGTCACAACAATGTTGTATGGTGTCTTGGTGGAATGCTAGGGCAAGGGCGATATTATCGATAGTGTTGATAACGACTGTGGGGTGAATATAAAGTTGAGCGATCCGGAAGAAATATTATAAAATGTTACTACATATATCATATGATAATCAATCAAATCGTCAGAAAACGGAAGCAGAATTAATAAAGGGGTGCCCGTAAAGAGTGACTTGAACGAGAGTCTGAAAAAGAGCGTGATGGGTGAAAACGACTGGCAACGAAAGGACGAAAAACGACAGATGGATGAGGCAGAAGAGAAGGAGAGATGAAGCGGCGGCAGTCTGAAGGGCGAAGTAGTAGTAGTAGTAGTAGTAGTAGTAGTAGTAGTAGTAGTAGTAGTAGTAGTAGTAGTAGTATTAGCCTGCACTAAAGTACAGTCTGCACCGGGAGCACAGCCAGAGGATGCTGAACCGGGCTTAATTTCTGCACGTTCAATCGAGGCCCGCCGGAGAGTCAAGGGGTGCAGACTCCTCGCAGTGGAATGGGGTTGCCCTGCAGTGAGGAGAGGAATGCGGTGAACTGTTCGCAGCGGAGTGGTCAGCGTTCGATTGCTGTGGATAAAGGAAAAAGAAAAGATGAGTGTTCCTGCAGGACGATTTTGACTTAGTCAAGTAACTAGGAAGTATCGTATCGTTAGCTGCAGGTATTTCGACAAGCGCGAATTTTCCATTGGCCGGATATTATACCTAGTAACCTGGATAGTAGATACAGGGCATACTTATAGTTATTTCGGTTCTATAGCTGCTCACTCTGACTGAGACCTGCAGAAGTCAAAGGGAATTACTATGACGCAAGAACACCCCGTTCGTCTGCAGGGATTTTGTTTTGCGGATCATGGTAGTAGGAACTAGGAACTCTAATGATCGAGTTTGCTATGTGGTGTTGAGAAGTTTCATCCTGACTGTGGTATTCCCAATGGAGCATTCTGTAAGAAGCAAAATGAAGGATGAACCGCTGAGGACCAGGCGGCGCGTAAAAATACCGGAACACGACTCGGCATCCAATCAGAAACCAGGAAATGCCCGAACGTGAAATAAAGGAACTAAGGGAAATCTGACGGAGTTGGATGGAGAAGGGAAGAACAGGGAACAATCAGCATAAATCACGAGCTGCCACGTCGGGGCGCGTTTCACCTGTATTGATCTAACTCCTTTCGGTAAGGCGCCGTGCTGGCCAGACCGGACGGTTCGTGTATTTTGGGCCAATCAGAGGCGGACAATCTCTCCTATTTTAGACCGGGTGCAGCCAATCACAGTCCAGTTTTGCACGTTTCATCGGTGATTTTCGTCGAGATTATGATTGCACGTTGGTTCAATCTGCATAGCCCGTATGTGTTGTCAACTGACTACGTGGTAGTAAAGTCTCTCGGAATGGCGAGGAACATGATGTTGTATGGTTGAGAGGGCGGGAAGCACAGTGAGGGTAAGACATAAATATGTCTGTCCATGGTTAGGCACATGTACATATAGATACATCCATCTAGATACATATATATATATATATATACGATTAGGTATCTATGTTGACTACCGGTCGGCCATGCTCACCATAAAAGGCTAGACGTGCGCCGCTGCACTCAGAATCTATACAGGACCGACAATAGGCTGAGGTATATATAAGTGCAATGTTGTTCCCTTCGGTGTGGCTTCGATCAGCGCATATCCAACGAGCAAATTATGGGATGCGGTGCTCGGTGCTCGGTGATCAATTTTACACTTCTACAGCGTTCTGGATGAGACAAATATAGATTTGTCGGATGTACACAAATGCGTAGTAACGGCCAAGGTGCCAACGTCGAAAGACGTACATATTTAGTCAAGGTGCTTTGCACTTTGCATAGTCTTTATCAGCTGTGATGGCAGTATCAACCCGTACATTAACCCTAGCCCTAGCCCTAACTCTATCACAAGTGACCCTTCCTTCGACCCTGGGAATTTCGGTCTTTAAGTCATACTGTGATATACGATCTTAGGTACAGTAGGACTTGACTTTCGCGAACGAGAGGCAACATTTTTGCCTTGAATACATAATGTAGCTCAAATGTCATTTATATGTCCGCGGAGTTCGTTATGAATCATACCATTGATGATGATACCAGTGATTACGTAGGAAGGTCTCTTTTTCCACCATGCAATAAATCTGTTGGTACTAAATCTAGACGATGGGAGACATACCTTCCGTGATAGCCAGGTCCTACTGCTACCTACGGAGTATGTTTTTATTCTTCAATAGCTCGGCTACCGGCTATACACAGCCGGCTACGCAGGAAGTCTACTCTACATCTCACCCGAAATACTTACAGATCTCGAGCACAATTCCTATGTGATACCAGGCTAGTCGACCTGTCTCATGAGTTTGCAGAGTACTCCTTGGCACTAAGCAATCCATCCACTTGCATGCGTCCAGTGGTGGGATAGCTAGGTCGGTACGGAGTTGTGACCGGAGTACCTTTATCCTAGAGCCATCTATGTAACGAGCAGTTACTAGGAGCTCTGGGATAAAGTGTTCTATGCTTCACAGGGCCATTACCTTGTTCAGATAATCGATAACGATGTGCACTCTCACCACATATCACATTTGTGGTTCGCTCGCTCAGCCCCCCGCTCTGAAACTTTTGAGTCACGTTCCCAGGGACTCACACATCCTACACGCTGTGAAGTATGGAGAATATCGGAAGTTGCCGCTCGTTAGCTTCCCTGCTGCCCCCGCGAGTCAGCTTTTCATGCTTTTGCGATAGCCTCATGAGTCAACAGGGCCCCTCCCCCACGCCCGGCGAAGTTGGCGATTCCTTGCAAGTCTGGCGAGTCCACAGACGACGCCTGTGATGAGGGGTTAGATCTGCAGTGGTGAGTCCATTCCTAGAATCTGGTCAACCGACAAATTACTTGACCCCAATCCACGCTCATAGGCATGTTTGCCGACTTTGGTATAAGAGCCTCTTCCCTTCGCTCTACCAGGGTGGTCAGGAAGACATCTGTACTATGTAGGTTATCGAATCACGGTTGAATAAGATGGAGCCTCACGAAAAATCCGACCTCTCGGCTGTCCAACATCATGACGATATCAACGTTGAGGCAGCTCTACCGGACGACATGAAAGTCGAACCAGAAGAAGTGGCATCGGAGGTCATCGGTGGTACATTACAAGACCTTCCAACTCATTACTATCGGAGTTTTGATTTCATCGGTACAGTTATTGCCGTGTATTGTAGCTACTTGGCTTCCTATGCTGGCTTTAACATACCTGCAAATGTCCGTTCGAACATCAACCAAGACATCGGACCCGATCCCAGCTACCCGTGGGTCTCTATTGTGGTTGGTTTGCACCATGTCCTCTAGCACACACGTATGGTGGCTAACTTGTGCAGTGGCCTCTGACTTCGGCTGTCGGCTTTCTTCTCATGGGTCGACTCTCGGATCTATTTGGACGACGCTGGTTTTGCATCGGAGGAGACGCTATCGGCCTAGTAGGTTCTAGTGAGTCTTTCAAAAAGAAGCAGGACCAAAAAGGAGAAAAGCCACTTTGATCGATGTGATTGACCTTAATGTGCAGTTGTTGCCGCGCGAGCCCAGTCCATCCCTGTCTTGATCGGTGGTACTACGATGCTTGGCCTCGCTGTCAGCGTACAGCTTTCCTTTTCTACAATACTCTCCGAACTCGTGCCGAATAAATATAGGTCCCTCCTGGTCGCGGGTTTCGGAATTGGGACTGTGCCACTCTCTGTCTTTGGGCCTGTCATTATACGTTACACACCGGCCCAGGTTGGAGATGGAGCTACTATCTCGCTATCATCTTGAATGGCGTAGCAACATTACTCTTTTATCTCTGCTATCATCCTCCAACATATGCCATGCTACATACCCGAAACCAGAGGCGTGTGCGAGAGTGGAGAATGCTAGATCCCATGGGAATCCTCTTCTTTACCAGCGGATTAGCCTTCATCTTGCTGGGCTTATCATGGGGCGGAAGTGTATACCCCTGGCGATCGGGGATGGTTATCGGTTTCCTGGTCGGTGGATTTGTGATATTGGTCCTCTTCGTATTGTGGGAGATATACGGGGCCGGCGAGTACCCTCTCGTTCCGATGAAGCTCTTCCTCAATCGCGGATTCGTTGGGATGCTGGTTACTGCTGGCGTGGGCTACATGGTTTTTCTTGCCCTGACAGTCTTGTGGCCGGTTCAGCTTTCTGCGTTGTATACCACATCCACCATGGATGCAGGCTGGATGTCGATTCCTAGTAAGTCCACACGACCCCAGGATCAAAATAGACTTGACCTAACGTACTGTAGTCAACACAGGTGCTTTCATGGGTGTGGCTCTGGCAGGATTACTGATCAAGTCCTTCGGGTGGCATAAATGGCAATTGGTCTTTGCAACGGGGGTGTTGACTACATTTACAGGAGCCATGGCCGCAACAACACCCTCAACCCCGGCCATGGGTATTGCATTCGTTCTAATGGCCGCGATTGGACTTGGATATGTTGAAAATGCGGCTCTCTCTCTCTCGCCCTTTTGTCTCAAGGAGGAGGACATCGGGATGACGCTTGGGCTAGTTGGTACAGCACGCAGTACCTTCTCTTCCATCGGACAGGCCGTTTTTGAAACAATCCTCACGTCTAAGCTCACCTCAAATGTGCCACGATATGTAGTTCCCGCCGTCACGGCAGCTGGACTCCCGGCATCCTCAGTCCCGGCGTTGATCAAAGGACTCAGCGCCGGTGATGTCGCTAATGTTCCGGGTATCACTTCGCAAATTGTGATCGTTGCGAAAGCTGCTTACAAGGAAGCATATTCCCAGAGCTTCAAGGTGGTATATCTAAGTTCGATTGCATTCGGCATTTGTGCTATGTTGGCTGCCCTGGCGGTCCCAAATTTCGAAAGCAAACTGACCGATCATATCGCTCGGAAATTGCAAAATAACGGAGCCCGCAACAAGATCGCAACTACCAGCGAGAAATCTGCGGTAGATGCATAACTATGTGTATATATAGCGAGAAACAGGTCCGAAAGCGTGAAAGAAATCTTCAGTAGCTTTGTCTTCTGTAAGAATTTACTAGAAATTGCATAAGAACTTGGAACTACAACTGCTTTCCAATGTATCCGTATCACCTCCGATGGAAGTGGCTAGAAAAGAGGATTCAGTCGGCAGCTGAAGCCATTCGTTGCTTTAAAAACGTGAACCATTACCGTAACATTTCAAGGCACCATACGCTCAACTCCAAAGAATCCGACTGTAATTTATCACAAGCACCCTCAGCAGATACATGTTACCAGATCCATACCCAGTTCTAATTTGAGAATTCATTCTTCTTCATCAGATGCAAACATCTAGTTAATCAGTCTGCATATTCCTCCGAGTTGTCAACTGGTCAATACGATGTTTACTCTGTCAGGTAAACATAGAACAGCCGAGCGTAAACATAGAACAGCCGAGTCTTGGCAATGAATCGATCGATTGCTTGGCGAACGCGCCAGCCTCTTTTCTTCTTTGTCTAGACTCTCGACACCACCATCCTCTGTACAGCACATTCGTTACTCCATATACCGAACTAGCTCTGTGCAGAGGCAAGCGCTCAACCCTTGTCAAACTAGGATTTCACTTCTGTCGAATCTTTCCCAGGTTGACTTAAGCTTCACTCACCATGGCCCCAGTCGGCATCATGGATCGTTTCAAGATATTATATACAAAACAAGCTCGTGCGTATCTATACTGGTTTTTGTCCATAAAATCAATGGCTGATCCATCATAGACCATAGTCCACCTGTTCTGTCAGTGAACACTGCCGCCGTACTTTCAGTGAGTAGATAAGTGTTTGTCTTATGTTTGCATACGTCTTGCTAATTGATTAGGTCCTTGTAACGTTGGGCTACGTGGTTCCATTCTACATTTCGAAAACCACCCGTCCATCTCCATCTCTCAGTCGAGATGCGCCATCCGTCATTCGGAGTCGTGTGAGGGCCGTAACAACGGCTTGTGTTGCCAGCACCGTCTTTGTTTTAATTCTCATGGCCCTGAAAGGGAGTGACGCATCGCTTGCAGAAGCCCTAAAACTCCTCGGCTGGTGGCCCATTGGCATCGTGGAGATTCTTCAGAGTCTTCTCTTGACTGCTATCTTGTTCAGCGGTCCTCTTTTCGAAAGAGGTGTTGCAGAGGACGGCTGGAAATCATGGATTCGCGGGGAGGGTCTGTCAGAGACACTTCGAAGCTGGATTGGCTTTCGAAATTATGTTGCTGTATGTCGTCCATGTCCAAGACCGAATTGCAGATACTGATTGTTTCCAGGGTCCTATCACTGAAGAAATCATCTTCCGCTCTGTAATCATCACGCTCCACTTACTAGCCAAAATGACTCCGAGACGCATCGTATTTGTGACTCCCCTCTACTTCGGCATCGCACATGTACATCACTTTTACGAGTTTCGACTCACTCATCCAGACACACCAATTCCAGCCGTTCTTTTCCGATCAATATTCCAATTCGGATACACAACCGTCTTCGGCTGGTTCGCCGCCTTTCTGTACCTCAGGACCGGCTCCCTTCCAGCCGTGATGCTTGTGCACAGCTTCTGCAATTGGTGTGGACTGCCCCGACTGTGGGGACGTGTTGAAGCTGGTGTTCCTATCGGACCACTTCAGATGCGAGCCAAAGAGGATAGTGATATCACCCGGCTGCAGATTGCGGGTGGTCAGTTGAGCATTGGCTGGACGATTGCATATTACGTGCTTCTGGTATCAGGTGCGGTTGGGTTCTATTATTCATTGTGGCCTTTGACGGAGTCGAAGTTGGCGTTGGCCTCATTTTAGAGCGGTTACGATATAGTTTATATGTTTATACGTGATATAATGTTTGATATACGGGATATATAGGACAGGGTAGAAGAATGTATATTTGTATGATATTCGAACCGAATGAACCGAGTCTCTCGAACCCTTGACACTCAAAACACAAAAATAGTAGGAGTCAGCCAGTTTCTCGGAGATCGTAACCTTATCAACAGTTCCGAGTTAGTTGCTTATCTTATCTCCGAGGCCGCACCGAGAGCTTTTCGACATAGCTCCGTAATCACATCGTATCTCCTGTCAGTTCATATTTCTTCAAGGACTTTCGTTTCTACTTTGCTTTTTCTTGCCTTCTGTCTTGGTCGACTACCTCATACTGATCCATTTGACTGGCGTTCATATATCATACCACGATAGACTATCAACGCTCGGGTTTCTGTTAACGCAACTTCCCCCCCCCCCCCGCCATGTCACAAGCATTACAATCTTTGCCACGGCATGCTACCTCTCTGAAACGTCTTTTGGTTGGAGAATTTACACACACGATACCCTTCCGCGCAGTATCGACCCGTTCAATAGCATCCCCGTCGCGCCCTCCTTTCCCAACGACACCGACATGTCCCGATCCAACCTGTACATGCGCACCAACGCCCCCGATGCCCGAGGGCCTACCGATCGACCACTCGAGACCGCTCAATGCGACCATGGCGCCTTATACGCAGCAGGTGCTCATTGCGACCGGACAGACGGATTGGTGTAGTCGAATCGAAGAGGATGGCCTTGAGAAAAGCTGGGGCAGTTTGGCGCGTGGGCTAAAAGATATGTTTGGGCGAGGGGGGAAATATGCTGATGTCAGTGACCTTCTTCTATCGTTGACCGGCAGTCGCTAAGTGAAACTCCTATCTAGCCATATAATAATATGGTGGTCACCAATTCCTCTTTCAAGCCTACGTCACAGGCTTCGTCGCAATTTGCATCAGCCTTTCTCTTCCCGGCTTTCAAATACGTTCCAAAAATTCCCATTACGGCCAGTAATGATGCTCAAACCGAGCCCAGCCTTGAATCCTTTGCGCGCGCTTATCTCCTGCCACACAAACTCCATCCGGCGCATGCAGACATCCCAGAATCACAGCGACAAATTATGACGCGCTCGCCGGAATATGCTTCTCAATACTTCCCCGATGCATTGGAGATTAAGCAGTCACCCACGATATTGATTTGCGGACATGGCGGTCGAGACATGCGATGCGGTATTATGAGACCTGTCTTGCAAGCAGAATTCGAGCGCGTGTTGCGACGGAAGGGCTTCACTACGAACGACGATAGCTCGTCAGGAAATCAGATCGATGGACCGACACATGCGAACATTGCATCTATAAGTCACATCGGTGGTCATAAATACGCTGGCAATGTGATTATATACATCCCACCGGCCCTCATGACTACCTCGACCGCGGCCGGTACGGTTAAATCACGGCCAAGTTCACTTTCTGGTAAGGGGATTTGGTACGGACGAGTCGAGCCCAAGCATGTAGAGGGTCTTGTTGAAGAGACAATCTTTAACGGTAGAGTTGTTGAAGATCATTTCCGAGGGGGGATTGGTATGGATGGGGAAATATATAGGTTGTAGATATAAATTTGCATTACGATGTATCATAGCCAGATGTAAATACGCCGATCTTGACGACTTCTCTGCTCTGTAAAAAGATTCTTTTTAGGTCGCAAATGTTACAACAATCCGCGTACTTGGTATGGCCCTCCTAGATATATTGAAACGCGCTAACCGTTTCGGGCCGGAGATGAGTCTTCTCCGCAGCTTCCAAGCTTTCCCCTTCCGCAAAACTCGCAATCTTCACTCATCAAAACGAGTTACCGAGCTCGTTCATTGAGACACTCGTCGTCTGATTGGCGAGCTATCCTTGAAAAAACTAGTTCGACATGAAGTGAATGAATAAGTGTCGTGCGTGATACCACGATTGAATACCAAGCGACGGAAGTTTCTACCTGCGTTGTACACATCACGGCCATGATGCTCTCAGCGAAAAGACAGCTATATAGGCATAGCCTCCGAAGCTCTATTTTGGATAATAGCCGTCTCAACTCACGAAGAAATATCGCGATAAACCCTCAAGAACCCCTCTTAAGATCGGCCTCGACATCCACCCTACCACCCCGACTAAATATTCGTGCAATCGACCAAAAATGGCAGAAACGATGGGCAGAAGCAGATCGAAGCAAGCTGGAACAAGTTGCAAACGGTCAAATACCGTCGTCCGGCGTTGGCACACCCCAAAACGACCGGCCCAAATCATATATCCTCTCCATGTTTCCATACCCTTCCGGAACCATGCACATGGGCCATCTGCGCGTATACACCATATCGGATGTGTTATCCCGTTTTTATAAGATGCGCGGACATGATGTCCTACATCCAATTGGTTGGGATGCGTTTGGATTACCGGCCGAGAATGCGGCGATTGAAAGGGGCGTTCAGCCGGCTGAATGGACGGTGCAAAATATCGAAAGGATGAAGGATCAATTACGAAGTTTTGGGCCAGCGTTCGATTGGGAAAGGGTACATCCGATGAATCTGAGCACCTGAAGGAGATAGGCGAATGGATGCTAATTGAGTTCCTAGGAGTTAATGACGTGCTCCCCAGAATTTTACAAGCACACTCAACGGATCTTTTTGATGCTGTATGAGAAAGGGTTAGCATATCAAGCTGAGGCTTTGGTGAACTATGACCCTGTGGATAAGACTGTGCTGGCTAATGAGCAGGTAAGCATGAAGTTTTCAACATAGTAATGAGACTGTTCTGATCCGTCCAGGTCGATGCCAACGGCTTTTCATGGCGATCAGGTGCCAAGGTTGAGCAGCTCACACTAAAGCAATGGTTCTTCCGCATTACCGCCTTTAAAGAAGAATTACTCAATGACCTTGATTCTTTGTCTGGCGGCTGGCCGGAACGCGTCCTGTCTATGCAACGAAATTGGCTGGGAAAATCGAATGGTGCAAATATCAAGTTTGCAATTACTTCCAAACACGGTGATAAGCGAGATGTAGAAGTATTTACTACTCGGCCAGATACAATGTATGGTGTGGAATACATTGCTCTTTCGGTGGATCATCCTCTCGTTCAAGAGGCAACCAAGTCTGACACTGGTCTCAAAGCCTTCATTGAGGAAGCTGCATCTTTACCGCCAGACTCAAAGGTAGGCTATCAATTGAAGGATTTCTACGCCTCGAATCCTTTGCAAGTCATCGACAAAGAAAGCCTACATATTTCGAGACAGCTGCCCGTATTCGTAGCTCCTTACGTCTTGAGTAGCTATGGCGAGGGCGCTGTCATGGGTGTCCCCGGACACGACACTAGAGATCTAGCTTTCTTCAAGGAAAATCTACAACCAGAATTCATTCCCTTGGTCATTCAACCCGAATTTCAAGCCGACGAACATTCGTCCCTCGTTCCCGCACACGATGTCAAAGCTTTCACAAATGAAGGCTACCTGACATCTCGGTGCTGGAAGTATCAAGGTCTTCACTCCAAGGATGCCGCTAAACAAATCGTGATCGATCTTAAAAGCATCGGTCGAGGCGAAACAGCAGAGTCTTGGAGACTGCGCGATTGGCTAATCAGCCGTCAGCGTTATTGGGGCACGCCAATTCCTATGATACACTGTACAAGCTGCGGTCCAGTTCCGGTTCCAGTGGATCAATTACCTGTCGAATTGCCCAAAATTGGAGGTGAATGGTTCAAAGCACAAAAGGGAAATCCACTCGAGACTGCTGCAGATGACTGGTTGCACACACAATGTCCGAAATGCGACGGATCGGCAAAACGTGATACAGATACTATGGATACCTTTGTGGACTCGTCGTGGTATTACATGCGCTATCTTGACCCGCAGAATAACAACGAGCCATTCTCACCTGCCGTCGCTCGTCCGGTTGATATCTACATAGGCGGTGTTGAGCACGCTATTCTTCACCTTCTTTATGCGAGATTCATCTACAAATTCTTGGCGCAAACCGAGCTTTTCCCGCAGTTGGCACATGCTCAACCCAGCCCTGCGGCGCCAGCGGTATCGGAGCCTTTCAAGACATTGTTATCACAAGGCATGGTTCATGGGAGAACATACTCTGAGCCATCGACAGGTCGATTCCTGTTGCCGTCTGAACTTGATTTGACCGATCAAAAGGACCCATTGATCAAGGGGACAACCGTGCGCCCGAATATCTCATATGAAAAAATGTCGAAGAGTAAACACAACGGCGTCGATCCTATGATTTGCGTGGAAAAGTACGGAGCAGACACGACACGTGCGCATGTTCTATTCTCGGCGCCAATTGCTGAGGTCCTTGAATGGGACGAAACCAAGATCGTCGGTATTGAGCGATGGTTTGGCCGACTGTGGAAACTGGTTTCGGATGCCACTACAGCGTTATCACAAGAGGTGCAAGGAAAAATGAACTTGTCGGTGGAAGACGTCCAAGGGAAACCACATGCGTTCCCCAGACTGCCGAATCTCATCAACCTCCCCGACGCTGATATCGATGCCCTCCTGGCTGCACACGAAACTATCGTCTCGGTGACAAATTGCATAGAGAAAAATCCCTATGCTTTGAACACAGTCATATCCGATTTGACCAAACTAACAAACACACTTTCCTCCAATCGGCCAACTCACCCCGAAATTCTGTACACTTGCATTTCAACTCTTCTTCGCTTATTAGCACCAATCGCCCCAGCTCTCACATCTGAGACTTGGGAGATCGTGCACTCCGAATTATCTACAGACGCAGAAGCTATCAACATGGCAACAACCTTATGGCCAACACCCTTGCTTACAGAGACCGAGGCAAACGCTCTCCGATCTCGCGGTGGTCAGAACGTCGGCGTTCAGATTAATGGAAAATTACGGTTTAATGTAACCATTCCGCGACTGATTTCTGGTGCTACCACGACGGCATCGTCGGAAGTACAAATCGATGAGAAGACGTGGATACTAGATCAGATATTGGCGACGGATGAAGGGAAGTTGTGGCTCAGAGAAAAACACGATTGGGAGAAGAGGAGAAGAGTGATTGTAGTTCCTAGGGGTCGAGTCGTGAACATCGTTTTTTGAACACGGTATTGTACTTATGTAAGATTAGTAAGAATCAAGTGATTTCGAAACTATCATTGCGTTGATCTGATGATGCGCATTAAAAACAAAAGTCAGGTATTGAATAACCATAAAGAGCATAAAGTGGCACGTAATACCTCTGTGTAGGGTGATATCCTGGGAGATGTGCGTAACTAGGAGGGGGGAAGTCCACTACGCCCAATAAGTCATTTATAATCTGTAAGGGTATACCAACAAACAACAATCCAATGCCTCAGATGCTGTATCAATAAAAGTGAACCCCATCAAGAAGATCTTCTTCTTCTAGCGGGTACAATCCATATGGAGGTGACTCGTGGATATATGAACCAGTACAAGAGAACTCCTATGATGTGGGCAGCACTTGCTGAGCAGTCGAAGACTACTAAGCTTCTTTTACAAAAAAAGAGACGATGCAGATATGTATCGTGACCCAAACGTCACCGCTGTTTCGTCGGCAAGTCAACATGGCGAACCTCCCATAGGATAGAAAGAGCCCTACTGGTACCGTACTATGAAAAGAAAGAAAAAAAAAAAAGAAAAAATAGCCGACTAAATATGAAGCAATGGCTCAATAGAAAGGATGGTCTATTGAAACGGGCTGCAACCCTTTTGGGTCACTAAAACCATTCTTGTTAATGTTGATACTTCAGGAATATGCATTGTCAAAATTGTGGAAGATGCGATGTATTCGATGCTGCATTACAACCATCTGGATGTGATTCAGAAATTGGATGTATTTGCTGAGCGGAGTGATCTGATTCGGAGCTTGCAATATAACTCATGACCCTGATACATTGCTAGAAAGGTAGATAAACAACATCTTAGCGGCTTAGCTATTATTGACAGCATATGAAGCGGAACCACTTCCACCCCATCCCTCAACAGCAATAACCTGAAAATTCATCGTCCCCAAGGTCATCCCCAGCTTTGCCCAGGCATTAAAATGATTCTGCACCGTGACTGTACCCTCCGTCCGTGGGCTCTGGCGCACGGAGATATACTGATTGAAGGTCGACGTACCCTGAATGGAGGGCTCATTGACTCGCGTATTCTCCCAAATGACATATGTGCCGCCATCGCTAGTCAGAGAACCCTTCTGCGTGCCGAAGCTGGGCGGGTTGGCGTAATCTTCGATGATATAGTATTCTACGAGGGGGGAGGTGGACCAGCCATAGACGGACAGGAGACCTGTGCCGCTGGAGACGGAAAACTGGCCCCCGAAGTTGATGGGACTTTTTTGTTGATGTTAGACGATGGACTATAAACAAGTAGAATGAGAGGCTCACGTGGTAGATCCAGGGTTCCAGCCGACGCCCACGACGAAATCGTCCTGGGTGTTCCAGGTGACCTCAAACCCGGTGCTGGAATGATAGTAGTTTACGGTTCCGCCGGTGGTGTAGTCTTGGTTGTAGTTGATTGTGGATCGACGAGCCAAGGACGTGTTGTTTGTTGTATCAATGACAAAGTTGGAAGGGCCACGGTTGATGAGGTCCAGGACGTTATCGTTATTGACTGGATCTGCTGGGGCAGCAAGTGAGCCGGCAAATGCTGTAAAGACAGCAAGTAGACGTGGGAGTGCAACCATATTGACTATATCTTAGAGATCGAAGTTTCTCTTGTAATCTTCGAGCTTATGATGAGAGCCAAACTTCAGATTTTGTCCCTGCTGTCACCGCACATTTATACTCATACGCAGACAACGAACCCATTCATAGCTGAAGGTCACCCGCTCATTCCATGTTTGACCAAGACAACAGATACCGGATAAAAGGCCGAACCATCCAATGTCGTATCCCAAATGATCCCATATCTACCCCTGATAATTTCATCCGGCTATTTACAGGGTGACTTAGCTCCAGAATTCTGCATGGTGCGCAGATCCCGAGTTGTGGGTTTGCTCGTCTGCGTATAAACGAATTCTTGAATGGATGACAATTCAGCCTAAGCCGGGCCTCCGTACTGATACATTCAGTAAGTAGTCGTTGAAAACAACGATTTAGCCGGATCGACAAAATTGAGTTGTCCTGAATCGTCGCGGAAAAACGGGTGTGTATCCTGAAGAAGTCTGGCACGGTGGAATAGTAGTATCAGATCTTCACCTTTCACTACACGATGTGCTATATGAATTCAAGTGCCGGACTGAACCGAAGCCTTTTCCTGATAGTCAATCCCCGCACAAAGAAGAAATGAAAGTCCTCGTATTTAGCAAGAGACTCGTAAGTGTATGGCTGTCTCGGCTCCATGAGAAATGGGATGTTCACGACAAATCAGGAGACCTGCGTGGTAATAGTAGTTGCTAGCGTACAAAGATATTGGCGCTGTCAAGTTCCTAGGATTATTTGTCTCTGTAAGATTGCACGCGGTCCTCCGGCTGTCACCATAATCTTCAGAGATCTCTGGGAGTGAATTCAAGTAGCTCCAAAAGAGCTTGCTCAAACCTGGCAGATCGATTGAAAGTCTTTAGAATGCATAAATTCCGACAATTTGACTATCGTGGTTGCCTTGTGTAGCGAGTTTCTCACCATTGAAGTACATGGAGGAACTTTCGTTGGCGTTGAGATTATCTCGACCGAGATGATTTGACGGATTCATTCGGGATTGATCTGACATTCACGGAGAGTCCCAAATCAGTGAAAGATGCGATAGACCTCACTGTCGACCAGAATATTACCGACTCCTTTGAAGGATATTTGCTGGCGCCCAGTGGAATGGGGATTGTCGTCGCGGGAGCCAGCCCACCAGGAACTTAGTGGGAAACTAAACTATTGACGTGTAAATCGCTCGATTGAATAACTTACGACTACCATAAGGCTTTGGCGTTGACACTCCTGGATGAAAAATCTCGAGAAGCCGTGGTAAATCCCCCCCCCCCTCCTCTCTCGCTTTCCTCGACATTCTGTGCCTGCAGACGAACACTCTCTGATATGCAGTTGTGCAAACTCGTAGCTGGATGCTGGAAGTCATTTCAACCACCAGACTTCATCGTTGAAAAGTATTTTCTTTATTAAAAAAGGGGAGACTTCTCCTCCTCCTCTTAATGCGGTAATGGTGGGCTGTTTTTGATGAAATGTATTTGTTGTTATCTGGGTTTTTATCGGGATGACTGGCTAGAACTGCCTCGCGGTATACAAGCATAATCGATCGGAGACAATTGTGTAAAAGAATGAATCAAAACAGCTTGTTACAGGGTCCTCCACAACGCCGAAATGTGTGGCCGTATATAGGGCAATCTACACAGGACTTGGGAGAAATCGCAATTGAAGAGAAAAGAAAGACGTCTACACATCACACGTAAAGGACGAGTCAGTTACCTATACAGCACAACGACCACAAAGAGAAATCAAAAAGTAGAAGAAGAGTAGAAAGATAATAGATACAAAAGAATACATCATTCTCAGATTTGATATCTACTCAATGATTAATCACACATCAGGACGATACGTCGACTTGGGTAAAAGTCCCGGCAACGAATCTCTCAATGGCCATGCTTCGCTATCCGCAGCCGCTTTCTGGGCAGCTTGCAGATCCACTTCGAGCAGCTTTTGCAAATCATCCAATTTTCTGTAGACGCCTGGTGATCTTGCGCCGCTGCTGGTGATGGATTGTGCTGAAGTGGGAACAGTGCTTGATCTAAGTCTTGATGACGACGCTGCTGCAGCAGGAGAAGGGAAGGTCACGTTCGGACGTTCCGTTGCTGGGGAGCGGAGTGTGACGGGGACGTCAATAGATGTTGCTGATATGTGGCTGTTTGAGTTTGGATTAAAGATTGAAAATGGTGGAGGAGCGAGAAAGCGGGAGAAGGTTCTTGAGGCTGTCGCGGCTGATGACGGGTCACGATATTCCGTTCCCGATGGAGGAGGGTCAAGATTGCTGAGACGGAATCCGATTTGAACCGTTGCATGGCTGACGTCGGATGAGTTGCGATTATGGGTCGCAAATGCAGGACGCGGCGGGACGAGGAATATATCATCTTCATAGATGCTCGAAGCTGGATACTTGGGCTTGCGAGCACTGGCCTTTGTTGGGAAAATTGAGTAAGATGTTTTTCTGTTATTGTGATCGTTGCTGGGACTTTGCTTGATGGTAGGCGTTGGTGGTAAGGATTTATCGATATGCATTCTGTTGTGACAACCCTCTTGAGTATCTGGGCTTTTGTGCATGCTATTGAAGCTATCGTCAAAGAGAGGACATTCGTCTTGAGGAATTGCAATTGGAGAAGAGATCTTTGTCTTGAGACCGTTCTTCCAACGGTAGTCCTGAGATGCTTCCGAGTATCGAATGGTCATGCATTCGGTATACGAGCGGAACAATAACTGGAGGAATGACACAACAATCCCGATCACGTTGATCGAGACCATTGCCATCATAGGGGTGATACCTTGAGGTATGTTTAGGGTGACTCTTGCCCAGAAAGGTAAGAAGAATGTCTACGATAGTCAGTGAGAGCACACCGAGACCAAGCAAGGGCGATACTCACGAAAACTGCAGTGGCTATGGCCAGGTAATAAACCAGTTGCGTGGTAGCCACTCTCTCCATTGTATCCACGCCCGTCGAACGAAACAGTTGTGTCGCCAGTATCGATGCAATCAATGCATAGAATACGATGAAAGCAATTGTCATCCCCAGTGCAATATCGCTCCACGGCTTCACAATCCATAGTAGACCAAAAGAACATTCATTGAGCGTGGATTGTCGAACTTGAGTCGGGATCCATGACAATCCGGTCAACAGGATGATCACTGCCCAGCAGATGTATACGGCTCCTTTCTTGCGCGGAGCGAACCTGTTTCTTTGAAAGCCACGGTACAATGTTTCGACGCCGAACACGAGTATCACGAATCCTACAATCCACAGTGCTGCATTTCGTCAGAACTAGCTTAAACGGGATGCATCTGTAGACTCACCTGGAAACACTATCTGCGCCACTGTACCACAATTCAGAGAGATCGAAGGAGACATTTCCATAGACTGAATCGTAACTAGAACCGTGCCCTGAACAAGTACTGCTGCGGTAAACGACAGGGTCAAGGCATCACCGGGTCGAATCAGTTGAAGGAGCGAATGTCGCTTTCTAAGCACACCGTCAGCGTGTCATTATCTCATCCACCGCCCAACTTGTAAACTTACTCGCTCGAGAAAGAAGTTTTCTTCCTTGACGCCTTCCACAGATCAAAAACGACCGTAGCCATCAATAGGCCCGCCGATGCCATATTGAATGCAATCAAAAGGATCGTTGACGTCGGCGTGCTATTCTCATAATACCACACAGTTCTATAGACCACCACATGGTCCTGTGCACCGTCGTTGTTCGAGGTTGCAAGTCGCTCAAATAGAGATGATATTGTCATCATACGACTTTTGATGAGCGCACCGGCATTCGTCCCAGTAAGAGGACTATACCGTTGTACGAATTGGCATCGATTATTGATGTATATACGAAATCGAACTGATTTGTTTCGCGAAATAAACGAATGTTAACGCCAGATGATTGGTATGAAGTTAAAATATGTCGAGTACTACCAGAGACTCGTTGGTCGAATTGGAATTGAAAAAAAGCGTCCAGTTCAGACCAGCTGAATAGCTTTCGCAGCCGTCCGGGGCTGATGAAGAAACGAATGACACGGACAATCGCAGTGAGTGACATACACGCAAAGGAGGGAGAAATGGAAGATGAAAAAGCCTTCGTCACAATTGTTTTCAGACGGATAGAGAGGCATTTAGGAGAAAGGCGGTCGTCTTCAGGAGACCTGCGTACCTCCATCCCACACTCTAGGCGGCAATAGCGTTTTACCTACAGTGATACGGCCTTCTTTTAAGCGTATCAAATGTTCTCGCGACCGGGCTTATCGTTCGTGGCTATTCTCCGAATAGTAAGATCAGGTCTCATCGATTCCAGGGCCATGGGTCTGAGTGTGTCGCAGGTTCGACTAAAGACATGTAAGGAGACCAACCTTGGTCCGAAAGTGATCTCACTTTCGTCATTAGTCGTAATGACATTTCTAGAATAGGATGCGTGAGACGGTCAGAGTTGCTGGCACCTTACATGTACGACTCAGACAGGTTTGACCAAAATAGCAGTTGCTTTACTTAGTGGCGGCAGTTCGAACAGGAGATGAAATCGTAAGAGTTTCGTGTGGTGATGGTTCTCGCAAGGAAGGGAGCGGGAAGGGCTGGCCGTGACAGGCAGGGGTTAGGGCTAGGGCTCCCTGAATGCAAGATGAAACCGCAAGGGTTTTAAGCCGCCTCCAACGACATGCTCTTTTCGTCTAGTCATCTTTTGACTTATCAATTATAAATTGCGGCTATAAGCCTCTTGATCAATTCGAAACTATGAAGGAGTTGGTATACATCTCCAACGCGGAAGTATCAACTAACTAGTGCTTGCGACAGTTGGTCGCGAACAAGTGACATCAATTACAATCTAGCACGCGAGAGACAGATTGTGTATACGTCTATTGGGCTACTTCATAACATCCCCAAGGGTATCAACTCATCAGTAGAGTATGTCGCCGATCGAGCCATTGGCACTTTCACGATAGGAAGTCTATGCGCGTAGCAACCAGCACGTCGCTGATAGGTAACAGAGTCTTGAGAACCCGACGTGCGCCCGACGTCAACGACCATCTACCCAAGGCTCTCGAAAAGACCAAGGCTTGTAAGCTAATTTTCCATGAGTTCGTTGAATGTCGATCCTTTGCTCCAAACTAGTTTCGGCTGCGTAAAAGCTCCCAATGTGGTCTGATATCCGGGATGGTCCTCTCCCACACGGCAATGATTCACCTCCAAGTCTTTTCGGCCCACAGTAGAACTATTCTTGCATCTCCCAGTTGAGTACAAACCTCTCGTCTTTCGCTCTGCCTTCCGAAAATTCGTCACAAATCTGTCCGGGTTGACGATCGATGATGACCTTGTCCAGCTCGCACGCACGCGCAGATATGGACCTCTAGACAGGGCTATACTGATCTGACTGAGAGAGTCTTTCAAATGGCCTGGATGATGGTTTTCGCAGTCCGTTGTGCGTCACAATCGAATTTAATGAGACTAAGTTCGGCTAGGACGCGGGCTCCATGGAATAAATCGGTTTTTGCAGAGGCCTCCGCCTGATATTCTCAAGAGCTGGATGAACATGATATGCTTCATCGTGAGTATACCGATATACAGGACTCGAGGATTCAGCGGAGCTGGTGGACAAGAGAATCACAGCAAGCGTGGAAAGAGCAGAGCATAGGAAAGAGCCGTCTCCGATGTACATCGCGATGCCGTCCGAGTAACAGCGGAAGCTGTGAGGAGCGTCGACCTTTCCTACATCCTCTGTCTTGCCCAGCTTATTTTAGATCTCAACGTTAGGGTGTAGAAAACTTGCCAGATGACAGCTGCATTGTCGATGAAGCTTAAAGAATCAGCTTTGCTACCCACGTCACATGGCAAAGTATGGCAGTGCGGCATTTTGCATGCATATCTTGAATTGGTACCATTCGGTATTAAAAAGTGATTCAACTTCAACCAGAAAATGTCTCGTCCTTGCAAGGTCCTTTGTCTAAAGCAATATCACCCAATTGTCTGTCTGGGCCAAAGAGACGACGTAAAAAGAACGTTGGAGGGGGGAACCAATCTGGCCGCAATCGGGATCCCCTCACTATGAGCTTCCCCTCACATGGTGTCTTGCTATATATGGTATAGCGTGAGGGGACACTCCGCAGGCCCATCCAGCATCATGATTGGCTGGGCAGACAAGTTGTGTGGGACGGACACCGCACCTCAACCAATCACAGCTGTTACTTCCCAAAAAGGCAAAGATTTGGCAAGAAAGTTGCTGAATCAAGAAGTGGTAACAACCGTGCTATCCGGGACTTTGGAGGGTGCGGCATCCGAGCGTGAAACTGCCGGCTAACATCTTGACATGAGTCTGACGAGGATTCATGATACGGCAGGCGGGGTGGGTGATACAGCGTTGAGAGGAGAAGAGGGGAATATGAGGAGAGAGTCGTACGCGCTCTCTCCATGGAAGCGAGTTGGGTGGGTGGATGTGTAATCCATTATATAATGGGTGTTGCGCCCTGTTTCTGGTCATCGATTTCTTTGAATATTTTCTTATCATCATCATCATCACCAGCTTTGCTCTGTTTCCACTTTATATCCAAGGTATGTCAATTGCATCATGTTTATGTGATGTTCGATTAGGGCTTTTGGCCAATGAGAGCCCTAGCTCCTTCCCCGCATGCGCCAGTGTGCTCTTTCCTGCATGCAATCACCCTCACTAGACCAGTTAGCTGACGACTGCAGAGACATACAGGCACATAGTCACACATATATATAGTCTTCTTCTCCCAGGAGCAGTTCCTTTCTTTTACTCCAAGACAACAACTCAATTCAGTTCATCATGGTATTTACCCGCTCTATCCCCCGTGCATTTCAGCGCCCTGCTGCGTCGCTTCTGGCGACTTCGGCTCGCCAATGGCGGGCTCCTGTCCTGCAGCGGACGTCTGGCTTTTCTGGAGTGCGTACACTAACAGCGAGTGCTACTCGACAGGGTAAAGTGTTGATGGTCCTTTATGATGTGTGTCCTACCCTTTCACATGCGATTGAAATAAGCTGACGGTAGTATAGGGCGGCGAGCATGCCAAACAGCAGCCTGCCCTCCTCGGTACCACCGAGAACGAGCTCGGAATCCGCAAGTGGCTTGAGGAGCAGGGTCACACTTTGGTGACCACCTCCGACAAGGAAGGTCCCGATTCCGTCTTTGAGAAGGAATTGGTTGATGCCGAAGTCATCATCACCACTCCGTATGTATAGTACACGACACGTACGGCTGAATACGTATTGATGATAATGTAGCTTCCACCCTGGATACCTCACCGCAGAGCGCCTTGCCAAGGCCAAGAACCTGAAGCTCGCCGTGACTGCCGGTATTGGTTCTGACCACGTCGATCTCGATGCCGCCAACAAGACCAACGGCGGTGTGACCGTTGCTGAGGTCACTGGCTCCAACGTCGTCTCTGTCGCTGAGCACGTCGTCATGACCATCCTCACCCTTGTCCGCAACTTTGTTCCTGCACACGACCAGATCCGCAACGGAGACTGGAACGTTGCCGCCGTTGCCAAGAACGAATACGACTTGGAGAACAAGGTTGTCGGAACCGTCGCCGTTGGCCGTATCGGGGAACGTGTCTTGCGTCGTCTCAAGCCCTTCGACTGCAAGGAGCTCCTCTACTACGACTACCAACCCCTGCGCCCCGAGGTTGAGAAGGAGATTGGCTGCCGTCGCGTCGACTCTCTTGAGGAGATGCTCGCCCAGTGTGACGTCGTCACCATCAACTGCCCTCTTCACGAGAAGACCAAGGGTCTCTTCAACAAGGACTTGATCTCCAAGATGAAGAAGGGCTCATGGCTCATCAACACCGCTCGTGGTGCCATCGTCGTCAAGGAAGATGTTGCCGAAGCCGTCAAGAGCGGTCACTTGCGCGGATACGGTGGCGACGTCTGGTTCCCCCAGCCCGCGCCCAAGGACCACCCTCTCCGTTACGTTGAGGGTCCTTGGGGTGGTGGTAACGCCATGGTGCCTCACATGTCTGGTACTTCGATCGATGCTCAGATCCGTTATGCTCAGGGTACCAAGAACATTCTTGACAGCTACTTCTCTGGTCGCCACGACTACCGCCCTGAGGATCTGATTGTCTACAAGGGTGACTACGCTACCAAGGCTTATGGACAGCGCAAGTGAAGTAGTCACGTGTTAATATCAAAATGTACATAGCATGAAATGAATGAATGATTTTCAATTAAGCAAGATCCAAAGATGTATTAGCACCAAATCATTGATCGCAAGACCTTACTTGAGAAGAAAACTTTTCCAGATGCTCATAGATCTACTTCCACCGGCCGCAGCATAAAATCCCCATCGCGTGACAACGGAGAGCCTCATCGAGATGATTCGCCCTGAGCATGACCCTTTCAAAGAGCTTAGTCGGGCTAATCATGCCATGTCGTGCAGCAGACTGACTCTCCGAGCGTACACATTTGTTCGTGCTTTGAGGTTCTAAGAATGGAGGCTCTGGAAACAAGAATCAGTGTAACGATGAACAGGTATTGTCAAGAAAGGATGACTCTCTACGGGCATGTAGCCTTGAAACAAGGCACTTATCAAGTAGATTGTAATAGAGTATACATTAGGTATAGGTTGCACATGAATCCGTTCGGACGCCAGATATGTACATCCTTCGGAGAAGCCAGGCTGTCATACCTGTCATACTCCGGAAAGCACTGTGCCTGCATGGATTCTTTTCGAATGCACGCGCATCGAACACTTCACACCATTTTCCGTTTCCAGTCCTGATAAGCAAGACAGCCTTTCTTCTTTTTGTACTACTTCCTGTGAGATTATTCCAATGGGAGAAAACAAGACAAGTTCAGCTTCTAGAAAATTCTTTTGCATATGCAAGATTGATGTAGGCACCGAGTAATGCATATGCATCTTCAACGTATTCATCTTGGTGCCACATTCTAAAGCGTGTGGATGCAAGCATCCATACATCTACCCTGCCTGAGTTTCCAGGTGTACGTACAGAACGTTTCCCGGACGAACTCATCCATTACATCCATGACCACACTAACAAGAGCTGACAAATGACAGATACGACTTACCGCCAACTGTTACTAGCCACGTGGGTCAGTGCTTACACAGGTACGTATAGTCAATCAAGCCCCTCGCGTGCTCCATGGGTGGTGGTGGTGGGCAGATTGGCCCCCCAACCACCATTACGTCCCATGCACCCAGTCAGAAATTCAATATTGTATTTTCCTTCCTTCTAGAAGGCTTCTCTTGCATATCGCTAGCCTCGCCAAGCTTCAGACAGACATGTGAACGTTGCGCAATGTATAAAAGAGTTCGCGAATCACTTTCCCAAAACGGTGCGCAAGACCTGAGAATGGGCTGAGATGCAGGAACGAGATGACTGATCGCTATTCGAGTACTTGCAAATCTCAATACATACATACATACGTGCATACTATTTACTCGAATACGTCGTAGCACGGTTCAGTAGTTCAGTGCCATGTAAATACGGGCCCCGGGTTGGGAATTTCACCTGAAGCTTCAAACAGGTTACAGCTCACCCATTTTCAACCCACGTAGAACCGATGTGGATGTAGCATTTTCTCAATGCGGGATGGTCTGCCGCACTTAATCAGTCTTCAGCAGTAGTCTTATTCTAGCAGCGTACCAGTCTTTCAGCTACTTATATCCGAATCCACATTCTTGATCTTGTCCAAGTCTGCTAACCTGCTTCTCATGTGCAATGCATTTAACCATTAAGATGCAAAGAGCGCGTAGTATACAGAAAGTGGGACGGGACTTCGCGTTCTGATTGGAGATTATTTATACTCCGAGTTTCTCGGTCCGTTCCAGAGCCCATACATCCACTCAAAAGCGTAAACAGCGGGTCAGTCAACTTTGTACTAACTTCTGAACTGTAACGTTTTATTACTCTAACGGATAATACAATACCGTTACCTGACCGCTCGCACATGAGATCAAAGGGCGTAAATACCTGGACAATGGCAGCTGGGGTCAAACAGTCCTATCAGCTCTCCGCGATGCAGAAACCGCTATTCTGGGACGATGGTTGGCTGGAACTGTCGGGAGTCTGTATAGATGGACATCTTCAAGGGATCCCGAGAGACGGATTGAGCAATTACGACACCACTAGAGCTGAACTGAGTGCGTAGTTGATCCGTATGCTGCCAATGTATTTCACTTTGGCTATTCGCAATATGGTATCATATCGTGATATGCAATGCGATGTAAATCGTGGACCTACATTTCTTCCCCCCCCCCCCCAGACCAATTCGTACTGTGATGAATCAACCAGACTGTGTATATCAAAAACGTCAGCTGAAATGCCCATCTCGCATCTATTTCACCATTGCGATTGATTCGACCGTGCCCACAACTGACATGAAATGATTAGATTGGACCCTTTGGCTCGGAGCACTTTGGACCCCACGCACAATGAGCTAGAATGCACGGTAGAGGCTTTCAAACTATCTAGTCACGTTACATACATAGGATGCATCGATATAGTCCTTATGCGAGAAAATATGCTCGTGGCCTGCAGGGATATATATTGCTCGACCGCTTACTTGGAAAAAAATACGAGGTTTATCGTCAGTAGCGCGCGATATACGTGGAATACTTGGATAAGAAATAGATTGATGTACCCTGTTTCCCTTGATTGTCTGGCCCCCAAGGAAAATTGACACATGCATGAAGTATGAGATTGTAAATTACGTCGAATATTCGTGCTTACGGGGGACGGTGACCGTCTATCTTGTAGGGCTGAAAATTACATCGTGGGTGGCGAAAGGTATTACGAAAGTTGATTCGCGCCGTCCTCGATACGTTGCTTACAGCAATATTATGGAAACACGATGTTTGTTTTTCTTCAATTCATTCTAAATGACAACATCTATACAAACCATATATGTGTTTTACTAATCAGATGTATCCGGGCACTTCGATGCCTCACCGTCTAGGCCACGCCGAAACCTGACTGGTCTTCAAAACGGGAGCCTGGCACGACAGAAAATGACTCACGGGAATCACAAGATCGCAATGACGAAAGAATCTCAACGAAGAACGAGTTGAAGGAAGTCTGTAGATTAAAAAAAAATAGCTCACGACAGTATTCAGGTCATATGTCGGCCTCGGTCTCGTATCTTGTTTCGTCTTGTGGCTATGTAATCCTTCATCTTCGAATCAGGTATATCGCGGAACGCACAAAGCAACCAACCATTCCGTATTGATTGTAAGTACTCGCAAATGACTAATTTCTGCATGGCAGAATAACTAACTAACTACGTCTGATTCACGATTACTCATCAGCGATTGTACAAGCCACGACTTCTAGAACATTTCCGTTTCAGGAATCCTTCGATACGTCCTGCGTACATGTATGTAATTATGTACGTCTCCAAGCGTAGCGCGCCCAGCCGGCGATAGATATCGCCCCGAAATAGTTCACCACTACAGACAGACTCCAGAGACAAGATCGCGGAGGTAGATTACATAGCCAACGATTGACCAATCAATAAGCGCTCCATGGCGTCGAGGCTGTGCCCGTGATGTGACTTTGTCTACCGTCATTGTCGCACAGCTCTCATTGCATTGATTCGAAATAAGTTCCAGAACGATGCGCTTGTCTTGGACCGGCGCCTTGCAAGTTTCGGCGAGGACATATTTGTTTCGTGTGTAACCGTCACGGGTCACTGAGGATTCAGAGTGTTTCAGCGATGTAATTTTTGGTTTGAGTTCATCGCCGACATTAAAGTGATTATCCTCCGTATGATTGGATGGGATATCTTACAAGGGTCTATTTCGGGATACCGATGTGGATGCGGACGCGGATACGCGTGCCGAACTGTGTTGACATTTGATCAGATGTACGTACGTAGTTCTACCTAACGATGGAGTGTTCAGCAGCGATCACTTTCATGGTGTGACATGACTCTATTTTGCGTATTCCACATGCGTCCGATCCAGCCAATTTCTTCTATTCAGGTGTCTTTGTGCACACCGAGAGGACGTAGTTAGTGTAGATACTGCTAAGCCAAGCCTAATAATATCGGCCGCTAATGTTTCCAGCTCTGTGGGACCACAGACCCGGAACCGGATGGATTACAGTCTTACACCCTTCTTTCAACATAATTTGTAGTCATCACCTTGATTTTACAAGACCAGTCAGGGGCATTGATTGGTCACATATACGGAACACTGACACCTTGGCGATTCGTGTCGATCAGGGATTTCTTCTGTGTTTCTGTCATACGCCGTAGACGATTGGATACGGGAAAACGTGCTTCTTTTGAGTTTTACGTAGAGACTTTATCTGGTTCCAGTACTTTGGATTCAGCATTCACATCGTGGCTGAGGAAGAATGACTGACTAATCGTGGATGTTGGTCTTGTGGCTTTAGGTGTTGATGAATAAGATACTTTCTACGCATGGTTAGATTTGAGGTTGATCTGTATAGAAGGTTTGTATCTGATCACATTCGGGGTGCAGACTATGCCGGTTTTACGCGCAACGCTTGACTCTTTTGCAAGTGACGGCGGCCATGTGTTCTTGAAATCGCATATATTGTCTTAGCTGTCCCAACGCAACTCCTCGAAGAATTTCAGGAACGGTGTAACGGCTAGAAAAAAGCTCATAGTCCAGTAACTATCACATCGAGTTCGTACTACTATGCCGTGGTGACAATACAGCATACAACGTAATTACAATACAACCCGCCAGACCCACCCATCTATCTTCAGCTTCAAGTACTAAGTATATCCACCAACACAGCCAATAATGACCTAATACCAAGAAAAAGGAGCTAAATGTCTGGCAATGCGCTCATGCAGGGCGACGGTTTGATCAACGGGAACCTCCGATCCACGATTTCTTCAGGTCTGGACGAACGGGACAAAGTGTGGGTAGACAATACGTAAATATGGATCGCATTACTGTACACATACATACATAGCCGTAATTTGTAGGCAAACAGGGACGAGACCAGGCAACCAGGCTTCAAAAGAAGTCGTAACGATCCCTAGCCTAACCCATCTTGTCTCGGGGCCTTTTTTTCAGAATGGTCAGATGTATGTAAAACAAATAGAAACTAAGAATGAAGTGTGTGATGGCAGGGCTATGCATTTTCCTTTTGAGTCATAGGACAAAGACCGGATCCTCAACGGCTGGTTGGCTGAGTGGGCTTTTGTACCTAGGTGGTTCTTTTGTGGCTTGATTTCTATATTGATAGCTCAAATACCAGATGGGTCTGGTCTGTGTAAGAGGATTGCATCGATGGTATATAAATATGTGTCTGGGTGCTTTGTCCAATTTCATCTGTGCCACTTTCACTCAAACCTTTCTTTCTTCGCACAACACTATCACATATATTTCGAGGAGTATATTATTTAATCCGAAACATCGAACTACTTTTGAAGTCTTCGCTTTATACTTGATTCACGAGCGTACTATACTTTACTCTTTGACTGTTGTGGTTGCGACCACTATATATACGAGGATCAGACCGACATCAACCAACATTTCAAGTCAACCCCTCATCATTTCTATACACCAACCATCAAGCATCATCACAATGGGCCGAGGAGGTTATAACGTCCCTAGCAACGGCAACCCGCCAACTCCGCCATCATCTGGCTACCGATTTGCGCTGTCAGGCCGAGGCGGATACAATGGCCCTGAAGAAGACCAGCGACAAGACCAATAGTTCCGACTCGACTAATGCTACGGAAATGATTCACGACGAAACATTACGAGGAAACGTGTGTTTTCTAGTTTTTGGCGATCTGGCATTTGATTTTCATGTTCGATCTTGGCTTCTCTTCAGAAACATCATTTTCCGACGCAGAATCTGTTGCAATAAGGATGGTCAGCTTGTGGTTCAATCACGACAAGAGCAAAAAAAAGCATACTTTTCAAATACCACACCCAAAACATCCTCGACATCCGCCCCTCCTCGTCCAGTAATTTGGGCTAGACTTTCGGCTGCAAATCGCAAGTTCTCCGCGGCCGTGACGATGTCCACGTCAGGCTCTGCGTCAAACATGACTGTATTATTATCATCGACTTTTTTATCATCACTGTATTTGTCTGGGTCATAGATGGCATCAAACGGCGTTTGTGCTTGGATTTGAATATCGTGAGCATAGGTGCCAGCGTCGCCATGAGCGTGCAATTGGGTATCGGTATAGACTTTGGCTATGGAATTGGCATCAGCGCTGGTGTTGTTATAGACGGAACGGGTTGTATTATTATTGATGGGTGCTTTTTGTTGTTGCTGCTGTCTCAAGTCGCTCCTTTTGGTTTCATAAAGAAATCTCTCCAAATGTTCCAGACACTGTTTTAGATTAGATTGCTGTCGATGCGTGACTCCGAGCGAATCTTCCCAGTATGAAATATCATGCATATCGTTTCCTACTTGCATACCTTCTGGAGTCGCAATCTCCTCGAAGACTGATATTAGACCACGTAGAAATGTCTGTACGTTGCCAGGGTCTGTTGTAATTGACCCTAGACCGGAGCTTATTTCAGCTTCTTTGCAAGAGATGGGGAAAATCCGACTATGGGGGACGCCTTTGAATAAAGCTTGGACCTGCTGGACCAAGCTGCTCGCCGCTTCGTCTCGCGCACTGACAGATCCTGGTAATCTGTCAGATTTGTTGATGGCGACCACAATCCTCTGTCCATTCTCCTGACAAGCGCGCACGGCCTCAAGGACCTCGGAATCGACTATAAGCTGTGACGGTGTCTTGCCTTCGCCCTCCTGGACGCTCAATACTACCACAACCACATCGGATTCGAGCGCTCGCTGCTTCGCCCGACGGATGCCCTCCAGCTCAACAGCGCCAACTGCTTTATTCTTCGAGGACCGCAGTCCGGCCATATCTCCAAGCTTGCAGTACCACCCGCCAAGATCAATACCAACATCCACAATATCTCTCGTGGTGCCTTCCTCAGTACTGACGATAGCTGCCTCTTTGCCAACGACACGATTCAGCAAAGAACTTTTGCCAGCATTCGGCGCGCCCAACAATGCAATCTTGATTCCATTTCGTAGTAACTCGCCCTTTGACGCATTCTGAATATGAAATCTAATTTGTTGTTGAAGTATATCCACCTGCGCCGACACCGAGCCTATGAGGTCCTGCGGAGACTCTTCGAAATGCTGATCCTCCGAAAAGTCAATTAGCGCCTCCAACTCTCCTCTTGCATACAATAATTGTTGGCGCCAATCCTCATAGCGTGCAGAAAGAGTGTTGTTTGCGCCACGGACAGCTAGGCGTCTCTGCTGCTCGGTTTCCGCATTGAGGGTTTCGCCTAGTGCCTCAATCTGTGGTAGATCCAGAACATCGTTCATGAAAGCACGCCGCGTAAATTCTCCGGGTTCGGCATATCTTATCAGAGATGACGGCGAGGAGGAGTTACAATTTTCGTCGTAATGCAAAACGTCGTTGCACTTCTCAATCGCAGCCAGTACAGCTTTAACTGTCGCCGGACCACCGTGTACGTGCAGCTCAAGGACGTCTTCGCCAGTCACCGTTCGCGGACTGGGAAAGTATAGTACCAGAGCTCCAGGGTCGAGGAGTGTATTTGCCGATGGGCCTTGTGTCGGGTCGTATAATGCTCGTAGCGTCGCCATGCGCTGTTTGGGGTCTCGTGCTCGAGGGCATAGTGCGCGATATATCTGTTCAGCAATATCATCAGTGGCTGATTCCACCATATTCAAGCCACGAAAGCAACAAAGGGCAATAGTACCTGCAGACACGCCGGTCCAGAAATCCTGATAATAGCTATAGCAGCTCTACCGGGCGCTGTCGAGAGCGCATATATCGTAGACTCCGCGCCCAATGCGACCGACGGGGATGATGGAGACAATTCGTCTACCCTAGAAGGCTGTATTTGAAGATTCCACTGACTCAGACAGCGACACCTTAAAAAGTGGTGTTGAGGTCGTGGTCGCACGATCCGATGGTAGTTCGAAAAGCCATAATGCTCAGAGCATATACTCTTGATTCCCCTGCTACGACGACCAAAGGGAAACCCCCATGGCTCGGAGAGTAGGATAGATCTTCGCATGCGCAAGGATACACAGCGCGAGGAAAGAGATAGCAGAACGAGACTTGATTGAGCGCGATGTCAAATGGAACTGGAAGGTTGGAGTATCCTTTTTCTCTGGCCATTGATAACCCAGTCTTATCACCACGTGATGACTAACAGTTGTTGTCGATAAGATTGATAAGAATAGATTACGAACAGAATACCCATCGTCATTGGATTGATATCAGTTTCATATGTGCACTCCATTCTCATAAGGACTGGAGCCTCTAGATATTAGCTCCGGACTTTACGCTGTCATCAAGGTCCGATTCATGAAGGGAAAAAATGGGATTGAGAGACCGAGTCTCTTCGTCAAGATGAGATTGGTTTTCTAATATTGATGACGACAGCTGAGTTTCGAAAAGCATACAGATATGGGTATGGCCGCAGCCTTTTCCAGTCAGAATGTCGAAAATATCTAACCCTCTGTAGTCGTCCCTTGGGAGCAAATAATAGAAAGAACGAAAAAAGACCCGCTCAATGGTCTTTTGAATCGAACAACACGCAGATATTAGAGATAAGAAGCAGAATTGATGACTCGAAACAGGTTGCAAATAAACAGTGCGTATAATAAAAGCCAGAAAGCCGCCCATCCTACGGTCGTAAACACGTCCAAAAATGCCAATCGCGTATGATAAAAGAATGAAACGTTGCTGCCTGTGGACGAAGCCAACACCTTGAACAGACCTCCCCTGATGCTTGTTGAGAAGCCAACCACCCATACTGAAATTACACACCACACACCCAAACACCCACAGATGAAATAATGACAGAAGTTGAACTTATGCTTAGAAAAAGTAAAGCAAGCGGAAAAAAGACAGCAGCGCACACGCGCAAAAAGGCAAAAACACCTGAACAAAAGAAGGGTATATATCCTGTTCGATCCTGTCGAATTCATCCACCAATCGATTTCCAATAGGCCGTTGCAACAAGACAAAGAGAGGGATAGAGAATTTTCATCATATCACATTTGAGGGTGTGCCGGTGCTGTTGTGGTCCAGGCAGAAATTGGTTGTGCTGTTGGATAATTTGAGTGGGCCACCCCAGTGTAATAGTTCTGTCGATCAGCAGCACCGGTATAAAACGACGGGATGTTATTCGGCTCCCGGCGTGGAATTGTCGGATCAAAAGACGCTGCCGCGACGTTACGCTGCTCAAACGACTGATGGTTGCTGGCGTCCATCTGTGGTGGCATGCCGTAACTATGTCGTGAATATGGGGTAGTAGAGGTATGCGGTTCGGCCGGTGATGCCACATCCGTGCTGATTCCACGAGCTGACATTGAAGTATTTCGATATATTCCTGGGCTGCTAGATTGCTGGTGGCGATGTCGATCCACAGCATTGGACATGCCAGATGCATTCATGGCAGGAGGTAGAGTTGTAGGGAGATGGTTCTGACCCATCGCATCAAATGTCGTACCGTATGATCCTGCACGGTATGAGCCTTGATCCGGTTCTTGTTTGACGGATAGCTGCGAGACGCTGGAAGGGGTAGGTAGATACGGCATCGACGCGGATTGGGGGGGTAGTGGTCCACTGGCATATGACGAAATCGAGGCTGGTTGAGCCGGATGTGATCCATACGGAGAGCTGTGCATATAGTCGTAGGAGTGTGTATTCTGCATTCCATAACTTGGCGTGGGCATCATAGCGGTCCTATATCCATACATGGCCTGCGAGGGGTCATTTGTATTCTCCAGTCCTGTGTCCACATCGTCGATTGGAGCGCGGAAACTCTGCTTAGAGATCAGCTCAGCACGGGGTCTGATGTAGCGCAATTCGTCATGCATCGACGGCGGGCCCAAAATGCCCTTCATCACATCTTCCACACTGTAGTAAGACACCAAATGATGGGTGATTCCAGCCACTGTAACACTCATGGTCTTCTTAACAAGGCCCGAGTCCTTGAAGCCATAAGAATCCACCAGAGAGCCGACCAACGCTCGCTCGACGTCGGATTGCTGAGGGCGATCTCCGCCATAATTTGAGCCTGGAGTCGTGGGCGAGTAAGACTGGCCGTTGCTATCTGACCGGGGGTAAGGTTCTCCAGGACGGGAGGCCTGAACTGGCCGTCTGTTTCCTTTCTTCATTGCACGCTTCTTCTCGCCAGGGGGAAAAGGTTTATCGAGTTCACGATAGACCAGGAAATTGCCGAGGATTCGACTTGGGCTCCAGGTAACGCCGTCTGTCCATCGTTTGATTCCAGATGTGTTCTCTTCATAGATAAACACGCTACCACTGCGAACGAGATGGTTGCGTTCCCGGTCGTGCGGTCGTCGCGGCACGTGAGGCAGCACGCCAGTCAAACAAGCCTCAAATAAGATCAGCGCATCTTGTGTCGTAGCCACATACCCGTGGTAGGTTGGCTCCAGCACTGCTGTGCCGCCAGCCATTTTCGACGGCTGTGAGATGAGACTGATTCGGAGGCAGACAGAGCTGAGAAATAGACAACAGAACAGAAAACACAAAAGCCCCCTTGAATAGCAGACGCGGTCGGTGTTTTGAATGTCACACTTTGGCCGCAGAACCTTGGTTTCTATGAGGGAATCGTCAACAAACACCACCCCTCACGGCATATGGCTAGCAATCTTGTAATCTGCGCAGATAAAGGAAGCAGTACCAGCAGTGGCTGCCTCCAGATTCCCACGCTCTTCGATTCCCAACTAGTACCAGTCCTGGCGTGCTCGAAATAGTTTGATGTCGATGATTTCCGTGTTAGGAAAATGATCGGGTCAGAATATAGGAAGCTTTTCGACGGGGCGGAAGTATGAAAGACAAAATTCGAGAAAGACAGACAAAAGAGGCAGCGCGATCGTAAAGGAGGGAGGGGGGGAAGTATTTGGAGGAGATAAGAGGGAATAGAGTGCGCGTGAGGTCACGTTATAGCCCGAGGTACGCAAGCAGGGAAGTTGGGTATGGGTGTGTCACAGCAAGACGGAGCGGACAGGGCGGTTTGTTCTGATTACTGAAGGAACAGGATAGAAAAAGTCGCGCTCTTGTACCCCGGTAAGAGCACTGAATCCATGGATGACACAGAGGGGAGGAGGGGGGGGGGAATGGTGTGTGGTTTAAAATGGTAATGAATTTGGTGTGGAGGAAATGCCGGTAGTTAGTGTGTCGAGATGTAAAACATTTAACAGATGAGAGTTAAGTTCAGTTGACAAGGATAGTGCCAGATGATGATTACTTAAGGATTTAAAGTAAGATGAAGAGCCCCGTAACGTGTTTTTGGGTTCGACTTGGGTTGAATAGGAATGGTTAGTGGCTGGCCCAGAGGGCAGAAGGGCAGGAGCGAGTGAGTGAGCGAGTGAGAGGGAGGGGGTAGCCCAGGCAGGCGCAGGCGCAGGTAGACGCAGGCAGGTGCGATGGACAGTAAGTCAAGTGAAGTTAGTGGGAAGTGGACGGTGGGCACTGTACGTAGTAGTCAGCTAATTAGCAAGCCAACAGGGCAGGTGCCAGGTGCCCACTTCGTTCGCTCTTGCCCACTTGCCCAAATGTTGCTTTGCTTGCTTGCTTGCTTGCTTGTTCTTGTTTGGATCGACAAGACAAGCACGGGCCGGATTGGGGGAAGGAACCTTACAAATTACGAAAGGAAAGAGCGACTGGCTGGAAGTGGAACTGGGTGTGGGAATAGGAAAGAGTGACTGATGCCAGTGGAGAGTTCGCATTCTCTCTGTTCTATCAAGCACTCTCCTTTCTTTCCTCTCTCTCTCTCTCTCTCTCTGACCTCCCTTCGACTTCGCGTCAAGGACGACGGCAGCAACTTGGCAACTGCCCATTTTCTACAGCTAACTACATCAACGCCTTCAAGCGAGAAACAACATAAGGCTATCAGCGACCGTTTTCACGGAGCTTTCCGGGCTAAAATCTCCCATATCGACATCCTTAGTCTAATCGTGGACGGCTTAGACTCGACAAGTGGTCCCACCGTCCCACGGATAGCCACTACCTGCTAGACAATGCGCCACTGGGACTCGGGTTGGGGGTTTCTTCACTGCTGAGGAAAATCGACTGGGTCCTTGGGTGCTTGGGGCCTTTGGGTACATGGGACTGGACTCCGGACTCTGGTCCTGCCCCATCTACCGCGTGTATTTTGGGACAACCTAATCCCTCATGACAAGCGATTCTAACTAACTGGACTCAGTTCTGGAGCGTTCATAAGATGTCCGTGACAATGACGAGGGATGATGATTCGACCAGACCGTCCAAAAATTCCCAGTCGGATCGTTTCGCGTGACAGACAGAAAGGAAGGAAGGGGAAAAAGAAAACACGGATCGTATCCGACGACGGAGCTGTAGTCGACTTGACTCTATCGCATTCGTTTGGTTCCACTTTCACTACTCTCCCTCTCCCTCTCCCTCTCCCTCTCTCTCCCTGCGTAAAACAAATCAAATTGACTTATCTCGTTTGTTTCTAATTGCGCTGTGATGATTTGATACTTTGACCACCATAGTAGGCTACCAGGTCCCCGACAGCGACAAGGGTGTCACCTGTCACATTTGTCGACCTTGATAATTTGATTTACATCCATTAACCGTGCTCCAACTACATACAAAAGCCAATATTGGGGAACCAGACCCAATAATGTTATCGACGAAACTGAGGGAGGCAATCCGGGAGAGATCATCAGTGCTGGAGGGGATACGTGAGCCGCCGCCGGCTATTTCTTCTCCTCCTTCGTGGCCCGCCAGTGGCCACAGAGGCGAGACCCGCTGCCCATGCGCATGGTCGTTATGCTTCCTGCTTCTGTCAAATCACCGGATAATATTGTACAGCCAGGACTGGATAGGCTGAGGCTGTGCGGCTTGTAATCCGAGCAATGCAGCATCAGTCAGTAGCGATATCGGTCGCGCGCTAAGCAGAAAGTTTGTCGCATGGCAACATATTTGGACAGCTTTGAAGCTGAAAGTCGCGAATTGCCATAAACAGTGGTGGTGGTGGCTGCAACAGTGCGCACTACGCAATACACAGCAATTGTGGAACAAACTAGCAAGTGGAAATTGAGATTGCCTAGGCCCACTACTAATACGACTAGGCCGGCCCTCTTTGGCTCTGGTTGACTGCTATGTAAGGCTAGTGAGTACAGTCAGTCGCACTACTCCAGATGTGGCTTAGCATGAGAGCTGTGCAGCGGGCCAAGCACCACACCCTGCGACTTTCGAGTTCAGGATTTCTGCATACCGTTTTGACTGCCTGAGAGATGACCGGTTCCATTAATCGACTAACGATGCAAATCGGAAGTTGCAGTGCCATTGGAGTGCAGATGCGGATGCATTCGCACTAGTCACTTGTCATAGCGCGATCAAAAGCCTCCAGCAACTGCTTCCAGCCAGCCAGACAGCCAGCCAGGAGCTACTTGGAGATTTAGGTAACAAGTCGCGAGAGAGATACCCCGTAGCCTAAGCATGGGGCGAATCAGAGACGGGCCACAAGGAAAATATGCAGCTATATCAGGCCGGGCTTAGCGTATTGGCTCCGGGCCACTTTTTTGCCTCCCTTGGGTATACGAGACGATTTCGACTCGTTCCACGATCGAGCAAAAGTGGAGACCCTGGAGAGAAAAGCGGTAGCCGGCATGCATTTGTGATTGGAGGAAGCTAGTCGACTATGGACAAGATGGCCAATGAGAGGTCGTCATTTGGTCCCGAGTGACCGTCACCATACGTTAGTCTCATACGTACAGTCGTTTTAGTACGTGGAGACGTTGTTCAGGAGTCGTCCTCTACCATCTGCTTATCTGTCCCTGGATCTTGACAGATAGGTAGATATGCGCAGGGTCTTGGGCAGATTCGCTGTGTAGTGTTCAGTTAAGCTTCGTCCCAACACACTACTATTGAACGTATGCGCAACCCAAAAGCTTGCAGTAACGTGAAAACAGCCTAGTCCAGTCCCGAGGACGAGGCCGCCGGGAAGACTGGCGTGGGTGGATCCCTGCTCCCATCACACGAACACAAAACCTTGGTAACCGTACTTTTCAAAACCTGGTACGAATGACCCGTAGTATGTTTGCATACATCCGTATGTACTAGTATAACTAACTATGACGGCTTCAGATTACACATCACCAGCTGGCCAGTCATAATGATTCCATATCACCAATTTGACAGTTACAGAGACCAGTGCGTTGTCCCCGATGCCTTTTTCGAGGTGACAAAGTTAGTCAATGTCAAAGTTCAGAGTCAGGACGAGCAGAGTTAAGGTTGACCCACAATATCAGTTACGAGCTAACTATCGAACATTACGGAGTACGTACTTGATGCCAGATGGTCCCCCCCCCGGAAATAGCTAAGATCGAGTCACCATAACTTAGCTGCAGGACATATTTAGTCAGTGGTCGCTGTTAGGGCCTAATATTTAGCATGCTGGGTGCCGGCGAAAAGATACCTTGTGTACATCTCACTCTAAGCAGTCATATGCAGGGTGAAGTACGTCGTCTGGACTTTTTCTGGACAAGATTGCATATACGAAAATCAATAGGAAAAAGAAGACTGGGCCGGAATAAATTCCGTTCATGTCTCAGCGGTTAACCACGCGGCCGCATTGACAGCACTGTCCTGCGTACCCGAGGGTACAAATACCACAGGAATTACGGAGACGTTGGTAAAGTAACATTGCATCCCAACGAATCAACTCTCGTAACTCTCTTCTTATTTTACGTTGTAGGCGAGATAGAACAGGTCCGAGATCTACCCTTAACTTTGTTTTCCTCGGTTCAACTTGTCAGACAAGGTTAAGTTTTTTTCTTTTGAATTTTGGCTTGCTTAATTTATTTGACTTTTGACTCTTTCATGGGACGAGGGCAGGGTTGGGTCCAGGGGAGTGCTTATATCGCTTCATGATAAACGTACTGGAAGAAAAGTTTGCCTGCAAGGTTGAGAATGCTTTTCGGTGTAGATACCCATATGATGAGCGGTACATACAGTGGTACGCTAAGTACGTACATCAAACATACCGTGTGGACTTATAGAGGGGGGAAAGCTCTGCTGAAAAGATTGCGCGAGACTCAATTTGCTATGCTTGACTTTTGTAGGTCTTGGCAGGTCTCGGTCTGCTACTGTTTTACCATTCCCCTTGACGGAGAACAGATGCCCGTATCGTTTCTGGTCTTCGCTCCCTCCCCCCCACCCTTTTCTTCTCACCCGTTTCTCGTATTGATGCCCAGCCCATGAGTATGATCCCGAATCCCTACCTACCAGGTTACACTCGTGATCCCTGGGAGCTTTACGTGCATGATCCAGCGGTATGGGACAGCTGTGTGGGGTTCCCAATCCTCCAGCGTCTGGTTGGATCGTTGGAAGGAAACCATCCCTACTACGTCTGTATGCCATGGATCATAGACATGGATCATGGGTTGTACGGAGACAGTTAAGTGGCCAAGCTTCCGACCTCAGGAGTACGTAAGACGTCTAGCCCCGATCAACAGCCACAATACCGAGGAGTCGAAGACTAGTCCTGTTCCGGATGAATCTGCTGTTACACTGAATGTCGAATTGGCGAATGCAATGCCCATCATCGATCGAATTGCGGAATGTGAGATCGAGGAGGGTCAGATCTTCGGTTGCATTACATTCTTCATTGCCATGCGACAGGGTCGTGACGGAAATCTGTTTTGGGGGGGTGTATGTACGTACGTAGTAGTACACATTGCCGGATGGTTGGCTGCGGTGCATGATTGGGAGCGCTGTACTTTACTACCGCTAGGGTGTATTCAATACCATACGACGCAGCTCAACGGGGCCGCTTATTATTATACGAGCCGTGATTGGCGCACATTCGAAGTAGATTGTGTTATGCATAAGTTACTGCGTCTGCAAGATGTCGACATTTTGAGCGCTATCATCTTGAAGATCGACCGGAAAAGTATCAAGCTCTTCAAGTGTGAAGACGAGGGACAGAACCGATACGGCTATCTCCTAACTTGCAATTGACGTCCTTCCTGAAACGGGCCATGGTCGCATGGAAAAGTTTCCCATCTCGCAACACCATGGGAATACGATTCATGCTATCACGATCGAGGCATCGACAAGCTTCATTTAAGCCGTGGATACTCATACGTTTTAATGCAGGCAGCTACCTGACTTCAGAATGATACCCGATGAGCCGCCGCCTTCCGCGTGACAGCGTCACAGATGACGCTGTAAACACTGTACGGATACAGTCGGTACCTGAGCTCATAGAATTGAAGCATTGAAAGGGAGATCTGTCCCACTGCTCAAAGACTCGCCAATCTAGCTGGCAAACGGCACCTCCGTATGTGAGTCTGAAAAGAACAACGACAACGTACACGAATGACGTTCAGTTTTACTTTGTCCGGATTTCCATAGTCAAGAGTCTAAATTGATTAAAATCTCGAGATTGGGATCCCGATTTTGAGTTTTCGTCTCGGCAAAAGTCATTTCTCAATTCACCCACTCCTGGCACGGAAAGTTTACTACGTACGTACAGAGTACGTACCTAGTATTCGAGGAGTGCCAACTGACAGATCGCTATAGCACCACACAGCTATATGTCTATCATATGGGTATTTGACTTTGGACGATGTAACTGATCATCGCGATTCAATCGCTACCTATACCTGTGCGTAGTAAGTAGTGAGAGGGGTTCGCCACTTGCGGCCCAATACTCGTGGTCATTACTCGACATCGAAGGTGCCTGACAAATTGCCTAGAATAGGCAATTGCTACTTCGTTTACAGGAACTAGAGTTGCGGCCCCCCTTTCCATAGACGGTAATTGGGAGTTTTTTCGACGCAGGATCAATCATTTGAATCCTCACCGGCTGATACATTTCCACTTTTGTACGAAGTAGAAGTCTTCCTATCTCGATTCAAGACAGGGTGATGAACCAACCACATGCGTCGATTCTCATGCAGATATTGCGGAGTACATACACTTAGTGGAGACGCATAATCTGCCCTTGCGATCGCCCATAGTAATTCAGGCTACTTCTATGTGCTATCTAAGTATGGCAGTACCCACCGCCTGCATAGTCAAAGCTGGCTGTTCCACTCAGACGAGATTACAGGCTTAGTTGTCGGTAGAAATGCTCAATATTTTGTTTTCAGAATCTCACCATGACACCATGTATGTAAATCGACAAGGATGCAGAAAAAAAAAAGCAAAGAAAACTAATCCAGCGGCCCGCATAAACAGCGCGACCCGACAATTCGGCGCTCCCTTGAGAGACAAAACTCAATTGCACCTGTTCACTAATAGGACTGTCGTATGAGATGCCATGGATCGCAACTAGGTTGAATGTTTTACGACACGTTACTACGAAGCACTGGCTGATCTTGTGTAACGAAATCGCTCATGTTTCAACTGTCTGGGCTAGATGTAAGCCACCATGATTGGTCGACTTCCATGCTGGATCTAGACGGTCGATCGACGAGGATTCTTTCTGACTCGAAACAAATCTTGTCAGATGGCAGAGACGAATCAGAGGGGTGGACTTTGTAATGGGTACGAGATCGCTAGACGCGAGTCAGCTACCCTGATTAGGCGCAATTTGAGTTCGATGATCTATTTCCATCTGAGTAGCAGACCAACTTGAACAATAGTCATTGTCTCATTTCGTGATCGTCAAACTGCAGAACAGGCGTGATGTTTTAATGAAAGGACCTTTACGAATTGAGCTGGCTGTTTTCGGCTCTAAAACCCTTAGCCCTAAGTGTTCCCCAGTCAATAATGTACGTGTTGTACTCTAATGATACGTACGACAACAGACTAGTACACAAGGAGTAAGCAAGCGAAAAACCCCTGTAATACCGGTATTTCTGACATAAAATACCCCGTACGCTCTGCACAAGGCTCAAGCGCAATTCCAATCCAATCACACAAGCCCGACAAAGCCAACATCAACCAACACTTCCCTGATACCCGAGTCCTGCCTCCCTCCTCACGATCATCGATGGCCCATGATCCATCTCCTCTTTTCTCCTTTTTTCCGGCCCACCGGGCCACCGTTCAACATGTCTCAAGATTTCTTGGTCGAGTCGCCTGATCATCTCGGAATGCTTTCTCCGTAGAAGAGGCGCACTCCAGAATCCACTCAAAAGTCTAAGTAACGTCTCAACGCTTTTGATATTTAGTCGATTTCTTTAGCTGCGGAAATCAACTCAAGTCGTGTGGCTATTTCGCTAACCCCACTGCCCTTCGAGCAGATATCGTGGCTACTGTTGTAGTCACTGTTTACTCGCTTCGTGTCGATACTGATAGGACGCCATCGAACGCTTCTCCGGGATTTGACCGCCGTCAATTCGCGAGTGCAAATGCCCACGAAGACCCTGAGGGGACGAGAAAGCGGATCCCTTGGGAGCGGTCAATGAAACGATCCAGGCCGGAACGATTGTCTGTTCTCTGGAAGCTGTTGCTGTACTTCCACCGATACTGACTGTCGACTTGCAAATGCTGTGACTATGCGTACAAAGGTAGTTAGTGCACCCGGTGGGCCGTCACTGGACACTGATTAGTGGTTTACTGGCTTGATACTAAGTAGATGTTGTCAAAGCACCACCACTAGAAAATGAAAAGAAACAGTCATTGGAATACTTTCCCTAGCAGCCTATCATGCTGTTCCTATGGTTTGAGATGGATGTACCCCTCGCTTAATTAGTCGCGTATTCATTTTCGACTGTACGCTACGCCTTTCTACTCTCGGGCGACAAGGGTGACGGAGTGCCTGATCAGGAATTGAGGCAGAGAGGGAAAGAAGCCAATGCAGAAAGGGGGGAGTGAGGGTCTGACTTCGCGTGGCTCGGCCCTTTGTGCTGCGCGAGGGCAAAATGAGGTGGTTGAAATGAGCAGTGGACCGTCCAAGATAGCATTGGCATTGGGCTTAGCTATGGGGACTTGCAACGGTCTGGTCGTCACACCATCGAGACGCCTGTTCTTACCACCTCCTTGAATCCGGTATGTCGGTTAATCCTAATTGTGATTTGAGTTACGTACTACGTACGTGGGCAGAAGTACATAGATTAATAGGGGCCAGGGTAGTATACATAGACCCACTATTAACACCACTTTTCTGGCTTTCCTGACTTTGGAGATTCTGCAAGGCTTGACTGTTTGATCAGTATGGACTCTGGAGTGCATATATGTGCATTGGCTATTCATGTGACAGTGACGATGATGAGGTCTCCGTCAAGAAAGCATTCGAACGACAGCGAACGAGTCCGGACGCGGAATGATTGCGAGGGGATCAGACCTTCAGAGCAATGCACTAGATATGCAGTCTACTAAATCAGTCTTGTTGCATGGTATGATGGACGCTGCCCAGGTTGAAGCATGCGCTAAATAATAGGCTAGCCATCCGCCTCTACGTCAACTGGTAGTTCTTTTAGCGCAGTAGACAAATCGCTAGCGAAATGTGTACTTCAAATCTACTGTCGGGTGCTTCAATAACAATTTCCATTTCTTCACCGCATCCTTGGTCAATATCACTCGTTACAAGCCCGACTGTTTATTGAACTGAGTACGTTTTGATGCGTCGGTGGGACTTCCAAGCGGATCTGATACATGTTCAGCTGCCTCAGCTGTTAACACCACCATGCCTGAACAGGGAGGACGGGATTTTGGGGTCCAAACGGGAAGAAGAGCTATGACAATCAGACTCAATTAACGAACACGATGTACCTGGAATATCGCCATAAGTAGATGTCTGAGTTGACTCAACGGAAGGTCTGGTTGATCACACTTCTCGTCGTTTCTAATCTTGACACAATTCACCTTTCCTTAGAGATCGCGTTGATTGAGGTTGTCACGGCACGGATGAACAGAGACTAGAATGAAAAGACCGTTTCATGTCAATGTCCAGAACCAACAGATTGGACATGTATCTGATACAAAGCTTGCTTGCCCCCCCAATCCGTTGCCTTTTGCTTCCCTTAAGTTTCGATTCTATTATCACATGTTGTTGGACAAGTAATTACATATACAATTGATGCTACTTATAGCCACATCTTGACGTTATCGCTGAATCACAAAGGATGATCAAGGTGGGTAGACTAAACATCGATCATCCTTGCAGGTGCAGAGTTCGTAGATAAAGAGGTAAGTTTTAATCAGTCGAGAAGCCCAAAGTCTAACGATTCTCAAGCCCGATTATTGCCCGATCAGGCAATCATCCAACACCCATTTACTCCGTTTCACGATCTCGAACCACTCTAATCGTCAAGTCCAATATCGGAAGTCTGTGGCTGGATCTGATTTGAGAATCAGCCACAGGGTCTTAAGTCAATTGATCCTCAAAGGGCCTGCATGCATACGTACGCGTACTGCTGTGTCGACTCTTGGAGCAGCTCAAGCGCAAGTTGATAAATCAGATACTCTTCAAGATCACCCAGAAGACTTAAACCACATCCTCCTGACCAATTCAGAAAATCTCAGAGATCTCCATAATAAAGGCCCTAAGATTGAGACATGCTTTTCGTCTAGTTGCTCAAAATATCACTAACTCAGCAATATACACTCTGTAAATCCTAGTCAATTTAGGCATTAAAGCATGTAACAATGTTATGCAGCTAAGCTTAATATTTTTAAACTCAAGTGATCCGAAAGGTTCTTGTTTTGACCTTCCAGAAGGATAAATCGAGCCCTAAAACTCTAGCCCAAGTCCTCCCTTCCCCCCCCCCATATGCCTCGATGTAACATCACCATGTACCTTAAAGATTTCCACTTTGCCGTACCCTGCCTGGCCAATGTTCCTGAAGAAGGATAGAACATGCCTTCTTTTTCCTGTTTGGGTATCTACACATGTGCTATCGGTTGCAGCTCCTTGTTGACCTGGTTATAGTAAAGCCGAATATAGTCTACAGGACAAGGATGAATCGATTCCCAGGTTCTTGTGTACCCTGCATACCGAGTCTACGCACTACTACGTACTGTTAGTGATCGATTTGTAGCGGGTTATCGTCACACAAAAAAGTCAATTCTGAACTTTACTCATGCGTCTAGTTACACACAACATACATGCATTAGTGTCATGTACAAAGTGCATGGATGTGTCGAGTTCGATCTGAGACTAGATACATAACCCTGCACATCATACTCAGCATTAGCCAAAGTGGCCTTGTTTTACTTACTCCAAGTTTCATGTGTAATATACGGTGGCATGGGGAATCCCAAGCATTTTTCAATGAGCTCACAGGTGGCTACTTGGTTCTCAACAACATCCGTTCAGCCTGGCCCTGAAGACGATCTTGCAATCGGGGAGAGATATGCTGAATGTCCAAATAGATAGTCGAGGCACGACATACCCCAAGTGGTCGTCTTTGATAGACAGGGTAAAATCAGTGCAAACGTGTCAAAGTGACGATGTATAGGTATATGTATCTACATACAAGCAACTATATTATAACTCATTCCAGAACACCAACGCCTTGCTAATCACGCGCCGAAAGAACGATCATCGCCCCAGCTCCCTTCGCAGACGTCCTGCTGCTGAGCCAGATGTCGGCTCAGGCCAATTATTCACTGCATCATTGACCTCCTCAAAGAATGTCGTGCTGTTGTGGATCGTGGTGGCTCCGAGAACAACTCTAATTCCCGGTGAGCTAGCGTTGATCTGGGCAATCAACTTAGCCTCCTCGTAGGTTGCTCCGCCTACCATAAAAACGATAATATCCTGCGGCTTATCTCTTGTGTGTCCGCCACCTTCTAAGAAAGGATACTGTAGTTCTCTGAGTTTGCCTTTGATAAGATTCTGTAGTGTTGCCTCTAGTCGAGGCGAATGTTGAGTGTACACGTTCTCGACACCTTTCAAGCCCCTGAATCGATCACGAGCGCCCGAGAACAAAGAAGCAGATTCAAAGAGATCGGAAAAGCCCCCGGCGACTGGCGGTGCTTGTAGAGAGTGGTGGTATGCAAGGAGCTTGGGAATGATGCTCACTTCATGTTGTGGAACATTACCAGCAGCCGAGAGGAGTTCAAGTAGAACCGGTAGTGAGTTGTTGGGTTGCTTTTCGTAGCGTATCCCATATAGTGCGACTAGGCGAATCTTATTCTCAGCTTTGACGGAGGGCAGCTGAATTATCCTTTGCAATGACTGCGACGTGTCAGTAGGAATCGACTACAAGTTGACTTCAGAAAAACTTACGCGCAAATCGCTGGCATGATTGTCATTACATGCCAGGCTCTGCTCCAACTCACTGATGTCCAACAAGTTGTCCTCACCAACACGACGACTAAGTTCACCGACGAGAGTGACATGCTTGCTGACGTTGCCGGACAACTTGCGAAACTCCGGATAGTCCTCCACGAATCGCTTCATATCTGCAATTGAATCGATACTCATGTTGCTTTGTGTCTTGGCCTGATACTGCTCAACGTACTCCTTGATATTTCCTCCTAGGTCTCCGAAGTTCTGATACATATTCTTCTTGTAAAATGGGTCCTGATCCTGGGACAGGACTATTTCCTGCAATTCCTGTCGAACATCAGGAACATCGCGTAAATCCACTCTTCCATTTTGAATACCTATCAGTTCATGTACCATTGCCTGATAAGTCCACTGCGTGAGGAGGGGTGTGATAGGATCGTCTCGTCGGTCGAGGATAAGGAGAATCGGAGGAGTATCAGTTTTTCGAAAGTTGAAGAGCTGCTCTTCTTGGGTCAGCTGATAGCGGACTTCTGTTGCTAACTTCTTGGCCATGAGACTGTTTTTCTCATATCGAATCAACGGGTTCTTCTTCAGTGCGAGTAACATGGCAATCACGCCCTCGGTCGTTCTCTGTAACGCATCGCTATTCCACACATCGGGGCTGTTGCTCCAGATTCGATTCAACGGGAACCCCAGATTGAGGGAACATAGATCAGGATTGATAACGATAAAGTCCGCAAATTGTTCCTGCACCACGCGCACAACCTCATGGTCGTCCGCCTCGGCAAGTCTCTCGAGCGATGATTTGCGAATTATATTCGTGAAGAACAGGTGGTACTCTCCGTACTTTGGCGCTCGCAGCTCGTCAATGAGCAATTGTATGGAATTCGGTGACGGGCGTACGAAGCATATACACCGCAAGTGTCGCATCTTCTCCCGCGCTTGATTGTCCAATCGATCGACGAGGTAGACTTCATGGTTGAGGAGTGCCGACTGAGTAATTGCCGTCGATACAATCGGAACCTGCCATTACAGTCAGTGCGACTCAATAAATTGATGAATCGTGTTGCCCACTGTCTCACTGTCGAGAAGTAGAATCTTCATCTTGGACGATGAGGAGCCTGCTGTAGACGAGTCGCCGACAGACACCATCCGGGAAAGGTACCCGGACACTGCTGCGACGACATCCATTTTGAATGGAGATGCACTGAACTGGATGTGTAGATTCCTCCACTAATTATGGATGTACTCTGTAGTCGTGTATGGTGTATACAAGTGTCAACAGTGAGCGATAACTAAGCCTGTCGTAGGCGCTAGCCAGGCTCTAGAGCGTCATAAGGTTGCCCGCCGAGGGGAGAACAGACTGCTCTGATAGGCCGAAGCAGCAAGCAATGCTTTGCCAGATGACTGGAACAGGTACGCTGGGAGCACGTGAAAATGTGGTCGAAGGAGATTTGTTGCTTTCCACACCAATGGTCCTCAGCTAGAGGCAGTGTTGATATAACCCGATCTGATGCAGTTGTTCATTACTGAATCGATGAGTCTAAGTATGTCGCGGGTCAGTTGAGGCGGTCACTCAACAAAAAGTTTCTTAGCTCCTTCCCTACCCCAGCACATGACGGCATCGCTCCCGCTTCATTTTTCCACCTCTTGTACTCCCAAAACACTCGTCTTTCTTCTCACATTCTTACTCTCGTTTCATCTCCTTGAATGCTCGCTTCTGTACTTCTCGAGTAGACAGACCATTGGCAAAAGCCCGCCATGGCTGCCCTCCGCGCTGTTATTGACGCTCGTAAGAAACCTTTTCTTCATACTTTCAACTAAACATAATTAACAAACCTGTGTGCAGCTTTTGTCGGGGCAGCAAATATACTTGGAGCATCCGTTGACGAGGGTAAGTTGCATCGGCAAGTTGAGCTGTCATCATACTGATCGGTGCTTCATACAGTTAAACTCATCGGATCCTTTCTCATCTCCTACCCGTTGGCCGCCATCCTCAAGCGAATCCCGGACAAAGACCCCTGGAAAAAGAATGTATTCATTGTCGCCGTATCTCTGTTCTACATTCTCGGCCTGTATGAGCTCTGGGATGGCTTGCTTACGTTAACGTACAGCTCCGTAGCTACCTATCTCATTGCGTACTACATCGATGGCTCTTTGATGCCGTGGATCGGCTTCACCTTTTTAATGGGACACATGTCAATCAGCCACATATATCGCCAGATTGCAGACGACTCGTCCGTCGTCGATATTACGGGACCTCAAATGGTGCTTGTCATGAAACTCTCAGCATTCTGTTGGAACGTGCATGACGGTCGTCTCCCCGAGAAAGACCTTACAGATGCACAGAAATATGCGGCGATTAGGGAGTTTCCAAGCGTTTTAGACTACGCTGGATATGTGCTATTCTTTCCGTCACTCTTTGCTGGACCTGCCTTCGACTATGTTGACTATCGCCGGTGGATCGATACAACGCTCTTTGAGGTTCCTCCTGGTACTGATCCCTCGAAAGTTCCCCCCACTCGGAAGAAGCGAAAGATTCCCCGCAGTGGCCGTCCAGCCTTGAAGAAGATGATTATGGGCATAGTTTGGATCTTGGCTTTTGTGCAGCTGGCTCCTAAGTACCCATTCTCGTTCTATTTTAGCGAAGAATACGGGACGTATTCCCTCCCACGCCGCATCTGGCAATTGCACATGCTTGGACTTGTGACCCGGTTCAAGTACTACGGTTCCTGGTCCTTGACTGAAGGTGCTTGTATTTTGTCAGGTCTTGGATACAATGGATTCGACGCAAAGACAGGCAGGGTCTTCTGGGATCGTCTAGAGAATGTCAACCCTTGGGGCTTGGAGACGGCGCAAAACACTAGAGGCTATCTTGAGAACTGGAACAAGAATACCAACCACTGGCTACGTAACTACGTGTACTTGCGAGTTACGCCAAAGGGTAAGAAACCTGGTTTCAGGGCCACATTGGCCACGTTCGGTACCAGCGCGTTCTGGCACGGTTTTTATCCCGGTTATTATCTGGCATTTGTTTTGGCTTCATTTGTCCAGACTGTAGCAAAGAGTACGTGATCATCTTCTATATACCCGAAACCGTACTAATAGATCACCAGATTTCCGACGCCATGTTCGTCCTTTCTTCATGAGCCCTGACGGGTCTAAGCCAACCGCAACGAAGCCTTATTACGACGTTGCATCTTGGTTTGTGACTCAACTGATCATGTCCTTTACAGTCGCTCCATTCGTCCTTCTGTCCTTTGGTAGCACAATTGCAGTATGGAGTCACGTGTACTTCTACGGTGTTGTTTGCGTTGCTTCGGCGACGGCTTTTTTTGCCAGCCCTGCCAGAGGATACCTTACGGCACAACAGAAAAAACGTAGCCGTCCAGCGTTGGCACGAACAGTGAGCGCCGATACACCTGTGCTCGGTCTTCCAAATGATCTGGAGAAGGAGGTTGATGACGCGATCAAAGAGATATCGGAGGAAATCGAAGAGATGCGCAAGAACGGCGCCACGACGTCCATGCCATCTGCTCAGGAGATTCGTGCTATGGTCGAGGAGAAACTCCGCAAGGATTAAGCACCATAGAGCGACGTACCTGTCGCTTCTTGATGGTATTATTGTAAAACGTCCTCGAAAGTATTGATTCATAGCTTTATTTTCCTTTTCTGTTTGCGGGTGATTCGTCCTAAGCGAACCTGCTCGTTGTGATATCCAGATACGGCGTTTAGTTAGACGCAATTCTGACGGTGCCAGCGGCTGAAGGTATGAAGGAGTGATCAGGTAAGAATGTATATTATTACTATCATCGAATATATGACTAAAGTTGAATATGCGTATATATCGCAATGAAATATACAAATTGCGTTCGTTATAGCCAGGATCTACGATCGCAACCAAGATAGAGTTATCGATCGATCTCCACCACCCGATAAGCGCGGCCGCAAACAATGAGATCGCGACGTCATTTGCGGTCATGGATCGTACATTTGTATATGAGGATAATTTATTATTTAGATCAGTTGTAAAGAATAAGGAATGTAGAAGATGTATATTCTACGTAATGAAATAGTAGGGTTATATATCACGTCTGTTGTCTGCTGCAAACACATCCATGTCTTCGGACATATTATTTCGTAACAGACAGAAACTATCATCATGCCGGACAGAAAGAAACGAGTTGCCGTTATAGGTGCGGGCGCCGCTGGAATGGTATGCTCAAGTTCATAAATTGTGAAATAATTACTGACATCAAGCAGTCCTGCGCAGCAACCCTCGCCGCCCATCCCGACAAATTCGACGTTATCATCTTCGAGACGGCGCAACACGTCGGCGGTCAAGCAACCTCCATCGACCTCGATGCCAACAAGTACGGCGCATCCTGGCTCAACGACGGTGTCCAGGGCGGCTCAGGCATCTTCCATCATACCTTCAACTTCTTTCGGCGGTATGGATATTCGCCGCAAGAAGTAAAACTGCAGGTGTCCTTTGGCAAGGGCAAGGACAATTTCTGGACGAATGTATTCCCTAGTCCGTTGGTGGATAAGTGTTCCGCCGAAATCAAGAAGCTGGGAAAAGTGTTGAAATGGATCAAATATACCCTGCCCGTCACGGGGATATTGCCTGTTTCGGTGCTTTTGAAGCTGTGTCGGTTCAGTACGGATTTCAGTAATAAGATGGTTCTGCCTTTGTTGGCGCTTTTTCTGGGAACGGGGAATCAGACGCCGAATGTCCCCGCCGGTTTGTTGGAGAGGTTGTTTGATGATCCCAATATGAGTCTTTGGGACTATGATCCGGATACACTTCTACCGAATTTGCCCTCTATGTATACGTTTCCGAATCTGGGAGCGTTTTATCGTGACTGGACGGAGGATCTGAGGGCGAAGGGGGTCACATTTAGGATGCATTGTGAAGTGGAGATACTTCAACGAGATAAGAAGAAGGTTGTTCTGAGAACGCGACGCAACTCACTCGATGAGCATGCGAGAGAACAGTCGAATGTCACAGAGCTGCTGTCAGATACCAATACTGAGCAGGTTCTAGAGGAAGAGTTTGATGAGCTTGTGCTGTGCACCCAGGCGGAGGATACGCTCAAACTGCTCGGCCGACATGCAACCTGGAAAGAAAAGTGGGTTCTGGGCGGTGCGAAATATTACAACGACATCACAGTCACCCACTCAGACTCAAAGTACTTTCAAAGCATCTTCGAGAGTCAATACCGTGAGGAGCTCTGTGCAAAGCCAACATCGAAAGATCGAGAGGATCAAATCAAATTCGCCACGAGCAAGCCCCAACGTCGCGAAGATGGTTGGATCGGGTTCCAGCCTATGTACTACATCCATGCCTATCCGACGCATCTCGATAGGATAGAGATGGGATTCGACTGTACAAACTACCAATACCAATTCCGTGAGAGTCTTGAAGATGGGTCCTCGCCACCGGAGCATGATCGTCACGTTTTTCAGACTATCTTCTTGAATGATGCCGAAAAGCATCTGTGGACAATCGACGATATCAAGGACGACAAGGTCATTGAGCGGAAATGGTGGCGACAGCTGGGCCATCGCTGGCAACATTATCTGCGTGTCGTGCCTGGGATCATGTTTATCAATGGGAAGAATCGCACGTTGTTCGGCGGTAGCTGGACTTTGGTGGTAAGTCAGAATTCTCATCGGTGCAATCTTTGCAAGCTGACTCTTTAGAACATGCACGAGGTTGCTTGCGTTTCGGGTATTGCTGCTGCGTATCGTCTGGGCGCCACATATGATGCGTTTGATGAGTTTGCAACTGATTTCTTTTCCAAGTATCTGCTTCTAGCTCATGGCGTTCGATACAAGGGCAGCAAGAAGTGATTTGTCCTAAGCAGAAGTTCCTTCGTTAATACAATTTACTCTCGCATTAACCCGTCATAGGACCATCTTCATTCTCATCACTTTTGTAAGCCGGTGACTTTTGATAGCCAGCATTAGTATCGCTAGGAACCTCCTGACCAGGCTGCGGAAAGCTCAAATACTTCCAGTCCTCAATCTCCTCCGTTATACAGCGTAATCTGTCGCGAATGCTATCAACGGCGTAGGACCCTAAGAGTAAACGCAACGGCGGAAACGAGCAATGTCCCAGCTGCCATACCAGCTCAGCTGCTTTCACAGCACTAACGGGCTGCTTATCCGCCAACCATAACAACAAACGCCTCGCATGCGCTGCTGGTGATGAATTGGTGCGATACGGCTCACTAGTAGGTTTGAGAAAGAAATGGCCGTACGCCGGTAAATGAGGCGGTGGATTGTCCCAAGTATTCGGCGTCAGTTTTGTGGTCACATCGTCCCGTCGAACATGACCCGGCTCAATCAGCGCTACTTTGATATTGAAACTGTCAATTTCGTACAGCATGCTCTCAATCAACCCTTCAACGGCGTACTTTGATGCGCAGTACGGCCCCAGTCCGGGGACACCGAGAGCTCCGGACGTAGAGCTAAATATGACATATCTGCCCGCCCTCCTATCTCGGAAATACGGCAACGACAACTGGATTATATTGAGCGTCCCCATGAAATTTGTCTCGAATTGGTTGCGGATATCATAATCATCCTGATCTTCGCAGGCGCCGATAACGCCGTATCCAGAACAATTCGCGATGATGTCGACGCGCCCGAAATGCGCGATCGTGCGTTCAAGGACTTCGCTAACTGTTTCACGGGCCCGAACGTCGCACAGCAAACCCAAACAGTTTTCGTTTTCGGTGGCCATGCGCTGCATGGATTCATGGCTGTCTTCGAAGGTGCGGCCGACGGCGGCGACGAGGTCGTTGTGCAAAAGGGCGGCTTTGGCGAGGGAGCGGCCCATGTGACCTGTTGCGCCGAAGATCTATTTATTTTGCCAAGTCAGCACGGTGTTAATCGAAGAGGAGAGTGGTACGTACAAGCCATACGAGCTGTTTGGGAGGGTTGTTCGGACCTGGAGGATCGGTCGTTGTGGGGAGCTGGACGCGCGGATCGCGCGCAGCTGACGATGGCGACAGCGCAGTCATGTTGGTTGGAGGACTGCCAAACATTTCCATCGTGGCTGGGGATCAGTTATTGGACGATCGAGAACAAAGCATCGTCGATCGTGAGAAAGAGAGTCCGACCCGGAGGTGCTAAAAGCTCTCCGCACGACGTATGTGGGGCGGTAACTGCAAGATAGTTGAACGGCTTAGGGTTTGCCTTCATTGAGTATGGAACAAGTATTATAGTTGTATTGTACAGGTATTCACCCACGCGCGCTATGCTCTATAAAATAAAGATATAATACACCAGACAGCTTTTCTACAGAGAAGCCATCTCTCTCACGTCATCCTCCGTAGCAGTCAACAACCGTCCCCTGCGAAGATACATCATAATCCTGACTGCACCAGACGGCGTTATGCCCTCAATCCGTCTCAACATGCCAATATTCTCCGGCCTCACGCGTTCAAGCGCCTGTCGCTCCTCCGTACTTAAGCCATGGACAGCCGAATAATCCATGTTCACAGGGAGGAGCATCCGCTCCTCTCGTCTGAATTTCTCGGCCATAAGGGATTGGCGTTTGACGTAGGGTGCGTATTGTGCCTCGATGGTGACACGTTTCTTGATCTCGGGGTCGAAGGAGGAGGACGTATATGCGGTGCCATTGGGAGAGGCGATATGTGGAATGAGGGAGTCGATGTTGATGCCTTCAACGCAGAGCATATCGAGGCCGCTGCGGTAGGAAGTGTCTACTCTGGTCTGAAAGCCCATGCGCGACCACTGGTTTGATGTGTATCGCGTGTTTTCCAGTAGTTGTGAAAGCTCGTCAATTTGTGATTTAGTCTCCGAGAAATGGTTCCAACGTTCATCAGACACAACGGCTGCCTCTCGGCCCACAGCGGTAAGACGGAGATCGGCATTATCAGAGCGACTCGAGATACGAAATTCGCTGCGAGAGGTAAACATGCGGTACGGCTCCGAGACTCCTCGTGTAATCAGATCGTCGACCATGATGCCAATGTACCCGTCTGCTCTTGTAAGTACCATAGGCGCCTTGTCCTGTGCAGCCAGGCCGGCATTCGTGCCAGCCAAAATACCCTGACCAGCTGCTTCTTCGTATCCGGTAGTACCGTTGATCTGGCCAGCCAGATACAATCCACCAATCAATTTGGTCTCTAGTGTCGGTTTCAAGTTTCGCGGATCAATATAGTCGTATTCGACTCCATATGCAGGCTGGAGCATACGGACATTTTCCAAACCACGAATTGTTCGTAGCATAGCTTCTTGTGCTTCGACAGGCACCGTCATTGAAATTCCATTGGGATAAATGACTTCGTTCGGCGCAAATCCTTCCGGTTCGAGCCATATCTGATGTTCCTTCTTGTGCTTGAAACGGATAATCTTGGCCTCGAGTGATGGGCAGTATCGAGGTCCTCTGACCGTTTCGCGGATATGGATTGATTTATCCAGGTTGGCTCTAATAATATCATGGGTAGCTTCATTGGTATGCGTCATCCAGCATGACAATTGATCCTCATCGCTCACTTGCGTAGTCTTATTCATAAAGGAAAACGGATTTGGTGGCGAATCTCCACGCTGAACCTCCAGCGTTGAAAAATCAATGGACTTTGCGTCCAATCGCGGCGGTGTTCCTGTCTTCAACCGACCCAGCTGGAAACCTGCTTGCCGTAATGAGGTGCTCAAACCATGTGTCGCCGCTTCACCCATTCGTCCTGAGGGATATGCCTCGAGACCAATATGAATTTCTCCTCCCAGGAATGTGCCAGTGGTAATCACCACTCGAGTCGTAGGAATCACCTGTCCCGAATCCAGTCTCACTCCGACAATCTTCCCCGCCGAATGTGCGTCGCCCTCGTCTCGCGCGATGACGATATCCTCAACCTTGGCCTCAACAATACTCAAATTCTTCGTCGCCACCAACTCCTCTTGCATATACCTCTTATACAAGTCTCGGTCAATCTGTGCCCTCGGCCCCCAAACAGCGGGTCCCTTGGATCGATTCAATACTCGAAACATAACACCAGCTTTGTCGATTATGCGGCTCGCGACGCCATCCAAAGCGTCGATCTCGCGCATCATGGTGCCCTTGCCGATTCCGCCGAAACTGGGATTGCAGGAACACACGCCGATGTTGGAGAGGGAGGGAGTCACTAGAGCTGTGCGGGCGCCGGAGCGCGCGGCAGCAGCGCATGCTTCTGCGCCGGCGTGGCCGCCTCCGACGACGACGACGTCGTATGGTCTGTATATCAAGAATTAGTAAGATTCAATGATTAAGTGTTTGAGGAATGGTTGATTACCGAGCATCTGAAGAGGTTGCCAAATGTCGTTTGTGCAGTACGCCTCTGAAAGCGCTTTTCCCACGACTAAGATGACACAGCGCTGTGGAGCGTGCTCGTAACGCCATTGTCGACATGGGCTGTTGGACGTTGCCAGTCATTGACAAGTGATCAACACGGAGTACACTTTTGTCAAAAAAGTTCCTACCTGATAGGAGATAAGACTCACGTGACTGGTCCTGTTAAAAGCGGCAATTTCCATTGGAGCAAATTAGTCAAAATAGACTCAGAATCCAGGCTCTAATAGATGAGCTAAGCCTATTTCGAGCAAAGCACTTCATGAGCTGACTCAGCCATCCTAACCCCTCCAGCCAATCACCGATCCCGGGAAAAGTCATACACATAGACTTCCTATTCGAGTTAGCCCCATGAAATTACTTCTCTCTCGCACGTCATTTTCGCTGAGTACTAGTGGACTCCTTTTGAGCTGCTGCTAGTATAAGGAATTAATCATAGTTGAGCCAGTCATTAGTGTTGTTGCTGGTTCGTGCCACTCGGAAAACAATCCATTAATAAAGCAATCTCTACCCGGGGTTCGCGTTTATCATCCGGGAATTTATATCACCGTCAAACATAGAGGCCGCACTTTTCTGCATACTGTCCTGTCGGCAATTTCTCAAAGCCAGACAGTCGAGACACATTAACGAATTCGAAATGAAGGCATACTGGTATGACAATGCGCCTGTAAGTATCCCGTCGCATCAATCGCACGGCATCGCATCTACACTACAATCATATCGCATTCAACCCCGCAACCCCTCCCACAGCACACAAAACGAATGTTTATTGACTCAAAACAACAGGGCGACCAGCGCGAAGACCATGACTCCGGCCGCCCCGTCACAGAATCTCTCCTCCAATCCCTCGGCGTAATCTACCGACGCCTTCCGCAACTCTCCTCCGTCGACGCCCTGGCTCGCGAACGCGGCTACAAAAACCGGGACGAAATCACCGTTTCCCCGGACAAGATGGGCGACATTTACGAAGAAAAAGTCAAATCCTTTTTCTCTGAGCATCTACATGAAGATGAAGAAATTCGATATATTCTGGACGGAGATGGGTTTTTTGACGTCAGGAGCGAAGGAGATGACTGGATTAGGATTCGGTTGGAGAAGGATGATTTACTGATTTTGCCCGCGGGGATTTATCATCGGTTCACGACAGATGCGAAGAATGTAAGTAATTTTCCCCGTCTCTTTTCTTTGGTGGGGCGAAGGTTGTTAGCGGGTTTGAGGCTAACGGATTGCAGTATATCAAGGCTATGCGTCTGTTCCAGGATGAGCCGAAATGGACGCCTCTGAACCGCGGACCGGACGTGGATGTCAACCCTCATCGTCAGTCTTATTTGAAGCAGACTGCTGTTGCTTAATTCCACTTTGGTCCACTTTGGACTCAATGATCCACAGAGATGAAGTTCTATGTTGATATGTCAGATAGTGCACGAATACCAATTGTTTGTTTCCTTTTCTTCGGAGTTTCAAGTATGATCTATCTTTCATGCCAAGGGATACAATATGAAAGATGGTAGGTATTGTACAGATTGAGAGGACCAACTACCAAGCGCCATACCAAGGTTTCAGCTCTGGCCCAAGAGACGGCGTAGGAATACGCATTGGCACTGGAACTGTAGACCCAAATATCTGGACAATATCTTCTACCGCCCCAGGATTGTCGTCTTTCTTTTCCTCCTCATCCGACGCAGATGCAGGATGTGATTCAATTATTGGTACCAATACACCGCATTCCCAATTGCGACAGTTCAGCTTGGGCTCTTTCCTGACACGGTCGTGGACGACTTTGCCCCTGTACTGTCTTTTAGCAATCTGCCCGACAGACTCAACGACCAACTTACCATGCACTCTCAGACAGATTGGCACTACCGACATATGCCCAGCCTGTACAGATGGAGCCATCGGGTAGATTCAACGTTTGAGCAGGGCGGACAAACATCATCTTCGTTCGAGCATGTCAGCTAACATCAGTATATGAATACAGGGAACATACCTTGTTATGCATCAATAATCCTTCCCGACGACTAATGCAATCATGCAAAGTATTCCTAGGAAACTTGGGCCCCATAAACCATTTCTCCTGGAAACAAATGGTGCCTGCACTTCGTCTGCTGCCCTTGGATCGTGACACTGTCTGTTCAGATGGATAGTAGACTCGGAAATGGGATTTCCAACCCCAGCCCGTTGTTCGCTGGACATCACCACCTAGGTAACATGGCCATGAACTAGATATTTTTGAAGATATTTGACGAAGGGACCACGAACCTTGTGCTGAGACATAGATGGACCGCATGAATTCGTCTGTGAGCGAGCCGATGGATGAGGTCTGCCTATTAGCATTTTTCGTGATCAATGAACTGATCTACTGCATACCACAAAATCGACATTGATGGGATCTTTGGTTTTCAGACCCATGGATTTTACAGCTCTGCCAAGTCCACAATGACCTGTGCGTGTCAGCGGTTCACCAAAATGAGAGCCTCCACTAGTGGATGTCAGCGTAGGTCATCTATCAGAGAGAATAGTAACATACACGGTATGGATAAATGCATAGCGACTTGTCTCACTAAAATCAAATCTAGATAGCTTTGCGATGATGTTCTCATGCAGCGTACTGGCCTTGAGGAAATAAGCAAGTTCCTCATGAAATGCTGTTTTCGGGTCATTGGCATCGTCTTTTGTGGACTTTTTAGGTAGGTCAATCAGAAAAACAGTCTGTATCACAATCACATTAGCCATGTTGATTTTGAAACCGAGAGGTATCGCACATTTTCCATAACACCGCCTTGCTCGCCCCAGTCGTACGGCATCATGTTTGCACTTGGGACAACGATCCTCAAATACTCTGGATGAAACAGTAGCATGAGTTTCGAATGCATGCACTTGACCTGTCCTTCCATGGGAGGAAAGCATAGTCGAATGTTGGGCATATTGGCCGTTTCCTCCTGGTATTGTAGTCTCTATGACGATATCAGCTATACACCGTTGGATTTGATTGTGGATGGAATCCCCACAGTAGATTCCTCCTTGGCTTGCATCACTAGCATAAACCTCGTCTTGTTCGGCGTGCGAAATTTGGTGAACATCCATTCCATATCCCATTGAAATGCGCTCAAAATTGCAAGTTCTAGATCAGCAGTCTGCAAGACTTCTTCAATCTTGATGTCGTCGCCATTTCTTGTGTAACCAAAAGCCCAAGTTTTTTTGATGACTCCTCTGGGAAATTGTGGCGACGGGTTTGACGATGGCTGTACAGTCTTTGATCGGGAGTCTGGGATCGAAGCGATCGATACTGCAGAAGTCTTTGGGCTTGCCAATATTGGTGCTGATGTAGGTGACGGACCCTTTGTCATATTGAGCTGACTGACTTGATCTGGCGAGACGTCACGTCTAGCAACTTTCGTGTCACGTCTAAGAGGTGGTGGTGAAATACTGCTCTCTGCTTTTCGCTTGGCAACGCGCGCAAGTCGTTCTTCTTCCAACTTCTTGCGATCGAGTCCTGGAATACCAAAACTGACTGTTGGAGGCGGTACGGTTGCAATTCGAGGTTGTGGCTCAGGCGAGACATGAGTGGGCTTGTCATTATTGGTAGCAGTAGTCTCAGTCATATCTGAATCATGTCCAATGAGAACGTCACCCAGAGGAGAATGTTGCATCTCCTGCATAGACAGAGCAATAGCTAGTTTAAGGTCTTCATCATCAGCTTCCTCATCTTCAAGATCAATGACGTTTTCTGGTGTAGTATGAGACTGTGGTTCATCATCCGAATCGCCTGTCAGGTCGACAAAACCGGTCTGAGGTTTTGTTTGCCCTCGCATCGACTCTGCAATGGCAGCTGTCAACTCTGGATCGTCGTGATCTTCGTGAGCCATGATGGTTGGTCGACTTGCTGTGCTGATGAAATGACGTGGTAGGTGATGTCGTACAAGTGAGGATGAGATTCGTCTAACAGGAGCCTTTGTTGAGAGAACGATGGAGCAGCGGCCGATCAGGAAAATTTCATGTTAGGATGACATCGTCTGGAGAATAGAAGAAAGACAAACGGCCTCAAACAGGACTAGGCAGTCTCATCTCACTTCCACATACACAAAGTAAAGCAGGACCCGATTCTTGTCAGGATCGATGCACTTATGTTGAGACAGTACAACACCCAGGGCTCTGCACTACTCAGGCTCTAGATTTATCATTCAATAATAGAAAAAAATGGACAAGGAAAATGAAATGAGTTGATGATCTCGATGTTGAACATCAACAAACGATTGACATAGGAAATCACGCTTTACCTAATCAAGCCTAGCCTCCTGATTCTCACCAAAGAGCTGATTGAGGCCTGGATGTGTCGACGTACTGAAATTGCAAGAAAAGAATAGCTCCACAAGACGAAGATACAAAGTATAACTGTTTACTGTTAACGAAACACTCCAACAGCGTTGTCAATGCTTGGGGGTAAATGTGTTTCCAGTGGAGCGAGTGTTGTATATAAAATCACGTGCTGTTATGCTTAAAGTGGCTTAGCCTCACATATTGACGGCAAGGAAAAGCTTCCGTGGATCCTCTGATGCATCAACAACGTCGACTTTTCTTTGTTTGTACATACGTCCGCTTCACATAGACCCAATCGACCAGGTATGTATACTTATATACTTATAAAAACTGTAAAATGCTGATGATAATCAAGGGGGTGTTGATGTCGGGCTGAACTCTGGGACTGCGGGTCCATATCTGTTCGGTTTCATAGGAACCTATTTGTATACCTCCTGGAGACTGTCATATAGCGGACACAAATGAGGTTACTCGCATCACTTAACACGACATTGTCGCCGACAGCATGCGCTCTTCGTCATGGCGATGGCATGCTGTCGGTCCTTATGCGAAGAGACCGCTTGATTTCCGTCAGCAGGTGCTATGATCATAGTGTCACGTCTCGGCAGTCTAGAGCGGTACATACAGTAGGACTTACGTGCTCGACAAGATTAGGAGCAAGGTACGTTGAGATCCTAGGCCGGAAATCGGGGCAGAGAGCTAATGCGCAGCAGAGATGGCTGGAGGTATAAGCATACAAGACATTCATTAATTCAGTCCAAAGTGTTTACGCTCACGCAAAAGCGAAGAACTGGCACGAACTTGCCGCAGGATAAGTGAGGAGGTTCTCGTCATATGAAGTCACCACACTGCTGACGCTGTCACCAGACCAGGATCAACACCAGAATCAAAAGAGCAAAAACCAAAACCAAAATCTAAATTACTATCTCGCCTGACTACGCCAGTGCATGAAAACATATACACAGTCCCTAATATTCTGACATTTTCACGACTACTCGCTGCACCTGCTGTTGGTTATCTCCTGGTTCATCACCATCACACAGCTGCCTTATCACTATTCGCCTATGCCGGCATCACAGACCTGGTAGACGGATACATTGCTCGGCGATATAATCTGCAGACCGTCGTAGGCACCATTATTGACCCGGCCGCGGACAAATTGTTGATGACGATCAGTGTTGTGTGTCTGGCGCTGAATGGGTGGATGCCTGGTAATTTCTCTCTCTCTTCACATTCCTCGATACTTGCTGACGAGATTAGCATGGCTGGCCCTACTAATACTAGGTAGGGACGTCGGACTAAGCATCTCGGCTATATACTATCGCTGGATCTCTCTTCCGCCGCCAAAAACCATGGCACGATACTGGGATTTCTCGCTGCCTTCTGCCGAAGTCAAGCCAACGGGCATTTCCAAAGTGAATACGGCCTTGCAGTTGCTCCTAGTCGGATCGTCGATCGCACTTCCTGTGCTTCCTGCATCGTTGGCTGGGGCGTGGGGGTTGTACGATGGCCTTGTTGGATTACAGTAGGTCTTTTTTTTTTTTTTTTTTTTTTTTCTTTTGTTGGAACACGTTCTACCCTTTCCTGTGATATGATCCCTTCTTTGGATCTACCTAGCACATACGACCATAGGGTGTGGAAAACAGGGCTTCCCGTCCGCTCAGCCGTACTTAAGCCACACGCCGGCTGGTTAGTAGTTGGGTGGGTGACCACCAGCGAATCCCAGCTGTTGTATGTCTTTTTCTTTTTCTGTTTCCCTTTTTTTTTCTGCTATTGGTTTTTTGTCATCTCTTATCGGACTGTTTCAATCTTTCGGATGATGTACTGACGAATCAGATACCTCGTCGCAGCAACCACTATCTGGTCGGGTTTGAGCTACGTCTTCTCCAAAGATGCGGTCAAGATCCTGTCGGACAAAGAAATCCAAGAACGCATTACACGTGCCGGCAGGAAAGAGGATAAGCAGTGATTCCGCCTGGCTAGGCTCTACTGCGATGCATGCATACATTTCGATCTGTACTATAATTACTTGACGTTGTGTAATCTGGTATTAAGCGAGATCGTCGAAACGTGGAGGGAGAATTGAGTGGATGCATCAGATGCGGGTGTATTGTGTAAGTATGACTTGTTCTGCCTGCTGTGTATCGGTACATTGTAGTAGTAGTAGTAGTAGTAGTAGTAGTAGTAGTGGCTAGACCCTGCCTAGGATTACTACGTATGCAGACCGTGGGCTAGACCTGGTAGTGCAATTGACCAATCAAACATCCGGTAATATACGGCTGCCCACATTCCTGGTTTAGGAAGGTTAAGCGCCGCCGATCCCGATAGGAAGGGTTTTAGCCTCACTTAGCCCTAGCTTATTCACAATCATCGGCCACCGCAACTCCGTTCAACAACATGATTGATAAACCATGAGTGGACGAGAGGACCAACAATGAGTCATTTTGACTCATTGCCTGGGTACTTGCAGTACTTCTGTATGGCAAGGACGTCTGCGATTATCTGTTTGAAATTGATTATAGAACCTCGGCACATCCCGTCATCGATTTCCTATTTCGGGTGACTACTACGAAAAAGACAAAGCCCCTCCCCGCCTCAAATCAATTAATCAAGCATGAGTGAGCAAAACCTCGTATCCGGACGGAAACGTGCGAGCATGATATATAACAGACACAGGTAGCTGCGTATTAGAAATTGATTACGAATGGGGTCTTGACAAAGTATTTATAATCTGTGCGAAAAAACGCTCCCACACGGTCCGTGAGGAGGCATGTTAAGTCCGTACGGCGTACGGCGTACGTAGTGCCATAGTGGAATAATTGAAGTGGATATAGTGCCAGGATGAACTTCCAGCCGAACGGTTGACGATCTCGGGAAGTTTGTGTAGGTTTGGTAAGCTTGGATTACTAAGGGTGCATTCAATACTTGCAGTACGTAAAGTACGCACGTTGACCTGATTCATGAGATTCTGCTTCGTACGGTGGACGCATGCTGACTTAAGTACGCCTGCAGTAGTTAAACAGAAGAAGTACGTAGTTAGCTAGTCCGGGCTAACTCCGTCTTACATACTTGCGACGTTTACATACGCATCGCAAAAAGCAGCGAGTCAGCTTTTAGTGCTTCGGGGTTGCCACCACTGATATGGCTGGCTGCGATCAAACTCCACTCGGCGAACCAGCGGGCGATCTCTTATTTCTTCTCTTATAGTCAGTCCATGCTTCGTAGTATGGTAAGTACGGAGGTCGGGTCGGAGTGACAGGGGCCTTTTGTCTACGGCGGGACTATATCCTTGTGTGCGTTTTTCAGTGTACTGTGCTGTTGACCACAGTATGCTGGCTGACAGTTCTCCTACAGAGAACTTCCCGAGAAAAAAGCACGAGTCAGTTGGGGCCTAACTGCTCAGGCCTCTGACCAGAATATAGTACGTACGTACTATATTCTGCAGGCCCACAGCAGATCAGCCATACGGCAAGCTCCCTTTGCGACTTACCGACCTGTGGTACTAAATCCTGACGTCGACCCTTATTTTTTTTTTTCTATCTCCCACTTTGCCTTTCTTCTTACCCTTGATTACCTCTTTTGTTCTTTCCGTTGGTTCGTTCGAGATTTTCCAGGTAAGTCTCCGCCGGTGGATCAACGACGACCCCGCCTGACAAATCCATCCATCGGATTTTGTCACTGCTATGTCCGTTACAGCCTGAATCTGTCTCTCTGTGATACGGCTCTTATCTCATAGCACCATATAAGGAATTGGCTGAACCGTCTTCCTCTCTAATCTTGTATACTTCCTTTCTTTCCTTCTCTTCTTTTCAGTCCCACAGAACCTCTCCTCTCCACTCCCTGCCTCGTGCAGTCAAGCAGCCCTGGACCAGCTGGCTCGCTATCTTCTTTCTTTCAGGGCTACAGCGAATACCCCAAATATCTACTTTTCCTACTTTTCCTTACTTACATTTCTCTTGCACAACTGTATCGTTATCGCATCATAATCTGAATACAAGAAAATTATCCGGCTACTATCAGCCAGCAAAGAAAAGTCAACTGAACTGAACTGTACAAAATGGCCGCCGTCCCAGGCATCGTTGAGGAGCTCAACCGTACCAGTAACACCGACGACCAAGCAGCCTTCCAACCAATCCACCATGTCCCCATCACCGGCGGCTCACATTCTCCTGCCGAGTCAACTCTCGCCAGCCCTTCGCAACTCAGCATCGATGGCCGCTGGGGCGAACAAACCGACGGCGAGCCAGTCTCCCGCCACGGCGCGATGGAGGAATTCGAAGAGATGCGCCGAGAGTTGAGTCGGTTGAGCTTGCAGAGAACTCGGTCACAAGTTTCTCGTCGTTCCGTGCTGCCTGCTAGTCGTTGGCGGTCAGCCACGAAGACCAAGACCCGGGATACCGAAAAGGGTGACGAGGAGTCCGAGCAGCAAGACCAAGACGGCTTCGATCTAGGCGACTTCTTGATGGGTGGCACCCTTGAGCGGAGAACGACCGCAGGCGAACCGGCCAAGAAGGTAGGCGTGCTGTACAAAAATCTGACCGTCATGGGTGTGCAAGCCTCTGCGTCATTCGTCAAAACCCTTCCGGAAGCGTTGGCCGGCACCTTTGGACCGGATCTGTACCATATTGTGCAACACTTCTTTCCCAAACTCCGATTCGGCAAACCGCCTGCCACCCGGCCGCTGATTAATGATTTTACTGGCGTCGTGCGCGACGGTGAGATGATGCTCGTTCTTGGCCGACCGGGTGCTGGTTGCTCTACCTTCTTGAAGACTATTGCCAACGACCGCTCTTCGTACGCCGCTGTCTTGGGCGATGTGAGCTATGGCGGTATCTCGGCCGAAGAACAGCACAAACACTTCCGAGGAGAAGTCAACTATAACCCAGAGGACGACCAGCATTTTGCGACGTTGACTGTTTGGCAGACACTCAAGTTCTCACTCATGACCAAGACGAAAAAGGGCGATCGAGGCAGTATGCCCATTATTCTGGATGCGTTGTTGAAAATGTTTGGTATTAGCCACACCAAAAACACGCAGGTCGGTAACGAGTATGTACGAGGTGTCTCCGGTGGTGAACGAAAACGTGTCAGTATTGCAGAGACTCTTGCATCCAAGTCGACGGTGGCATGTTGGGACAATTCTACCAGGGGTCTAGACGCCAGTACTGCATTGGACTACGCCAAGTCGCTGCGCATCATGACAGATATCAGCAGACGAACGACTTTCGTGACTCTGTACCAAGCCGGTGAAGGTATCTATGAGTTGATGGACAAGGTGCTCGTCATTGACGAGGGAAGAATGCTTTTCCAGGGTCCGGCCAACGAGGCAAAACAGTACTTTGTCAACTTGGGATTCTACTGTCCGCCGCAATCGACTACCGCCGACTTTTTGACTTCGCTGTGTGATGCCAACGCTCGCCAATTCCAGCCTGGCAAGGAAGCCTCAACTCCAAAGACAGCCGAAGAGTTGGAGACTGTTTTCAAGCAGAGTGATGCTTACAAGCGCATTCTCGACGACGTCGCTCTGTACGAACGTCAACTGGCCGAAACTCAGTTAGAGGACACCCGACGGTTCCAACAAACCGTCGGGGCATCCAAGAGCAAAACAGTCTCCAAAAAGTCATCCTATACTGTCTCCTTTCCCAAACAGGTAGCCGCCTGTGTTAAGCGTGAGATTTGGCTTTTGTTAGGAGACAAGACATCTCTCTACACGAAATTCTTTATTGCGATTGCCAACGCCTTGATCGTCAGCTCCTTGTTCTACGGGGAGTCCCTCAACACTAGCGGCGCTTTTGCCAGAGGCGGTGTTTTGTTCTTTTCTGTCCTGTTTCTCGGTTGGTTGCAAATGACTGAATTGATGCCCGCTGTTTCTGGACGGACTATGATCCAGCGCCATCGTGACTACGCGTTTTATCGACCTTCAGCCGTCTCGATTGCGAGAGTTGTGGTCGACTTCCCGTTTCTTGCTCTCTTGGTGTCTGTCTTTGGCATCATTACTTACTTCCTGTCTGGGTTGGATGTTGACGCTGGCAAATTTTTCATCTACTTGCTCTTCGTCTACACAACAACCATATGCATCACGTCCATGTACCGCATGTTCGCCGCTCTGTCGCCCACAATCGACGACGCAGTTCGTTTCGGCGGTATTGCATTAAACCTGTTGGTCATCTTTGTCGGTTACGCAATCCCCAAAAGCACACTGCTCCACGACTCGATCTGGTTCGGCTGGTTGTTCTACGTTAATCCCATCTCATACGCCTACGAGGCTGTTTTGACGAATGAGTTTTCGAATCGCGAAATGGACTGTGATCCTTCGATGCTCGTACCGTCTGGTCCGGGGGCTGTGGCTGGTCACCAGAGTTGTGCTCTGACGGGGTCTTCGGTCGATCAAACTCGAGTCTCGGGCGCGGCATACCTGGAAACGTCGTTCGGTTTCACGCGGCATCACTTGTGGCGCAATTTCGGTGTTGTTGTTGCTTTCTGTGTACTCTACATTCTTGTCACGGTCCTTGCAAATGAGATCATGACCTTCAACAGCGGAGGAGGGGGTGCTCTCATCTTTAAAAAGTCTCGGCGGTCAAAGCACCTCGCTCAAACCGAGAAAAAGAGTGACGAAGAGAATGGTGCAAACGGCGCAGTCGTCCCGGCCAACAACTCTTCGTCCGACGACAAGATCATGAACTCCTTGACGACAAGTGACCGTATTTTCACCTGGTCCAATGTCGAGTATACTGTCCCCTACGGGAACGGCGAACGGAAGCTCTTGAATGGGGTGAACGGATACGCCAAACCAGGTCTTATGATTGCCTTGATGGGCGCATCCGGTGCTGGGAAGACGACTTTGCTCAACACACTCGCCCAACGACAGAAGATGGGCGTCGTTACAGGCGACATGCTCGTCGACGGGCGTCCTCTCGGTGCTGATTTTCAACGTGGAACCGGTTTCTGTGAGCAGATGGACCTGCACGACGGAACAGCCACAATTCGTGAAGCTTTGGAGTTCTCCGCCATCCTTCGTCAAGATCGGGAGACCCCCCGATCCGAGAAGATTGACTATGTCAACCGTATCATCGACCTGCTCGAACTCGAAGACATCCAAGACGCACTCATCAATTCGCTCGGCGTTGAGCAAAAGAAACGCGTCACAATCGGCGTCGAGCTAGCCGCCAAACCTAGTCTATTACTATTCCTCGACGAGCCAACGAGTGGTCTCGACAGCCAGGCCGCATTTTCTATCGTCCGCTTCCTGAGAAAGTTGGCGCACGCCGGTCAGGCCATCGTCTGCACAATCCACCAACCCTCATCCATGCTCATCCAGCAATTCGACATGATTCTCGCCCTCAACCCCGGCGGAAACACCTTCTATTTCGGCTCTGTAGGCCAAGATGGGCGTGATGTCGTCGAATACTTTGCCGACCGCGGCGTGGTCTGTCCCCCCTCCAAGAACGTGGCCGAATTCATTTTAGAGACCGCCGCAAAGCCCGTTGTGCGAAACGGGAAACGAATCGACTGGAACGAAGAATGGCGCAACTCCTCTCAAAACCGCGAGGTGCTCGACGAAATCGAAAAGATCGTCAAAGAACGCAGTCAGATCCCTCTGTCCGAGGATGCAGCAGGCAAACAAACCGAATTCGCAGCACCCGTCCCAACACAAATCGAAATGTTGACGAAGCGAATTTTCCTGCAATACTGGCGTGACCCATCCTACTACTACGGCAAGATCTTCGTCAGCGTCATTCTTGGTATCTTCAACGGTTTCACGTTCTGGAAACTCGGCAACACGATATCGGGTCTGCAAGACCGTATGTTCTCGACTTTCCTGATTATCCTGATCCCACCCATCGTGATGAACAGCATTGTTCCGAAATTCTACATGAACCGCTCATTATGGGAATCGCGCGAGTACCCCAGTCGAATTTACGGCTGGGTTGCATTTTGCACTGCTAACGTCGTCTGCGAGATTCCCATCGCCGTACTCACGTCTGTCATCTATTTCGTGCTCTGGTATTTCCCAGTCGGTCTTCCGACGGACAGCAGCTCGGCAGGGTACGTCTTTCTCATGACGATGCTGTTCTTCTTCTTCCAGGCGAGTTGGGGACAATGGATCTGCGCGTTTGCGCCGTCGTTTACGGTTATATCGAACGTGAGCTCCCCTTTCCCCCACTTTTTCTTTCTCCTGATTTTGTACGTCGAGACTAATCGAGAATAGGTACTGCCTTTCTTCTTCGTGATGTGCAACCTCTTCAACGGCGTGATCCGACCCTACGCCTCGTACCCTGTCTTCTGGAAATACTGGCTGTACTACGTGAACCCAATCACCTGGTGGATTCGCGGCACTCTATCCGCCGTCTTGCCCGCTGTAAGGGTTGAATGCGCTTCTCAAGAAGTCACCTACTTCACCCCTCCGGGCGGACAGAGTTGTCAATCCTACGCCGGAAATTGGGTCAGTAACATCGCTGGAACGGGTTACCTCCTACCCGAGACGAACGGGGGAGAGTGCGGATATTGCATGTACAGCAACGGAAGCGAGTACATGCACACCCTCAACGTGCACAATGACGACAAATGGCACTGTTTCGGCATCTTCCTCGCCTTTGTCGTGATCAATTGGGTACTTGTGTATTTCTTCATTTATACGGTTCGTATCAGGGGCTGGTCGTTTGGGATGGGTTGGTTGTTTGGGGCCATTGGGGCTGTCGTCGGTGGGATCAAGAATTTGATTAGGAGGAAGTAGGTTGTCTAATTGCTTTTCTTCTCTTGCATATTGCGCATGGTTTCAGCGGGCATACTATAGATTTTGAAATTTCGTGCATCTTCAGGGTTTTTCTTTCGTTTCATATTCTTTTCTTTCTTTACTCAAAAGTCATCATATCAGTTCACGTGAACTACCTAGGTAGCAAGTACATACACCAAGTACATAATCATACAATCATGTTTCAATGCTAAGCACCTCTCACATACGTACTCAACTGTCTTCTCATCATGCGAGAGGAATATTATTGCATAACTAGGTAAACTCTATCAGGCCGTCACTTTTATCTTCATCCATATAGTACATCACGGCCGAACAGGCAGCGCACCTGGTATATCCAACACCGGACTCGCGCGTGGAAGCTCATCAAAACTCCCAGCCGAATCGTACCTGCCCGCCGGTCCACGAAATCGCAATCCAGGTCTGACGGGACTATCGTCGATAATAGCCTCTTCTGGAACAGACGGCGTCGTCTCGGCTGGTCCGCCGCCGCTACGAGACGAGACGGAAGCCGCTGCCACGGCGGCGGCAGCCTCGACATCGTCCCCAGGTCTGACCCCCGTGCGACCCTTTCGAGGCCAGAAATCGGGTAAACCGACAACCTGCACGCGGGGCTCGACAACCCGTTCTTCGAACCAGGAGTGGATTCGAGCTTCGACCAACTGCGCCACTTTGGGCACATCCTGTAACCGACTTCTAGACCCGATAAGTGATCGCACCGAGAGATCTAATCTGTAGTCTGGAAGAAAAGAAAATGCAAGATTCGTTTTTGGGACGCCCTTTTTCTCCGAGTTGGTGGCGGGGTTCGCTGCTGTGCCGTTCAGTTCGGCTGAAATGTGTTGGAAAAGTGTTCGCACGTTCAGGTGGCTGGCATCTGGTGTCGGTGCAGAGGAGGGACTTTCAGGTGTACTAGCTGGAATTAGAGAGATGCACAGCGTTCCCGAAAATCGAACCACAGAAACCGACAATGCTACCGGCAGAACGGCAGAGCGTGGTTTGGGATAGTTCAATATCAACGACGTCTCAATAGCGAGTGACAAGTTATCGTCGCTCAGATCCACGTCCATCAAAGCTTGTAATCTGCCTCCATCTGAATTCGGATCATCCACGGCGATGACTCGACAGTTACTGAATATCGGAAACTCCTCGCCGAGTGATATATCGGTGACTTTGATCGTGTCGATAAAGGACGGTTTCTTTGACGGGTCATTGATGGCAGCAGATAGCGAATCAAGAATCGAACTTGTGGGCGAGTCCTTGAGCAAATAGGCCGTCTGACGATACTGCGCTATAGTCTGCGCAATGAGCACGTTGAACCAATCCAAGGACTCAGGTTGATGCGTAGAATGTTGTACTCGGTGTCGACCTTGTTTTGTATGAGAGAGCTGGGTCGGAATGGCATTGTAATATGTCTTTCTCAATATTGAGCGTGTATTGGTTGCGGATGAGGGGACGGGCCGAAGAACATTGGAAGTAGAGGGCTTTTCGCGGAGGGTCTGGTGACCACCGCCGGTTGTGTTATTGTTGTTGACATTGTTGTCACCCTGGTTTATGGAGTAAGATCGATGATGTGATGCAGTGCGACTGGCTAGTCCGCGCGAGGGGGGTGCTGGTGCTTCGCCGAAGATGAAGAATTTGATGAACGCTCCGATTAGTAGGACCACGGAAAGCTGGCCGAGGAGGAATCCTTGTGTAAACGATAGTCTGCAGCAATTAGCGTCGGACTCCACATGCCATGTAATGATGTTTCATAGCTTACGAGGGCTGGACAGGGACACCAGGAGCGTCATCTAGAAATTCACTTCGTGAGTGTGCTGTTTTCGCGAGAGAGGGTTGATGACATACACTGGACGAGTTGAGGCATTATAGACTGATACGTCTAGATCCATGAAAGGCCCACCATCCCCGTTGGAATTGGGCTGATGGAGTGATATTTAATTGATGATAGTCGAAGTGAGTGACAGAATTGAGGCATAGAATGAAGTAAAGAAGATCGCCAAAATCGATGCTAGTCTTCATACGGCTTAGTCAGTCGACTATGTCGTCACATGTGATTGTTGATAACAGATCTACTTCCCCAACTATCTTCTGTTCATATTCTTCATTCCCAAAGTACTATTTGATCAAGCTTCGAGGACTTGCCAAACACCCGAACGAGTCTCTACCTTGATACTCCTCAAACAGGGTGCTCTGAGATTCTTGGGAATTTACCAGTCTATCACCACGAAGTCACAGTACTCAGCAAGTTCGTGGACACGAACGTTACACATCTTACACGATCGAATTCTACAGTTCGGCGATATATCCTGATTGAAGTAATCTTCTTGTAGTGTGGTTCGTATCAGACAGGCCTGAGCCAAGTTTACTTTTGTGTGTTGCCTCACCTAATCGACTGGCTTTCACGAGACGAAAGCCAAGACAAAAGTGATCTCAAAATGAAAGCAATACCTTCAACATATCTACTTCTGCTCCTTTCTCTACTTTCATCGGCACTCTCAGAAACACCACCTAGCAAAAACGCCGTGCGCCTGTCCAGTGTCCAGACTCTCACCCTCCACGCAGACAGAGAAACATCGCATCGCCGCGTCTCACCCCTCCCACAACTAAAGTGTGTCGGCCCCCAAAATGTCTGCAAATTATATAAAATCGATACTATGCGCTGCACCAACCAGGGCTTTGATTACGATGAAGAGGATATCCAATGGAGCTGCACCGCCGACCTCCCATCAGAGTTCAAACTCGGTTCTACAGATGTCATTTGCGAGGGGTACAGGAATGCAGATGATGCGTGGATCCTCAAGGGTAGCTGTGGGGTGGAGTATCGTCTTTTGTTGACTGAGAAGGGCGAGGAACGGTACGGACGCTGGCGTCAGTCTGCCTCTCAAGAAAAGCCGAAAGATGAGGACGAGTCGGGGAGTAATATCTCGGGTCTAATATTCATGATTATTTTCATTGGTGTTCTCTTTTTTATTGCTTCCGCTATAGCGCGAGGCAACAATCGTGGTGGGGATCGGGCTAGACGATTAGGAAGAAACAACCGAGGAGGAGGCGGTGGTGGTAGTGGTGGTGATGACGACGATCCTCCTCCCCCATACGACTATCAGCCTCAACCTCAATCTCAGCAAAAGAAATCAAATTCAGGGCCAGGGTTTTGGACGGGAGCAGCAGCTGGAGGAGCGGCAGGTGGTGCGGCAGGGTACGCCATGGGCAGGAGATATAACCAACAATACGACAGAGATACGAGAGCAGGCCCGTCATATACCAGACGCAACGATCATGGCAGGGATGACTTGGGTCCAGCCCCAGGACCATCGCAGTCATTCTCTCCTCCCAGGTCAAACACTGGGTTTGGATCCACGAAACGGCGGTGAATGCCCTTCATCAACTTGTGCTTACTTGAAAATTCGTTTTATTAGCAATGAGTGATGTATTACTATTAATGTAACATATCCATAGCCTTCAAAAGGCTCTTGTTGAAGAAGAAGAAGAAATCGGATCGAATGAAACCGATCATTGAATGAAAACCGCCACTTCTTAAAGACGCCGAGGCCATCCGAGTATTCCTGGCCCAATCCCGTGCAAAATCCCTGATAAACGCCTCATAAAGTACATATTCTAGATGGCATAATGGTCGTGATTGCTTTGGTAACATTCACCAAAACAAATGTGAAATACTGGGTACTTGGTTCCATCATGCGCTGAAACTCTTCGAGATGGAGCGTCTCTTCTTGATGGACGTATTGTTCTCAATACTTGGGACAACATTCTTGTCATTCGCGACACCGGTTGGATTGCGCATCAGCTCGTCCTGCGCCCGTTTCTCTCTTTCGTGCTGCTCTTCAATCCTCTTCTTGTCTTCGTCGAGTTCTCGCTGAATAACCTCGACATCTTCATAGACTGTATTGGTCAATTCCGAATATGTCTGGATGTCGACCGCCTCAGAAGGCCCCAAAAGTGTCCGTTTGATTCGTTCAGGGTCCTTGCGCTCCTCATTGTTGAACTTCAACTTGATCTGGCGTCGATTTCGTCCTGGAAACATCTTGCTTATAAGCGAGAAATCGGTACCAAACATCCTCAAACCCCTGTAGAACAGATCGGTTAGTTCCTCGTCCCAAGACTCTGCTTTAGTTCGTTTGCCGTAAGTAGCCTGATTGATCTTTCTGTTGAGCCGACTTTCAACGACGTCTTCTCCCTCGCCATATTCGCGCGCCGCATCGGCATGTCGATCAATCTGTAGCGAGGCGTTATCGACGACAATTTCACCATTCACGATTCTCATCCGTGGACCGCTTGCTTTTGTTGGTGTTGTATTGAGACCGGGAGGTACCACTGATCCATTCTCTGCGTCCGCCTTAACGGGTGTATCAGCAGTGCGGACCTTTTCTCTGGCTTTCTCTTTTCGCTCCACTTCTTGTTGTTCAAGGTTTCGTAATTCTAGTTCTCGCTTCGATTTTTTGCCCGTTCTAAGATCTTTGCATAGTTCAGACATCTTCACGACTGTTGGCGCGATTTCGACATTCTCTGATTCTTCTGGTGTTGGCTCCCGCTTTCGTTTGCCTCGATATTTTCGAATTTTAGCGCTTTCTGCGCCTGGAGTCGTTTCGGATGTTGTGCTTTTGCGTCTCTTACTTTGAGATGCGCGAGGCCTTGGAGTAGTTGTAGTGGAAGCATTGTCTGTCTGGGGTGTAGATTCCACACTTGCAGCTGTCGCAATATTCAGATCAGATACACTTCCGTTTCGGTCATTTCTTTGACGAGGGGCGGCAATACGGGTAGTGGCTTGTGTGATTGGAATAGGAGTATCTTCAGCTGCGGCCACTTGCGCCAGCGCTTGTATGGAAGCCTCTATTGGAAGCAGTGTTTCGTTTGATGCATTCGCTTCAACGAGTGGGATTTCAGCCAAAATTTGCGGCGCATTGATTTTTCTCTCTCGACTCGCCTGTACCGGGGCTGAAATCGGGACTGAAATGACAGACCCTTCCTGAGGTGTAGACCGCGTTGTTTCCGAAACCGGTGTGACTGACGCGACTGTTCGAGAAATCGAGGTCGCAGACGGACTATGAACAATCGTATCTTGTACTCGCGGCTCTTCGGTCACTTGCACTGGTTGAGGCGTATCTGTCGGACTAGGGGTAACAATTGGTGGGGCATGTGCTTTCTGTGTCTCCGGCGCTGGTGTAGCGGAAGGTCTGCCATCGCTCACGCTGGCTCTCGCAGAGTTTGCAGTCGGCGGAGGAGCGCGGCGAGGAGGCGCCTTGGGCGCAAATTTCCTCCCGGACTTATCTGCGAGGAAAATGGTATAAGATCACGAAGCATACAGATGCGGGGTGTCTCTGACTCACTGATTGCAGAACTTGTAAAGGACACCATTGTGTATAGACCCAACTGCAAATCACATATTTGAAGATCTGTAACGACCAAACTGCGAAGTTGACTGCTCGATAATGCTGTCTCATTCGAAGTCCAATACTCTTCTTATCTGAGGAAGTTTGAAGATTCACTGAGAAATCTGCGGAGAAGTGGGCTGAGGTCACGTGAGAGGCGCTAACGACGCTAGCCAGAAGCCGAAGTCGAAAATCCTCCTGTCCTTGCAATGACTGTTCCTCCGATGCACTCCTCTTCCGCTTCACCCTCGCTTCTGTATCTGCCTCCACGCGTGCTGTCGAATTGTTCAGCGTCATTTATCTGATTGCGCGCGTATAGCTGACGATAGCGGCTGTTTCCGTGGGAAAGTCGCGTTAGCCACTGATGCCGGCCGTCGAAGCAACCCCCGTTTCATCGTCTGAGTCCGGTCTTATCAAGATGGAAGACCGGAAGAGACCTGCTGGTCATGATCAGAATGATGCTGCGCCGCCGTCGAAGAGACAGGCGACCGCTTTGAATGGAACTAAACCTCACCCAGATGCCGATATGCCATGGAAAGATGACCTGGAGGTAAGGCTATGCTCAGGAAATCCGTCACATTTACTACGAAGATATCTGTTGACTGGGTTTATCATATAGCGCTTTACGAAAGATGCCATTTGGCGCCAGATGCAAGAATTTAAGCGGGAAAAGGTCACACTGGAATCAAAGGTTAAAGAGATGACAAAAGCCGCTACGTTCCACCAAGACCACTTGCGGATAATTGATGCCTGGTTCAAACAAGTAAGATGTTATTCATATGTTCGGGATGATGTCGAGGCTGACGTGTGTCTTATTAGTTGATCGACGAAGTCAAAATACTGTTCGGTGATAATGATACGAACGGCAAAGGTATGGACGCATAGTCAGCCTCTTCGGCCAGAAAATACTGATTTATTTGATAGACCACCCCTTTCAAACATCTTTATTGTTCGAAGATATTGAGAACTTTCAGAAACACCTGAAGAGTCGATCAAGTGATGTCAAAGATACCGTCTCTAAGTTAGTAGCCAATGCGCCCAAAGCGACCCAAGAAGTTTCGAATTTACAGACTCAATTGGCGAAAAAATTAGCTGAAGAAAGAGTAACGATCGTGGAGTTGGAGAAGGCTATATCCGAAAGACAACAATTCGAGGAACAGCTGGAAGAGGCCTCTCTACGGTATATGATGGCGGAGAAGAAGCTTGATCGAGCGAGGAGTATGACAGTCGCCAAATTGGAGAAGCAATTTATTCTTGGCGCATCACGACCCGGAGGTGATGGACCGTCCTCTGCAACTCGCGAAGAGACTGCAACACCAGTCAATGGTGCTGCATCCAGTCCCGAGAAGAGTTCGGATTTGGAGGAAGCATACAACAGAACTTTGGCCATTTCACAAAAGCAGCGAGAACAACTGGGTACACTCGAGGCTGAAAATGCAAAGTTGACAAGTGAAATAACAGCTTTAAACGTCAAGGTTGGTCATCTCCGAACCGCTTGCGAATACTCGAAAATCGCTAACACGAGGATCCTAGAACTCGAAACTTTCCGACGACGACTATGCGCACACGGACCTTTTCAAACAACTCAAATCGCAATATGAGGATGTGATCAAACGTGTCAATCATCTCGAAGCGCTGAATGTTCAATTAAGAGAAGAAGCTGGAAAGCTGCAGGCTGAAAGAACCGCTTATAAAAACAACATGGACGCCGAGAAGCAGAAGGAAATCGAAGAAAAGGACGCCCAGTTACAAAAGGCCGAGTCTGATCTCGCGAGAATCAGGAATGCTCGGGACGAATTGCTTGCCGAACAACAGATGAGAAAAGCAACCCAGGAACACGAGTCGACGGCAGCCTTCAAAGCCCAAGAATTGGCAGCTGCCAGAGAGGCGCAAATTGAGTCTTTGGAGTCGGAAGTGGAGAGGCTGCGCATTCAAGTGGATGGTCTAAAGGACAATGCTTCTGAGCTTGAAGAGCTTCCTGTGGAGGACTTGCGAACAAAATATCAGAATCTCGACCGACAATATGCGATGCTTAACAAGGAACTCACTTCCATGCAAACTGTTTGCAAGAAGTACTCAAGCCTGGCGTCACAGAAAGTCGCCGACATCAGTGCCCTTGAGGAAAAAGCCCAACGGTTGGCTGCAGAAAAGTCCAAGGCCGATCAAAAGTACTTCGCTGCCATGAAGAGCAAAGAGGCACGAGATGCTGAAGTGCGTACTTTGCGATTGCAGAATCTGAAGAGTTCCGACATTATCTCCCAACTCAAAGATGCAGAGGCTGCCACTCGTTCGCTCGTTGCAAATCTCGAAAAGCAGATTGCAGAAGGGAAAGAAGCCCTCACATCTGTAACAACCAAATATCGTGCCTCACAGCAACAGAATACCGAACATGTCGTGACGATAGACGGGCTGAAAGCGCAGGTTATCGAACTCAAAACTCTCATGACCTCAAAAGACAGCACATTAGCTTCTACATCGGCCGCTTGTAGGAAAGCCGAGGCGGAGGTTGAGAGTATGAAGGCAACACTTTCCGATACAAAGAAGAGCCTGGAAAATTGGAAGACTAAGTCACTTGGCAATTCTTCATCCGAATATGAAATGCTTAGGGTAATTTCTCTGCCCATATGATGAACAGATCACAGCTAATAGCAGTATAGACACTTGCACTTTGCACGGTTTGTCGACGCAACTTCAAGAACACAGCAATCAAGACGTGCGGCCATGTCTTTTGCAAAGATTGCGTGGAAGAACGACAGGTCTCCCGATCACGAAAATGCCCGAATTGTAACAAGTCCTTCGGAAGCAACGATTATATGCACGTGACACTTTAATCATGCCTCCCCTTCTTCGATGTCTGAACTGTACACTATGTTTTCTTCGTTTCGTCACTTCACCTTTTATTGATATACATCTTCAAGGCGTCTTCTGCGGTTTAGTTAGCGTGGGGCTCTCGTTTTCGTGTGGAAAGCGGTTGGCGTTTGGCAGTCTGTGGTTTCCTCAAGTTCGTACATCTCCTCATTAGAAGGAGCCGCCTCATCACTGTCGGCAATCGAAAGATTTTTGGATAGCGAGACGATTAGTGGGTAAATGCAGCGTCCCATGTACCCGTTGCGAAATGTACCAGTAGTGCATTTATTTCGATGGAAATTGAATCGATAAGAAGTGGTTCGTGTGTCTGTACGATAAGATGCTCATGAGTTGAAGATCCTGCTATATAGCAACTCATGCCTCCCTAACCACAAATCCAACACTGGCGCAACCTGACCAGCATCCTCAGTCCTCGTATCAAAGTCATACCGTATCCGCTCATTGATCAAATTCCGCAGTTCATCACTAGCAAGAAACGTTTGGGCTTGGTAGGGACCCATGACCGATGCTCGCACAGCTGCACTCAGAACCGCTTTTGCATGGTTCAGCATGAACGTATAAGCAGTTAGACCGATTTCAATACCCATAGCAGCACAGACGACGCCCCATAATGGCGCAAAATGCCCGTTGGGACCTAGAGACTCATTGTCGTAGCCGCTCATCTTCAGTGTTTCAGAAAACTCTTCGATCGCCGTCACGGCAGATTGAGCGTCGGCGCCCAGGTGATTAGTGGAATTTCCTTTAAGGATGTAGGAGGAACGGAAAGACTTTTCCCAGACACCAAGAAGGGCTCTGCCCTGCGCCACGCTTGCTCTTCTGGCTACTGTGCAGGGCGTGGATGCATCGAGATCATTATCTAAAGTATCTAACTCCGCTGGAGAGCGGTAAGCTGCCAGAAGATAAGGCAAAGAAGTCCTTGAGACGGATGATATTGACAGTTTGAGGAACTTCCTAAAGGCGACAATAGATGGGATTGGTGGGATATATTGTGGTGAAACCTTCTGGTGCGCCAAAAATGACTCCAGGCCGCTTGAGTAAGCGAATGAGCCGAGTGGCAGGGCAGAGTCGGAGATCAGTAGTAATGAGTGCACAAATGGTGACAATTCATGTCCAGCTGTACAACAGTTATTGGGACATCTTCAGTGCCTTATTTCTCTGGGGTGAACATACTGTGTGTAGAGCGGGGATCAGGAGATCCTGTATGTGTGACACTCTCGTGCGATCCCTGTGACCGAGCCCGCACAGTTTTTAGCCGAAGTTCAAGTTCTCGTATTTCATCTTGAAGTTCTGTTTGATCTACCTGGGTCATGGTGCAGACTGATCGAGCGATCAGTAACCAGACAGAAGGTTGAAGAAGTTGTTGATCTAGATCCGCTTCAGGAAACCGACACGAAAGAGGAGCTTCGAAGACGGAAACAAGCGGCAGAAAATGAGCAGCTCCATGCATCGTCGTCATTTGGATGTCGGCTAACTTCTCGATAGTCATGGAAAACCAGAAACAATCGAAGACAAAAATTTCTCCAATATGCAGTTCTTATAGTCAGCATATCAAGTGAATAGATCAACATGTCGGGGAAGCGGCTGCTGGATGCTATTCAGCTTCTCAATGTTACCAAAAACGTTGCTGGCAAACATCTTACCATTCGGCAACAGCAATTAGATCTCTATACACGCACGTCCTCTTTGACAAAAGGTCTGAAGCAGCAGTATGACAATTTAGTAGTCACTGCTCAGGCAGCTTCTGCTTTGGCTCAACGCTTTGATGAGAAAAAGCCGTATGCTTCATGGTCGAATGATCGAGCTACAAGACCTGCCAAAGAGGATGTGATCATCAATACATCTTATACAGATGCCGAACAAATCAACCAGAGCCAGGCGTACGAAGAAAAAGCTGTGGATTTCAAGAGAGCATTGTCATCCGAAGAAGCCCGAAAATTACAAAGACAAGCTGAATGTCAAATACCCGCCAAACAAGCGGCCCCCGAGACGTCATCAGCTTCAGATCATCTCATTACCAGCAAGGCTCAAGATACATTTTATAATCCATCCTTGAGTCCCAAAATGGGTCTTTCTTCACTTCCCAGAGTCAAGATACCGCAGGAAGGAAGCGTTGCGCAAGAGACTGACCCACATATCACATCGGGCCCAATTAATTCTGATGTGTTCCATACTCCCAAGGGTGCATCCAAGGATCCTTCGGAAGAGGCTCTGCAGGCTGTTTTCCGTAGCCCGAGGGTTGCAGGTATGCTTCTTTCGAAGAAGAAAAGAAATCCATATATCGATAATAGAGAAGAGCAAGTCGCAACGCATGAGCCATTTCCAAAGGAGACCATCGCCAATGTAGTAGAGGAACCAAAGATTGAGGACGTTCAAAAAGAAGATATGACTTCTAAGACTGAGACTCTGCCGAAGGACATTCAGGTGCGCAATGTGCAATCTTGTTCGAATGATGACCACAGAAGCTAACTAGGTCAAGGACATCGCCGTAGAGGCACCAATAATCACGGAAACTCCCTATCAAATGTCAGAATCGCGTGTTCCATCTACACGCCTTGGCAGAATCTGGCAATACGGCGGTCTCGCTACATCAATGGCATTTGGCGCATTTGGTGAAGGTTTTCGAAGAGCCACCGGATCCGGTGATGCCAATGGGTCAATCATGTTTAGTGCTGGTAATATGGAACGTCTCGTCGCCAAGCTATCTAAGATGAGAGGCGCAGCTCTGAAATTGGGTCAAATGATGAGCTTTCAAGGTTTGTTTCGTTCTTTAGAGCAAAGATTCAAATCACTTATGAAATATTGGATAGATTCAAGAATGCTACCGGAGCCAATTGCTGCAGTTCTGCAACGAGTTCAGGACCGTGCAGATTACATGCCAGCTTCACAAAGAGACAAAGTTCTCGTTGACAATTTAGGCCCCAGTTGGCGGGACCACTTCGAGTCCTTTGAAGAGATTCCCATGGCCGCAGCCTCAATCGGTCAAGTCCACGGCGCAGTCTTGAAAAAAGACGGACGACGCGTAGCTGTCAAAATCCAGTATCCCGGCGTCGCAGACTCTATTGACTCTGATCTCAACAACCTCTCTATTCTTCTGACAGCAACCCGCCTGTTGCCCAAGGGTCTATTTCTCGATAAAACAATCGCCAACGCCCGCACCGAACTCGCCTGGGAATGCGACTACGAGCGCGAAGCCCAATGCGCAGAACGTTTCCGCGCCCTTCTCCAGGACGATTCTTCCTCCTTCGTCGTCCCTGAAATCATACACGAAGCATCCGGCAAGCAAGTCCTAACGATGGAACGGATGGATGGCATAGCCGTTACCAAAATCAAGGATTTTACCCAGGAACAACGCGACCGAATCGGCACTGAGATTTTGCGACTGTGTCTTCGCGAGATCGTCGAGTTCCGGTTCATGCAAACAGACCCCAATTGGACAAATTTCCTCTACAACGCCGGAACGGATCGTCTCGAATTACTTGATTTCGGCGCTTCGCGCGAGTATCCACCTGAGTTCATAGAGACGTACGTCGACACCCTCGTCGCCGCCGCCCGCGACGATAGGGAGAGCTGTCGCACTCTCTCCCTCAAACTTGGGTATTTGACAGGATACGAGTCGCAAGCCATGGTCGACGCACACATCGACTCCATCATGACCTTGGCAGAACCATACCGCGACTCTGCGCCGGATGTCTACGATTTCCGTGATCAGACGATTACGGATCGGGTCAGATCCTTGATTCCGACGATGTTGAAGGAGCGATTGGCGCCGCCGCCGGAGGAGACGTATAGTCTGCATCGGAAGTTGAGTGGTGCGTTCTTGTTGTGCGCAAAGTTGGAGAGTAGGGTGCCGTGCAAAAAGATGTTTAGGGAGGTTGTGGCCCGGCGATGAGACAGCCGTTTGAAGACATGAGCAAGCGTTGTATATTAGGTAGATCGAGAGGCATATGTACGATAATTTATAGCATAGAGCATACGCATATTCACATGCAAACTTTGTTCCTTAAGGTACGTGGCACTTGTGTTATACCTAGGTATCAGTTCATGAAGCTCGCCCTCTCGTAATATATCATCGATACTTGACTGCCCGAAAATGAACAAAAGAGGTTTGAATTTATAATCATCTCATAGACACATCCCATCAAATGTTGGCCCCAAGTCATCAAACGGAAATTTTTCTGCACAAGCATGAAGATCATATCACCGTTTCTGCCTACGTATTACATAGTATCGCCAGTAGGTTTGTACAATATGGTTGTGACATACTAGAAACACGTTAGTTTAAACTCCCACTGCAGAGCAATGAGGAAAAAAGTTACCTTTCGTTTATATCTCGTCGTGACACTTGTGGCCAAAACACCATTTTTGATACTACTCGTCGCAAGATGATTGAGTACCGTGTGGTTCGGATAGTTCAAGACACTATTATCATCCTTCATTGGTGTCGTGCCGTTCAGAATCGACCGGCCCAAGAACAGAGGCAGTATTGGTGGCGTAGTAGCGTCGGCAATCACATGAGCAGCTCTTTGATATTCCGCGTCTTCCTCTTCACGATCGATATCCACCAAAAATTGAGGCACTCTGCCGCTGAAGTTTCCCATGGGAATTTCCTCTTCGGGCTCTTCTTCAGGCTCTTCGTCTTTGTCGAGCGCATCTTGGGCTTGTTGTGCTGTGACGGTATCGGGGAGGACTTGAGGTGGATGAACGCCAGCGGGTATCATGGCTTTCATTGCTCGTTCGCTTTCCCGGCGAGATCGTTGGCCTTGCATATCGTCTGCCACGACTTCTATATAATTCACCAGGTGGTTTGTGAAGTCGACGGCGGTTGGGAGGTCATCTGACGCTCGCATATCTCCATCGACGATGAACTTGAGATGATGCGTTCCAGGGCGAAGATGCAGTGTGGTTGACTTGACGTTAGGTTCGGTGTCACTAAAAATGATTAGTGCATCTATCACAGGGTCAGTCTAGTTGGTCTGGTACCTTCTGTGTAATCTGAATTTCTTCTCCCAATTGACGAATGTACCAGTAACGAACACTCGGTCTCCAGTCCCCTTCCATTCGATCACAGTGGGTACTGCTTTTTGACCGGGTCCATGCATGGCATATGCTAGCATCTCATCTTCGACGTCATCTTCATCGACATGCGGGTCGTCAAGTGATATTGTTGCTTGTGGTACTTGATTTTCTAACTCAAATGGAACCGAGTCTACTTGAGAATCCGCAGGTGCAATGACCGGGGAACCAGGTGTAGCATTGGCGTCTCCAATGGGCAGAGGTAATCGCGGTGGGCCTCGTTGAAGGTGTGATGCTGAATAGTATGTGTTTGAGTTATTTGCAGGATTAGCTGAAGATTCGTGGGGCATGTAGCCTTCATCTCTTCTTGTGCCGGCACGATTCGTTGATGTGGGAACTTGGACTGGGTTCGAAGCCTCTACAGCCTCTCTTGTTTGATATCGACCATCGAACCTTCTCCCACCAGTTCTATCCGGCAGTTCATGGATCGGCGGCGTCGTCTGAGGAGGAACATTGCGCGAATGTAGACGTTGCTGCACTGCTGCTACACCATGAGATGCCGGTTGGCCTGTCGCGCTCTCTTTGGTAGCCGACGGGTCTGCAGCACTCGCTTTTGTGCCTGACAGTGCATTGATAGAAGTCCGCCTGTTCACCCTTCGCTCTTGGCCGGGAACATTGTGAGGACCGGCTAGCGGAGCGTGCGAGTTTCCTGGCGGACTCTTGGAGGGACTATTGCCCATCTAGAGCGGGGAGGTCGCCGGCTTTTGCGGGGATGATGGGTGAAGAAAGTCAAGGCGCTAGCATTCGACGTCGGGCTTTGTGGCTAGACAAGGCGAATATGGAATGATGACATGAGAAGGTCGACTGGTTAGAAATGTCTTCTCACTGATGGCGCAAGTAGACTTAAAAAGCAAAACGAGGAGGTTGCCCAGTTAGAGAGGGGAGGATAACGAGATGGGCCTGAGCTGCCGATCTAAAATGTTGCTAGTCTGTTCGCGGCCTAGTCTGGATGCTGCTTTGGGGAGCTGCCATCGTCATCGCTCTGTTCTTTTTGGATCAACAACAACAACAACTTTCGTTCATTTTCTAGGATTGTCTGAATATGGAATCTGTCGATGAGTCTGTCGTGATGGAATCGAAGGTATGGCTTCGTATCTTACGGTACTCTGGAGTGCTTCTTTACTACATTGCGTATCCTATCATTCTACTCCTATGGGGTCTTCTGTCGCTTCTTCTGTCGCTTCTTGCGATACTTTCGGCTCCTTTTATCTACATTGGACGAGTGATAATTTACGTGGTTGGCGCTCCTTTAAGATTTCTTGCAAAGTTCGAGGTAGGTTTCTTGTTGTTGTTTCGTAACTATGATGTTCAGACTGTGGACTGATGGAATTGCCCCAAAATACAGCCTCTTTACTATTTTCTAGGGCATGCAGTGTTGATAGGTGGAGTTGTCGGTCTACTGCTTTGCATCACATATCGATTCGTTGGACAGGTTTTCAACTTGTCAAGCGACACAGGAGACGAGCCGCCTAAGCTGATAAGGTCACATTCAGCGAGTACGACAACAGAAAGAGACGAATATTCAGACTCAACAGCATCCGAAGCGCGCCGCGAGAGCAAACCTCGTAAGCAGCAGTCAGATTTCACTCGCAAGCATAAATTCACATTGAGTGAATTCTATGCTGACTGGATGGATCGAGACGATCTCATGTCATTCAAAGAGCCCGGAATAATATCTTCGACGATCATAGAAGAAGAGGATGACAATCAAGAGGCTTGGAATTAAGTGCGTCGAAACGTCGAAGTATCTGAATATTGTCGTGCTTGGTGCATGCTGGTATTTACAGAAGTCGTTTGTTGCCAACATGGACAGCGCCAAGCGATGAATTCAAGTATGTAGGACATTTGCTTCCGACGAAATGACAAAAAATCAATCTCGCCAATCGACGTAAACGTCGTCCGTTCGGAATCTTTGCGTGCATGTTGACTCCTCAATGGGCGTTTTGAAACCGCAGCTATGCGCCATCAGACCAGCCTGCGCAATCATGATACCGTTGTCAATGCAATACCGCTCATCCGTCGCATAGAGGTAACCACCGCGGTCTTGGGCCATGAGGGACATCATCTCCTGTAGTCTTTCGTTGGACCCGACACCACCAACTATGAGAACATCCTTTGCGCCGACATGGGCCATCGCTCGTTCGGTAATTTCAACCAGCATGGCATATATTGTTTCTTGTAGCGAGAAGCACAAATCCGCACGGGTAATCTTATCGTCAGTATCTGCATCGCCGTTCGTGTCTGTTTGATCTAGCTCGTCCAAAGCAGCTGCTGCCTTTCCATTGAGACCCAAAGAATTTGCCAGACCGTCGATGGACGCTAGAATACCCGAAAAGGAGCAGTCCATACCTTTAACGGTATAAGGCATTTCGACTAATCGTTTCCCCTTTTTGGCAAGTTGCTCGATATTATAGCCTGGTGCTGGGTCGTTCGATATGTATAAAGTCCGCGCAAATCGGTCCAAACAATTTCCGACGGCTATGTCAAGTGTCTCTCCAAATATACGATATCGCTTGGAGCTATATGCTATAACTTGTGTATTGCCTCCAGAGACATATAACACCACGGGGTTTGTGGCTCCTGTGACTTGTCGTCCCATCTCAATGTCTATATGTTGAGAGTCAGTCATGTATAGAAATAGCATCAGATCATAGTGAACGCACGTCCAACGCAATGGTTCACACCGACCAAATCCTTCCCCCATAAAAGACTCAACATGCGTGCCGCGACAGCCGTGCTCTGAAGCGGGGCTCCCATCCCAGGGCCCTTCGTGTAGCAGATACAGTCCACATCGTCCACGGATATCTTTGCCTCTATGAGAGCTTGCTTGACCAGCTTTACCACCCATGCACGATGGTGTTGTGCAGTGTCTTTTGGCAAGAAACCCTCTCCTGGTGGCGCATTGTAGGTATGCCTGACATTTGCGAGGACTTGTGCGGGGCCACCATTTTTGGGATGGTTCATAATGCCCACGCCAATTTTGTTGGCTGAGCCTTCGAGGCCGATGGCAATCATATTGATAGATATTGAGTTATATGGGACAAACACGAAGTAGGAGAGTATGCCAATAATGTAGCGAATTGTTGAAGATTGTAGGGGAATGACGACTAATCGGGAATGGATGAAATTTTGTAGTTAGCGGATATGCTTGATGCTTATCGATTGGCCACGCGGGCACAGGGACAGCGGCAGATCCGCCGCCGGCTGTTGGATTTATCCGAAGCGAGCACAGACTATACACACATCTCGACGACGAGAATTACTCTGATCAGTCTTTTCACCACTTTTCACCACTCCTTTCTCCCTGTCTGTTGCTGATTGCTTTGCTGGGGCTCTGTTTTTTTGGCTGTGTGATTTATCGCTCTCCCAACCCTCTCCTCGTTATTCCATACCATGTCGAGTATGGACCATTTCCCTGACGCTGCCGACTTTCAGCGTCAGAGTGATGAGTTCATGCAGTGGCTTTCTCAGTATCCCGATGTGACAATCAGTCCCAAGATCGAAGTCCGGGATCTCCGTCATCAAGGCTCTGGACGAGGAATCGGTACGTTCTTTCCCCACGGCTATTTTCATTCTTTTACCTGGTCAAGCTTTTGTCAGCCCGCATTTCTCTGACGAACAGCTTCTCAGTCGCACGCAGCGATATCCAGGAAGGAGAAGACCTTTTCCACCTCCCACATAACGTCGTATTGATGGTTCGAACATCTCGACTGAACCAAGTTCTCGCTGACGAACTGAAAAACCTTGGTCCCTGGCTCTCCCTCGTCGTCGTCATGATCTACGAATACTTGCTTGGCGAACAGTCCAACTGGAAGCGATACTTCCAGGTGCTCCCATCGACATTCGACACACTCATGTTCTGGTCTGACGAGGAACTTCTTCATCTTCAAGCCAGTGCCGTGGTCGATAAGATCGGAAAGAGGGGTGCCGAAGAAGATATCTTTGGGAAAGTGTTACCTCTCGTCCGGGCTCATCCAGACCTATTCCCGCCCTCTAACGGTGTCATATCCTACGATGACGATACAGGAGCGCAGGCACTGCTGGAATTAGCGCATCGCATGGGGTCTTTGATTATGGCTTATGCTTTCGACATTGAAAAGGCAGAAGAGGCAGAAGAGAGCGAGGGGGAAGACGGGTACTTAACAGATGACGAGGAGCACTTACCGAAAGGAATGGTTCCCCTGGCAGATTTACTGAATGCAGATGCTGACAGGAACAATGTATGTGGCCACCCACGAATTATATGTACCTCTTGACTGACTCGACTCGCTCAGGCACGGTTGTTTCAAGAGGAGGGTGCCCTGGTCATGAGGGCTATCAAGCCCATCAAGGCCCAAGACGAAATATTCAATGATTACGGCGACTTACCACGCTCAGATCTACTTCGACGATATGGCTACGTGACTGATTACTACACTCAATATGACGTTATTGAATTGCCTTTATCCAGCATCTGCCACGCTGCTGGGTTCGACAATATTGAAGACAAAGAGTACCCTCAGGTATGCGCTTACCATCCCCATTGCATCATTATCCACTAATCTTGAAGAATAGCTGAAATTGCTCGATCAACTGGAAATTCTCGAAGACGGCTACTGCGTTTTGCGTCCTTCCCCAGAAGATACCCTTCTCGACATAGTACCAGACGAGCTTCTCGCGCTCTTGAAGATCCTCACCCTCGACTCTGAAGAGTTGCAATTTTTACAATCCAAAAACAAGCCACCCAAACCCATCTTGACTGCCCGTGAAGCCCGCATACTCCTCGAAGCAGCGCAAAGCAGATTAGCTCAGTACAGCACGACGATCCAAGAAGATCGAGTCATACTACAACAATCTGCCTCCTCATCTGTTCTGCCAACCAGCGAACGTCGCCGCCACATGGCTATTCAAGTTCGTCTTGGGGAGAAAGAGATCTTTCAGGCTCTTGTGATGATGGTGCAGGACTTTCTGGCTGCCGAAGAAAAGGGTACTGGTAAACGTGCGGCTGAGGGCACGGGTCAGGGGAATCAGAAGAAGGCGAAGCACCATTACTGAGGAACTCAACGAGAATATTTCTGTGAGTGACTGTAAAGGGTATGAAAGATGTTGCAAGCATAATGCTTCCAACTATTTTTGCTAATAATGTTTCTAGTCATACAGGAATCGAACCACGGCGTTGGTTCCTGGTATATATGTACAGTGTATCAGGTTTGCCAAATCACCCAAAGCTTTTGAGCGGGCAATGAAGGACGGCCAAAGAAAAGCAGAGACAACTCCAGGTATACAACAATGGTGAAAGTGTGAGACGTCTCCTGCATGAAAAACTCCCGCTATGCAAACCAATCAATCGAAATAATACAGTTCAGTCATTAGGTTGAGGCATTGGTGACCGCTCCCAGACCAGGATTGGAGCCCATCGTCGCGCCTGGTGGTGCATTGCGCTCTCCGACCATTTGTCGTACAGTTTGCGCTTGCGCCTGAGCTTGTGCTGCTGCTTGGGCTGCCGCTTGGGCTTGCGCCTGTGCATGAGCTTGGGCTTGCGCCTGCATCTGCGCGACTTCTCGAGCTTTCGCGGCCATGATAGCACGATGCTGCATGACCTGGACGTCAAACTTTTCTCGTTCGAATACTATGTCCTCATCCTCATCCTCGTCGTCATCATATTTGAAACGGTCAAGTATAACAGGATCAATGTCTGCACTAGACCTTGCAGGCATATTGCGGCGATCTATCATTACCCGACCGCCTCGTCCTACACGTCTTCTGAAAGAAGGGATCTTTGTGGTATCATCGTCCATATCAAATGTCGCCATGCGATCACGGAAGTATGGGTGGAGATTGTCCAGCGCAACGACTTCATTTGCGTCTGATGCGTCTGAAGATGGGGGAGTGGGCAATTGGGTTGTGATGGCGGGGCGGAAAGCAGCTTCAAAAGTCCTCTTAGGAGACGGCGTCAGTGGTGCGGTTGTATGATCCACATATCCTTCGTTCCATTTCAGATGCTTTTGCAAGTTCTGTTTGATGTCGCGAATGATTTCGTTCTCCTTTTCGGCTTGCACTTCCTCCAAAAGTTGCAAGTCTTCGGCAGCCTGAGCGCCAGGGCGCTGAGGTATACGAAGTTGTGGTGGTGGTACAGGACGCTGTATCGCTGGTACATCGATGGGCTTCTTCTTGGGCTTTGAACGTCAGCGATAAAGGTTTCAAGATTGAAGATCCAGTATCTTACCTTCTGATTGATGAGATCCTCGTCATCGTCCTTGATGCCGAGTTTTCGTTTCATATCCTTGACTTCTGCGCGTTGTTGGAAGACTTGCTTCTCGATGATGAACATTTCTTTTCTCGCAAGCTCACGCTGTCGCACGAAAGCAATCAATTGTCGCGCATCCTCCAATTCTTTGCGAAGCCGGCGCAGCTTCTCGGCACTTTGCGCATCCCTACCTCGAGTCTTGCGGATCTGTCGCACTTCACGCCTACGGAAACATACATATGGGTCGCCATCATCGGTCTCTTGGCCCGTTTCGAACTGGATACAGTCAGACTTTCGTTCATCAATACCTGATCGAAGGAACTCACCTTGAGAGCTATTTGCAGAGGATGATTGCCGGCGCTAACTCTCCTCTTCTTCCAATGTTCGTATATGTCCTTGGCAAATCTCTTTATATGTTCATCTACAGCGGCATCGAAAGAGTCCTCGATCTCGGCGTATGAGAGCACGGGAGGACTGTCTACGGATGCGAAAGGTTGTTTTGTTTGCGCTGTCTCCTCAAAGAAATACATCACTTCTTCGAACTGGTCTTCTGTACACGCAGGGGCGGATGGATCTCTCTTCTCGTTCATGATCTTGAGAAAGACATCATCTTCCTCGTCCAGATTATACGGACATCCGCAGCAATCCTCCACCGTAGAAGAAAATCGGATGTACGTCGCCGGCTGCGAAAAAGTCGGAGGATATAGCTCGTCATATCTGATATTACTCAAGACGGTTTCGGGCGTGGGAATATTGGCCTCGCTGATTTTCCCGGAAGCGACGGCATTGATGGCAGCTTGGAGATGAAATTCCTATACATGGTAAATAAGCGCTTAGCTAATTGTTCTGAAAGGCAAGACTGCGATCGATTTGGTTGATGCGAAAAATTTTCGCGAATAGCATCATATATATCACGTGACATATACGATCCCGAAGGGATGGGAGAAAAAAGATACGTACCGACTCTTCGGCCTTTTCAACGCCAGTCTCGACTTGTTGAAGCGCGGACTGGATATCCTCATCAATGGCATCTATTTGATCCTCCCTGACTATGGGGATGGACGCCTTCGAAGTGAGTTTCTTCGGGCGCGTCCTCCCCATGCCCCCGTACCTAGTCATATGAAGTTCGGGACGCGATGGTCGGCGTAACCATGCGAAAGGGTGGACAAAACTAGTACCGTACGATAGCTTGAGTCATGAGAAATCACGTAGTTGTAATTTTGTGATGAAAACTAATGATCACAGGGCGATTAACGATGACTGAAGTCTGGTGGTGCCACAGCGGTCTGTTGAGTTGACGTTGCCATCTCACTGCGTTGCAGCCTGTTTTGGGCGGGTGCACGGCCTCAGGGGCTCGCTTGTCTATCTAGATGTGGTTAGTGCGGGGACTCGTGATATCAAATTCCTGATAGTCTTGGTCCGCCCGACGTAAGTGGTTAGGCTAAGGCATTAAGGCTGAATTTGTCTTGGCGTTTCCATTGATATCGTCGTTCCTCTGCTGGTTTAGATTATTGTTGATCAATCATCATTGTTGACACGATACGCCGTACCTTCGAGCGCTGAGGCTATTCACAAAATTAATTGATAATATTTGCACCGATTTTTGAGATTACCACTAACTACGCTCTTTCACACCCTCGAGACGGACCCCAGGCATGGATTCGCACGAGGTCAACAACGCTGCTTTGTATAATACCAGAAGGCGACAGGGTTCTATTGGCGGAAGTCAGGTTCTCGACAGCATCATATCTGCATCCAACTGTAAGAGGCTCCTCACCGTTGTGCGCTGAGCGCCGAGTGCTCGGTTCTCGTGGCTCTCGTGGTTGTCGTCGTGTAAACTAACAGCCTTTGTCGGAAATAGTCGACCGCGATGAAGTCGACCGCCTGCGCAAGCGATTCATGAAACTAGATAAAGTACGAGACACGACGAGACAAGTATCACGCAAAAGAAGTACTTATTGGGAATGCAGGATAATTCGGGCACGATCGAGCGGGAGGAGTTTCTTTCCCTCCCCCAGGTGTCGTCCAACCCACTTGCTCCACGGTATATCTTTCCAAGTATCCTTCCCCGCACTTTATTATACGCAACTGACTCGTGCTGTTTGGATTAGAATGATTGCGATCTTCGACGAAGACGGCGGCGGCGATGTCGACTTTCAAGAATTTGTCTCCGGCCTTTCTGCATTCAGTTCCAAGGGCAACAAGGACGAGAAACTGCACTTCGCCTTCAAAGTATACGACATTGACCGCGACGGCTACATCTCGAACGGCGAGCTGTTTATTGTCCTCAAGATGATGGTGGGCAGCAATCTCAAGGATGTGCAATTGCAGCAGATTGTGGATAAGACGATTATGGAGGCGGACAAGGATGGCGATGGGAAAATAAGTTTTGAGGAGTTTAAGAACATGGTCGAAAACACGGATATTAGTATGAACATGACACTGAGTAAGTTTTCAGCCATTCGAGGCGTGTATGAGATGAGGTTTTACTGACTATTTCGTTAGACGAGATCTAAGTTCTCTTGCTGCTACGTACATACCGATTTTATTACGATTGATCTTCTTCTGTCTTTTCGATATCCATCCATCATGTTCCTACCAGAAGGGTGCATCTCATGTGAAATGATTTATGACCTCAGCCGCCTGCTTTCGGGTGTGTGAATAGTACATGCATGGCTTCAGAGCATAATGTTCGATTCTCACAAACCGTCGTTACGTTATTGGCTTACCCAGAGAAAGTACGTACAATGACCTTTGTTCTGGCTTGTAACGTTCGTTGGTGACACGATCGAACCATACAGCTCATCAGTCGATGTGACAACGAACATGTGTCTCCTCGGGTGCATGACATGTCAGTCGATTTCAATGCTGTACGTAGTGAGTAATTAGTCTTTGAGAGTCTCTTGAACTCCATCATTGCGAGCCTTGAGTTGAGGTACTTGTTTTTGGTACATAGTAGGCGCCTAAATGGACCATTTTCCTCTTCAAAGGGTATGCACCTTAAAACCTTTCAGGACTATGGAGTACTACTATAAGTATATCCCACTGTCTGTCCAAGCGCTTGCCATGGATCACTATGTAGTATGTACTATGTATGCAGTTTTATTGAGGGCCCAGTCAAGCTCAGGCTACTGAGGCTAGTGGCGCCAGCGTACGGCCCGGGATGGCTATTCCTAATGGCTGACGCGGCGCGCCTGCGTAACCCTTTCTGAAATTACCTCCACTGCAAGCGGGAGCCAGCGCTTATAATGCTTCGGTTCATGATGTGACTACCAAAAGACAATGTGAAATAACTAGAAACGGCTTGTCATCGCAGCTTGGGACAGTATGAGAATCGAATAAGAGCCCACGCTGACAATCATGCCACAAAGGCTTGTCTTGGACACGTCCCCGTCTATCAGCGTCCGTTGTGCCCGCGAAGCCCTAACGGCCCCTCTCGTGTTTGAAGCTACTGGTGACCCGCCAATCAGCCCCGTCGTTGTCCCTTTTCGAAGGGCCTAGATAATCAAACAAGGACTTTCGATTGGGCTATCGGAACAAAATGAAAGAGATCTATCGAGTGTTTCGTGTTGTCCCTAGCCCGATGGGTGATAGCGTTGACCACGCAATCAATCTCTTATTATTCGGTTCTCAGGGACTCGAAACACTTTGATTCTGCACTCGCAGCCCATCTCTCCTTGGTTTCAGGGTCGAAGTTTTTCTTTCAGCGACTTGACGTCGATATAACTATATTCATTCTCTTCCTCAATGTTCTAGTGCTGTGCACTGAAGCTATTCATTCCCTTTGCGAAAGAGTTCATTCATTTACTCTTCAACAAAGTCACTCTTTTCAACTGTATACAGACACGTTCTGCCTCTCTTTTTTTACAAGAAAAAAACCCACCCATTTCTGTCTCTTACAATCCAAACAATGGCTTCCTTCCTCAAGTTCGCTGCCGCTGGCCTTTTGGCCGCCTCTGCAGTCGCCGTTCCAACCAAGCAAGTGCGCTCTACATCGGTGCAGAAAAGGTCCACCAGCAAGGCCGGTGCTGCCTACAATGATGCTACTCTCGTTGAGACACTGTGCGGCGATTCGAGCGGTATCTCCTGGGCCTACAACTGGGGCAGTTCCAGCGATGGTGACCTTCCTTCGGACGTTGAATACGTGCCCATGCTCTGGGGCACCAGCAGCCTTTACGTTGATGGATGGACCACAAACGTTGAGGCAGCCCTTGCAGCTGGCAGCAGCTACATCATGGGCTTCAACGAGCCTGACATGACCTCTCAAGCCAACCTCGCCGCCTCCGATGCCGCCACCTACTACCAGCAGTATCTCACCCCTTACTCCGGTCAAGCGAAGCTCGTCAGCCCTGCTGTCACGTCTTCCACCGATTCTGATGCAGGTCTTGCTTGGTTTGAGTCGTTCATTGGCGACTGCTCTGACTGTGGCGTGTCCGTCCTCGCCGTCCATTGGTACGGTGACTCCGTCTCTGAACTGCAGTCCTTCATTACCGAAGCGATCAGCACTGCTTCTGCCTACGGTATCTCCGAGGTCTGGCTTACCGAATGGGCCTTGAGCTCGGATGAAGGCGGCATTTCCGATTTGGCTACTGCTGCCTCTTTTGTCCAGGAAGCCGGTGCGTGGCTTGATGAGCAGTCTGCGCTTACCCGCTACTCCTACTTCTTTGTCGCCGAAGGCTACCTGCTCACGAACGGCGTGGTAAACACGGTTGGTGAAGCTTATGCATCTGCTGCTTCGTCGTCGTCCACCTCCTCATCCTCGTCCTCTTCCTCCTCTTCGAGCACAACATCTACCACATCCACCTCGACCTCTATCTATGTTGCTCCCACAACTACTTCGTCGAGCTCAACATCCACCTCCATCTATGTGGCTCCCACGACTACTTCTTCCACCTCCATCTATGTAGCCCCGACTACGACTACCGCAGCTGCTGCCGTCCCAACAGTCGATACCAACAACAACAACGCCGCCTCGGAAACATCCACCGAGGCGTACGGTGGTGTCGCCGCGCAGGCTGCAACTACTACTATTGCAGCGACCTCCACGACCCCCGTCGTGCTGACAACCACAACCGTCACCATCAAATCGACCGTGACGGTGACCACGGGCTGCGTGCCGACCCCACCTCCCTGCGAGTCGTCCTTTGTGCCGAAGCCTTCGTCAGGCTTCGTCACCCAGACAGCTGTGCCTTTTGCATAGTCAAATACTGTACCCCGGGCTTTCGGTTACCTTCTTTTCCATGACTTTAGATCCTTTGTTCCCTTCTTTTCCCCTTCCCTCTTTCCCGGGCTTTGCTACCATCTCAGTCACGACTAGACTAGATACGAGTTCTCAAGGGGCGGACTGGCCACTTTCTTTGGACTCACTTCCTACAATCTCAGAATGGGGGGGGGAGGGGGCCTTTTTCTATAACCATTCACCATTCGAGATCGGTGTTTGTTCGATTATGTATTTTGAAGCCTAGCGATGTGTGAATCAATTGTAATTTGTTTTAAAGCGTGAAATGTGCTTGAAGATACATTAAGCTTACCTACAGACAACTGTAGATTCCCAAAATTGTAGCCGGGCGTCGTATCTACCACAATCCTAACGTGGTAAAGCGCGAATCTCTCATCTAGTAGCTGAGCAGCCTGGTGCTATCTAGGTAGACCAATTGATGATCCATCAAACTCCACCTACTTCTTCCTCCGTAACATGATCTCCTCACATAAACAAATGGCCCAAGACGTGGTTATCGTTCATCCATCATGCCACCGTACCTTCTAGAACCAGTCCGCAGCGTGCAAGAATCGGCATCCCTATCGCAAAACAACATATCCGCCTTCTGGGGTCAAACATGGTGGAGAATGCTCTGGGTTAACCGAAGTCTCGAGTCCATCATCGCCGACGCTACAAAACGCATGCCGCGCAATCTACTGCAAGACCGTGCCGTGCGCAGACACGAAAAGGTCGTCGACGCAGCCGCGCATGGTGGAGTTGTGGGCTTCGCCCGATGGATTCTGCCTCCTTCGCACAGCCATGGCTGGCCTGAGGCTCAGATTGGGGACGTTTCAAGGCAAGAAAAGAAAAGATGCGATGCTCTTTTTGCATCGGCGAATTGGTCGCTGCGCGACGACATGCCGGGTTTTGACGATCCGCTGCATGAGATGATGAGAAAGCACACGCCGAAAAAGCCACATATCAGTGAGTTTTATATGTTGTTTTCCTTTTGTTCTTCTTCCGATCGATACACATGATGTGGAAAGATCTCTAAATGCGGCACCGTACAGAGCTTGATTACCTAGCTGTGAGCCCAGACTACCAGCACCAAGGAATAGGAAGCCGGCTCGTCCGTTCTGGAATTGAACAAGCAAACAAACTAGGACTGGAGATCTTCCTCGTGGCTATGGGCTCAAATGCGTTGTCTATGTATCAGAAATATGGATTTGAGCTGAAGGATCAGCTTTCGCAGGATCTGAGGCCGTGGGGTTTTGAGGATTCCTACGATACTTTTATTCTTATCAAGCAGCCTGAATTACCTTAGATAGGGAACATCGAGTGGGCGGATATTGTGAGTAGTGACTGTTTCTCGATGTTTAGCTTGTAACGTCTGATTAACCTCGTATCTCAACCTGATCGGCGATGGCGACTGATAGACTGGAAGGGTTAAACACGGGGCGGGGAGAAAGAGCCGAGGGCCTGTCAATGTACATCGTCCTCAATCGATTAGCTACCTATGGGTATACTCTTCAAACAACCGCAATGAATACTACCAGGAGAAAAGCCACGCGCTCCTCGCTAGCGTGTCTCCCCTGTCGTTCACGACACATCAAATGCGACGGCAACAAACCCAGTTGCAGTCGTTGCATCGAGGCCGCCAAGCAGTGCGATTATACTCGATCGCGCAGAGGCGGACTTGACCGAGAAGCTTTAGCTAGGCGACGCAAAAGACTTGCTGCCGCGAATGCATTCAGTGATCAGACGTCGGCAAGCATACAAGACGACTATGAAAGTACACGCGAGGAATTTCCCTTGGACCACGGCTTACTGCTTGCTGCGGCTGACGAGGCATTTATCGCGCCGTCGTTGAGTCATATCATCAACATCGAAGACGATGGTCTGGTGGATTCGTACTATGGCAATTTTCACAACTTCCATCCATTTCTTCTACCTCGGGGGTACATGGTGAAGCTATGCCATGATCCCAAGAGACATTCTTCTCTAGCACCACTCATTGCCACCATGCGCTTTGTGGGAAATATCTACAGCTCCCAGCAATGGGACACGGAGCTCAAGATGCATCTCGAAGCCCGTTTCTGCGAAGCATCACCAACGGATCCAGTCATGGTCCAGAGCCAATTGTTGTATTCAATCGCTCTATTCTGGTACGATTACAAAACAGAAGCTGCGTTACAGGCCGAGGCTGCGACGCGACTCGCAGTTGATTTGGGAATGTTTCGTCGAGAATTTGCGACGCAACATAGTGCCGGAGATCCCGTCTTGGAGGAATCTTGGAGGCGCACATGGTGGATGCTGTACATTGTAGAAGCATTCTATGCGGGGACTTTGGGCACGAAGATCTTCAAGGCTGTGGGCGTCGAGGCAACGGTTGACTTGCCCTGTGAAGAGTCGGAATATGAATCAGGGGAGATCCCCACGCCAAAGACACTGCAAGAGTTTGGCTGTCGTGAATTCGCCACCGAGGAGACGACTCAGTTCTCATCCTTTGCATACCTTATTAGCGCCGTCCGATGCGCGGTACTGGCAATGTCAACAGCGCCAGATCTCCCAGTCAAAGAAGACTCGTTGCGTATAATGCAAACTGCCGACTCCGCTCTCGATGGATGGCTACTGTTGTTACCGAAGGATCGGAAGCAGATCATGAATAAACGAGGGGAGATTGATGAGCTTATGTTCCAAGCGCATCTGCTTATTCACGTGTGAGCAAATGTTTTTCCCTACCCTGCGAAGGGAAGTATCTCTGATTTGTCTTAGAGCAACCATCAGCCTACACAGGCCATTATCAGACCTCAAATTCAATTCCGTAGAAAGCATCTCGAGCTGCGCCAGAAATCCGCCCGCCAATACTCCCACCCCGGAGCTCGTAAACATTCACACCGTGCGCGTCCTTCGTTCCGTGGAGGCGCAAATTCGGCTTCTGGCATTGCCAGTGCGCAGGTTTGCGCATACTCCGTTCACTACGTGCATGATCAGCGAAGGTACACTAGCGTTGCTCTCAGCGTGTACTTTCATATTTCATGGCAAGGAGTTGGCTTCAGCAAGAGAGCAGATTCGGATGATTATTGGATGTCTCAAGGTCTTGGGTGAGGTCTGGCCTAGAATAGCGAGAAATGTGCGCGAAATACAGACTATCGCTCAACATGTACTCGAACTAGGCCTGAAGGTGGCTATTGGCAATGGCACCAGCAACACGCCCGGTATCAGTGCATTGCCCGTTCCCTCAGCGGGAGAAGAGCGATACGAGACTGATGGTTTTGACATTGTCCCTCTGGAGTCTATCGAGGATCTTTGTGGGTTCTACAATCTCCCAAGTCTTGACTTTGATGTATGATATGATATACATTATGAAGCAGGTAACGAGATTCGACAATGACATTAATGTATGGTCCATCTTTAGCTGGTATCTAAATTCAGGACACAAAATTAATCACAACTTTGTGCCCCCGGCCCCTTTGTCGAGCACAGCTCCATGCCTTTTCCGCTTCGCGAAAGGGAAACGACTTGACTTGCAGCGGCGTGATAGCACCAGCATCAATCATTTCAGCCGCCTTGCGCAGTCTCTCTGTATTAGCCGAGACGATGAAGTACAGGTACTTGACGTTCGGCCATTTAGCAGACTCAGCAGCCCGACACTTTCCAAACGCCCATGTAGGTGCCGGGTCTCCCACAGTGACGATCGTGCCGTTATGCTCATTGATGGTTTCCCACGATTTGGTCAAGACATCGCCACCGACTGTGTCAAAAACCAATGCCACATCCTTGATCTGACTCTCCCAGTCCGGCGTATGATAATCAACCACCTCATGTGCACCTAGCGCTTTCAGCGTATCGCGATGCTGAGCCGAAGCAAGCGCAATCACATATGCACCATGCGAGGAAGCCATCTGCACAGCCAACCTACCCACCGCTCCTGACGCTCCCGTGACAAGTACCCTCATACTAGGCTCTTTGATGCCTTCCCCATGATCGAATATCGCCTCCCAAGCCGTGAGAAACGGGATAGGCAGTGCCGCAGCTTCCTCATGCGTTATCGACGCTGGCTTGGGCGCGGCTTCATTGGCGTGACAGACGGTATACTCAGCCTGACCTTGACCTCCTTTGCCGGCTGACATGAAGGTAAAAACCTCTTGACCTATTGCGAGCGGCCCCTTGTACTCCGGTCCGCCGGCGGCAACGACGCCAGATATTTCGTGTCCCGGAATGCGTGTAGGGCAACTGTAGAGCTCGGGCCAGAACACTTCGTCGCCTGTGATTCCCGCAGCGTGCACTCGAACAAGAATCTCAGCTCCTTGAGGTCGAGGCTCGGGAATGGAATCGCTCGTGACGATTTGAGGGGACGAGCTGTCTCCTAGGATTTGAACCGCTCTCATCTTGTTTGCTTGACAGTGGAAAGTATTGAAATCTGTACTCTAGTGCGAAAGATTAAATGATCAAAGAAAGCCTCCTTCCACATTTATATCGCATATATCAACATCAATTTTGATGGATAGCCTATTCGCTGCGGGTATGCGAAACGAACACCCTCATGCGGGTATCCGGGAATCCCGTCAACCGAAATCACAACTATTTTCATTTGTAGTGGTATCTACGTGCTCTCGAGTTCTATAAGAGATTCTTCTTTCCTTTTGCAGTGCTTGCTAGTTGAAGCTGAAAGACACCATAACAGAGGGTTACGTGTAGGCCCCGAGCCCTCATATATAGCCCTAACCCTACTCCGTCACCCTATCCCTGATAGTCTGCTTCTTCCTCACTTTCGTCAACATGTTCACTTTAGATCTTTTACCCTATCGATCAAAACAAAAGCCCCCAAACATAGACGACAGGCAGCCAGGTAGGCTAGATACCTGTCAACACCTGATTGAAGTATTCTTCAATCCAAATACTTCAGGTGACGGGATGGTTTCAGGGGTTCTTCGGCTAAATTCACGACGGCTCTGCCCACGACCAATTCAAACGATTACAAATATTACAAACAACCTTTGATCTAGGCTAGGATACTACGTACTACGTAGCGTAAGACACAAGCAAAAGTGCCGATGGTGGTCAAGGTTCCATTGATCCCGCGGATATGGAAAGTATTCGTAAACATGACTCGTATCCAGCTTTAGTAACTTACGCTTATTTTAGCAATATGACAGGAGTGGAGCCCCCATCTTTTGAGATCGGATATTGTTTTTTCGATTTTAGCCCCTGAGTTCGTATACGGCAGTGCTACGACTAATTAATTTATGTATGCTGGTGAGTAATCCGTGTGATCCCAGGTCGAGGCTAAGGTGTTCAGGCAGCGATTGGGTACCGAGTTTCGACTCCTGCAGGCTTGAATCGGGCTTAATGATGCTACGTACTTGCATCTGATTCTAAGATTTGTTTTTTTTTTTCTTTCTTGCTCTTGTAATTCCCGGTATTGTGTTGGTGATTAGCTGTGCTAGTCATGGTCCATCGATCCGGTGACTTTAGCAGCAGCCACTGACCCATGTTCTGGGGTCATATCTACCCTCCATTATCTGTTTCGGGTATGGACGAAGGATTCAGATCATGTCATATACGTAGTATTATAGTTATCTGTATTATTTTGACCTCGTCCGCTCCTAGCGCGACCGGAGTCGACCTCAGACAATCATCAGGCTATCACAGCCTATGCCATATCAACTAGTGTGTCACGCGGAAGTGCGTACGTGCTTCGATCCCGACCAAACTGGAAGTCAGAGCCAGATTAGTTCCTTCTGTATAGAGCATCATGCATGAAGGGGGATCTGTATCCGACATCCCCGAATTGGATCAAAAAAACCTCCCTGACAATCCAAGGTTTCTTTAGTCTCGGCCCTACCTTGAAGTAGATGGCAGCCTATCATCTCGTGTATCATGACCAGCCACAGCTGAACGTAGTATTGTGACTAGTTAATCGGCTCATATGTATGGAGTTCTCCCTTGTATGACAGCCCCGACATTCTGGTACGTCGGCTCCACTAAGATGAGATGTGTTTCCATGTTCTATGTATTTGAGTACGTACGATAATGACAAATACCGATAGACGTGAAGGTTACTGTACCCAGGCAGCTTCACAGTATGGCAGCTTGGCACATGCCGTGATTTCATATCCTGACACAATTGAATAAGTCGAACCCAAAAGTAGAGCCAATATACACGCGCAAGTGAACAATCCGAAGAACAGGGACTTCCCAACCTTTACCCGAGTGGGATGGCGTCTGTGCCTGTCAGCCAACCCCTTGGAAAGGCGCTGGAATTGTCAGCAAGGCTGTCACGCAAGTCGTATCAGCTCATGAGGAGGAAGTTTACTATGAATGTCATTGAATGATGCTTTCAATGCGCATCATCAGCTTGGTCTAACTGACGACGTATTTGCAACGCGGAGAATAAGGTTGCAGAATAGATCTAACGATCTGCGGGTAGATTTTTCGGTGGTTGATCTAAGATCCGCGTAGATCCTGACGTCAGGATACATTCTCTGCGATCTGACATCTGTTGACTTGCACTCAAAATTCGCACCATGGACCGGTGTTTATACCTGTATAGAGAGGTCAGAGTCATAGAATAGTATGGGGACATCGCGATTCAAGCAACTACGATTCTCAAAAAATGACCGTCGTGCCATAGTTCCTGATCGATCATCCAGGTGTCTCGAGATCTTGGATTCCGGCCGCCTTTTGTTCGTTGAAGCCAGGTTCTACTGCAGGAAGCAAAAGTCTATCATGCGAGATTGAGCGCGACCAAATAGTTTGTACACATTAGCCCTAACCCTATAAACCCTGAGAAGAAGATGAATTCGCAAGCCCTTTGCAATATCGACCTGAAAACAAAAGTGTCTTCAAGAAATCTACTTGATGCTACCATACTACGTGATAGTTCCAGTTTTCAGACTAGTCTCTTCATCGCACAGCCCCATCAAGGCGTACCACCAAACACACGACCTACTAAAGACGACTTTACGCATCAACTTTTAAGAATGACCCAAAAATTTGGGTCGGCGCTTGCTCAGTAATAATTCTACAACCAATGATTCCGCCCTTTTAATTTAGAATGCAGACCTAAGATTCAGACTAAAACACCTAGAGCAACTATCGAAGTGTCACGATACCCTATAGTAGTACACATATTATCTCCAAATAGGGTGGTGGATTTCTTTCCCGGATCCCCGGTGTTGGGTGACATGATCAATCTATTTTAGCGCCAATGATCTTCCATTATAGTAGATCATTTGTTATTATCATTGGTGATAAGCGCGGAGCTTGGAGACAAATAAATCGAACGTGATTTATTTGGCTACGTATGTACTATACGGAGTAGATACGTAGTAGAGGAAAAAAGAAACAACTTACTACCCTCTTCCGAATTAGGTTGGTACTTGCGACAAACTGCGAAGTGATGACAATTCGAACATTGACAGGACGCAGTAGAACAAGGCATCGGTAATTATTGCTGTCAGATCAATCGAGGCGTATGTCTTGCCAGGAGAAACAGCGTAGAACAAAACAGGAAGGTAGTATACAGACATTCAAGAGCGAAGAAAGACACTCCATCTAGTTTAGTAGTTCTGTACAGGTGACCCAAAAACTCCTCGCTTTCCCCCCTCGCTGCAATTCTTTTCTTCTTGATCCCTTCCTGAACTCCTTGTTTTTTTGGATCGTCCCTCGACCTGATTATGTATGTACCGATCAAAAAAAAAAAAAGAAAAAAAAAAAAAAAAACAAGAACGAAAAAGGTATACCTATGTTCATCCCAGTGTTTCCCCCTACTCCCCGTCCCAGCCCAGCGTAGCCCATCATTACATCACATCCAGCTCAAACCCAAAAGTAGTATAAGTACAACCAATATTCCCCAAGCCAATATGTATATGAATAGAAACGAAAAGCCGATAAATGAGGAATGAGGAGTTAGATTTCGCGTGTTTGTACAGAAAAAGAAAGAGAAAGAAAAAGAGGAGTGAGGCGTCGCGGGGTTTAGTTCGGCGGGCTCGTTTTTCTTTTTAGGGCTTTAGATCGCTCGTGACAGGTCCAAGATCGACCCGGATCAGCCATCGGTCGTCTTGTTGTTTCGTTCATGTGTCTATCAAGTCGAGGCATTGGCCGAGAACTGCAAGATGATGATGGCATCAGATTAGTCTCCACCTCGACACAAAGAAGTAAAAGAGAAAGAAAAGAAAAGTGCAGGTAGAGAAATGTAGTCTTACTATCGAGAATCTCCTCCTCCCAAATCCCCATCTGATAGTCCACCAATCCATGTGGTTCAACCAGGTCACAAAACCGTATTAATTCTTGACCCATTTTCTCGATTGAATCGGCGCTCAACATCGTCGCGGGGAGTGATTGTAATGCTTGTCGACGGCGATGGCCGCCATTGCGTAATAATGCTTCGGTTAAATCTTTCTGCTTTTGGCACAACGACAGCCAGCAAATGTTGAATTCGTGCCATAATTGTCTATGTTTCGTGAGCGTATTGGGGTCGTCTCGAAATAGACCTGTAACGATACCAATTGTCTTAGTGTACATGACCTTTCCAAGGAGAAGACTATTATCTTACCCAAGTCTCGCGCGTTGTCGATAAGCCATGCGGACAGATCGAGTAATAATCGACTAGCTTCGTTCAGATGCCCCCTTTGTGTGTATCCAAACACCGTAATCAACGCTTGTCGGTATTGATTATAACCATCCTCTAAATTCGTCGTGTTCGGCTGCGTCGCTTGCTGCTGCATATTGCCTATACTTCCTGTCGGGTTGAAGCTAGCCAGCGTACTTGTATTGATTCGTCGATCCAGCGGACTTCGTTGTTGTGAATGATATGTCGCCGCAAATTGCGGTTGTGTAGAAAAATACTGAGACACGGTCTCAGCGTCATCCGTCGATGGGAAATATTGTTGTGGAACACCACCACCACCACCACTGGGCAGACCGCCGATATTCTCTGCTAAGGACATACCATAATGCATCTGCGCCGTTTCGGATTGGTCAAAGTCGTAAAGAAAGCCCGTGTCATACTGTTGCTGCTGCTGCTGTTGCGGTGCTGCGGGAAAGCCAATTTGTTGCGATTGCACATGTCTCACAGACTCTGGAGAAAGGGCGCGTTGCTGAAATTGAAGTGCTACGTTCTGGTGCAATGGGTCGCTTGTATGAGGGACGCCGTGATGCGACGCTGCGGTACCAGACGAACGGTGAATTCTCCGTCTGGATACGCCGCCTCGACTAGGTGCGTGTGCTTGTGCTTGCGGCAATTGCTGTGCTCGGCTCCGGCGTACAGATTGAGTGCTTGACCGTCGAAAACTCTCCGGAGAGCGTGCAGGAGACATTTGCTGCTGTACGACATGGCTTGGATGGCCAGGTACGGACGGATATTGGTAGTATCCATGTTGTTGATATTTCCCTTGGTTGGTTCCTTCATCCATTCCACTCTGACAATGTTCCAGCAGCCCGCCTCGCAACGGAGGCGAGTACGGAGGTGTCAGATACAGTTCCAGTTTTTCGGTTTGTGCGTATTGGCTACCAAAGATTTGATAACTTCTGTCTTGGGCAAAAACTTTCGGGAATCAGAGCGAAACCCTCAAGTCAGGAATGGGTTGGGTATGACTGAGCAGAAACGAAAACCCTATTTCTTGCGCTGACTATCACAAATAATTTACAAGCCCGTAACAGGTGAAAAATGACTGTGATTTTTCAAGTTGACTTCTTATGCGCTGGAGCGTATCAACGGTCGCGCTGCGTTTACCAATCAATCAGTCAGTCAATCATGGGTTTTCAGGGATGATCCCAGTAACGGTAAAGGCAATCTAGGCTCCGCAAACGCTCCGTAGGGCAAGAAGTTTTGAGATTGGGCAAGACATTGACTGAAATCAACCACTCACGCAATAGAAATCAGACGGTGACGCCTGTTAATGAAACTGAGATGCAAGAAGGTAGAAATGCGTTTGGTTTGTGTCCACTGATGTTAGACTTCAAGTATATATAGGCAGGGCGCCTACTTCTCGTTTCTTTTTTCCACTTGCTTCTGTTTTGATCTCAGTCTTGATCGACGTTACCCTCACGTAATCAAAGATAGGCGGATATTCAAAGGAAATAATGATGAGTAAAGCAAGTGCACCGACAATACGGAGGACTTGATCGGTGGTGGTTCACTAGCCAGGGCTCACAACGTCATGTGTCTTTTCTTGCCGCCAGATCAGATTGGGCCCCAAGCAAGAATAGAGTATGATCAGGAGGGGAGGCATCATTAATATTCTTATGATCAAATTGTGGCAACTTTTTTAGATCTCGACCTAGTTCACCTTGGTCAGCTTCTGTTAGCATTGGCGGGGCTTCAAAGGGAAAAGCAAAGAAAAATATTAGGCTTACCCGGAGGAATGGTAGAATGATACTAGTGCAAGGGGAAAGATGTAATGTGATTGTATCTCTGGGAGTGTGTAGAGTGACGAGATGGATACGGTGATTGATTGAAGGATCTGGCACGGATCCGGCTAACCCTGAGTATGTACGTACTACTACGTACTAGTATGGGACCCAACTCGTTGCTTTTGTTTCTGCCTTGTCCCAGAGAGAAAGCTGAAAAAGTTATATCCGCGGAAGATTGAGGAATCAGTAGTCAACTAAGTGGTCACAGCGTCTATGGTGCTAAGTGCCTCATGCCCGACAAATTCAAACGATTGTTTTTTTTATGGGTCTTGGATCTACACTAGTCCTCGAGAAGGGAGTACGAGAAAGAAAAAAGCAAAAACAATTACCTTTTCCGGATCTCTGAAAGTATGTAAGAACTTGGACTGGCAAGTAAGTATGTACTCTATTTTCTTTATACAGGGCAAACCCTCACGCTTCGAAGGCAATGAACAATCTTAAGATGAAGCGAAGCAGGGCGAGTCAAAGCAAAGTAAGGCGAGATCATCGATGATATTAAAAGGGAAAAACAAAAAAAGAATGCAGGCTCGAGTTATCAGCTTGTGGCTAATGGAACCCTACACCCTGAAGGGCTTGAAATGATCAAATCAAGTCTCGAGAGAGCATCAGCTCTTGCGTCCTTTCCTTGGTACCCTTTCCCCTTAGCGTAAAAAGGTACGTACTCTGAACTCAGTCCTGGTGGTGACTTGACTCAACGAGGAATAATGCATCCGAGTAGAAAATACTCCGTAAATCTCACAACCTATCTAGGAGCGGCGCGGGGGGGGGGGGGGTGGTAACCCTATATCAGCGTATTTTAATTTTCTTCCCACGGTAGTTACGGCTTACTTACGGAGTACAGTAGTATTTCAGTCTCGAGTCGAGATCCTTGGACCTAGAGAATATCGCGGGTTAGTGACCACAATGATATAGTAATACTACTCTAATTAATTGCAGGGTTATCGGAGATCGCATGGCGTAATCTTGTGGTTGGGCGTCAAAGATCAGTCGAAACCTAAGCGTGTGCTCCGTAATAATTGCGGATACGGGTTGCTGATGGAACTCGGGAGAAGCCCTAATTCTCCATTTATTTTGTCTTTGTACCTGACCAGTATCATACAATCTGTACTTAATGTATAATACACAACTCGTATAGACTTTCCACCGAAAAAAAGGGAGATAGGGAAAATCAGGACACAGAAAGAGGACAAGCGGATTGACCGCTTCGGGTGCGGACTTGCAGCAGTAGCCTCGCCTCATTCAAAAAACGTGCTATTGAACTCGCCCCCTGGATAGCCTAGATTCTGAGTCCTTCGGGGACCTGCAGCGCCTGCAAGCGGCCGCAACCGCGCGACACATATCTTGTTTCGTCGTTGAGATCGGGTGCTTGATTAGAAATGATGTGATTATTGACTGCATATTTCGGTTCATATAATGTGCGATAAATTGGTAAGCATCGTGAGTCGGTTGTGCGTAGTAAGGCCACCATGGTCGGCCTTTGTCAAGGAATTATGCATACCTCATATGACGGGAGAGTTATGATTGGAGCCTCGTTAATGGATGATCTACACTCCCAGGCTCAGTCGTCGGATCATTGTATAGGCAGTAGTATCTGTAATGGTGCACTGCCAATCCCACAATGAGGCTGCATCCACTTTTTCCTATTCGAGCAATCAGACGGAGTGATTCTTACTGCGACGGACTATCTGGAAGCTTTAACATGTACCTATTATTAGTACTTTACGATACTATTGATGAGAGATGCATGTCACTTTGTCACATTATGTACGGAGTATAACCAATAGTCATAACCCTGTTGCCCACGATAACTTGAAACTTCCGGACGGCACTCGGAAGCTTTTTACTTGCCCATATAAGCCAGTTCATTGTCCTTTCATCTTCGCGCGGCTGCTCTACAATCAACTAAGTATTTCCTGGTACGTAGTAAGCCACGGTTTCATGATCTACTCTCTAAGCTCCAGATTTCTTCTAAGTGCGAATACGAGAAGAACCGTAGGGTACGTCATCCGAGCTAGGGTTACAGATGAGTGGGGAGTTCCATCGTGGAACAAATCCTATGCTTATATGGTTGTAACTGTTCGAACAACAGATCAAAAATACACAACCATCTTATCAACCTTTGACGGCTTTAATGACTCGTGCGATATCATCTCCAGAGCCAGAGGGTATAATATCATTATAATATAGCCGCCGAGTCTCCGATTCAATCACCGTCGGGCGACACAACTTACATACGTAGTAGCTGCTCGGTAAAGTACCCACCGTACGATCAAATTAGGTTATTGCAGTGACGCAGTTATAAGGTATCACTTCAGATCAGACCCCAGGAAATATCTCATCTCTGAAACCTGAAAGACAGTCCCTTGACTTCCCTGCCAGCCGGCCGGCTGTGTCGGAATCTACGTGAAATATTTGGAGCATATTTTCATGCCCGCTCCGGCCGGTGACGCTCGGCAAAGACTCGTATGTGCATGTGTTTGAGTGACAGAACCAGAAGAGTCCTCCCTTCCCGGATGGAACGGTAAGTGGCTTTGGGCTGCGACATTTTCGAAATTTGTTTTAGATCAGGTCTGCTGAAGGTTGCGTGCATCGATATTCTCTATCCATAATGGAGATTGTGGGGCCCATGCAAAGCATACTCCGTACTCCGTAAGCCCTATGGTAATCTCAATTGAGCGATTGATTAGTGGTGGAGGGCGGTTTCGGAATATTTCAGATCAGTTTGATCGCTTTCTTATACGCAGGTCATTGGCCGTTGATGCCGGATTTCACCAAATACACAATTGGCACATGATCAGCTCTCGGGAAGCGACAACGGTTTTTCCCAAATGGTGCCGAGAATTCAGGAGAGATGACCGTGCTCAAGTTAATATGTGCTTATCATCAAGCTAGCTTACGAATATCAACACAAATAAGTCATTGCGATCCTCAGCAGCTAGGCACGCTGTTTTATTCAAAAGGCAAGAAATAATCCATGGCACATACGTAATCCAACCTCCAGGATATGAAGACTAAGATGGACGGAACGAGAGTGAGGCTAAATAAAGTTACGGAGCAACTGCTGAATCAAGCAACAGCCTGACGGCTTCCTTTACCCGATTAATGCGTCAAAAGCAGACTAAATGCGGAAGAACTGCATGAACAAGTACAAGTGCAGATCGCAATGCGTGGATTCATAACATCACTGCACAAATTTCAGGTTCTTAACACCTTGTCTTCGTACAATCGTTACTTACACTGCCTTACAGGATGATACAAATATAATACAAAACAATACAGCCAGCCCTGTGGAGTCCCTCCCGGAGAATTTGCTTCCCTTGAACCAATCAAGATGCACTAAACCCCGGCCTCCGGCAAACCCGAAGCAGGCTGTACTTCCTCATTTGGAACAGCGCCGGATCCTTTTTCTCATCTGCCAATCACATCGTCTATATGGATCGATCCAGCCGGCGCGCCACGTGCTGTACCTGCGCCGTTGAAAAATGCTAACCTTTTTCTGGAAACCCATTTTCTTTGTTTTGTCAAATGGCATGAAACGGTTATGCCATTCGGGAGAACTGGATTGGACTAAAATTAGAGTTTGGATGCAGGAGTCCTGTTTCTTTATATTAGCAATCCTTCCGTAGAGTCCGTACGGCGGTATTTGTCTGGGAACAGGGCTCTTGAAACGGCGCAGCTTGGATTGAACCCAAAATTGAGATCGTTCTGAGGATTGCTAGACATGCGAGAAGGTGGTTTCGGATGGGTTCGTCGGGTCTCGATGGATGAGAAATCGTCTCGGAGCTAGCTTGACTCGCATATCGGTGAGCTGACTTCAACTCATCATTGAAGGAGCGTACATACTCCATACGTGGTCGCTGTACGATACATGTTGACCCGACATATGGCTTCTCATTCCCGCCTGAATAGTTACAGACTTAGACATGAACCATACGCACTAGAATCCGCGTCTAGTGATGTTCAACGGCATTCGATCGGTTGCATCGGTTCTACCTCGGAGGCAGGTCAGCAAAAATCTCAGAACGGCAATGCTCTCCGACATTGACACTGCGTATGCCGTCCGTAGCCGGCTTCTCCAGGTTCCCGCGTAAGACCTTTTCCTTGTCGTGGTTCTAGACAGTATCAATTAGGGTTAGTATGAACACAGGCTGGGACATCCCTGATAACCTAGATCGCATTAAGCTGCCACCGTTGGTGCCGATATCTACTGAACGAGATAGTTTGCTTAATCTGGTGGCTATCAACTGGCTTGCGGAGCATGAGAGTTGTCTGGTCATTCGGCTGTTTCTCGGGACTTGACCCGGCCAGTCTGGTGATAGTGGTAATATATTCAAACTTTATGGAGCATGTCTTGTGCGATAGCCGTTGGTCAGTGATGCCTGTTTTGGTAATGAGGTTCTCAGACCGTTGACTGCATAGTACGTATTTAAGCAATGTACTCATGTAGACACTACTTGCATGCAAGGAGAGTTTCCGTCGGCAAGCCACGGGCTGATGCAACCAAGCTTAGTCATGTCTTGCGATTGTCAAACGACTAGTCAAGACCGTCATTAAGTGATGTTTAGAGAAACCTTTTCCAAGGTTCTACTAAGAATTACATTGATACTAGTACATCTGTTTTAAGGGCAGTCCAGAGCACATCCAACACTCTCATATAACTTTTCTAAATTGATATCATTACAACGACATGGGACCATTAGTATCTAGTGATAATGGACAAAGTGTTTCCCTGAATCTACTGTAGTAGCATCTGAGTCATGCTAATTGAGCTATGAGTCTAGGGTGAACACCAGTGTTGTACAAAGCGGAGCCTCTGATTTTAGATTCGGATTGGGGAGGACCTGTTGGTCATAGCCAGGTCCTATTGCGCGTTCAAACTCAGTCGAGTAGAGATCGAATGGTGGTGTCGTTGCAGCGACTGATGCTAAAATTATGTGGTCCCGAGAGGTTGTTGCCATTCTCCAAACGGTAGATGGGATGTCTGTATTATACCTCCATGGGAACGTCGACCTTTGCGACAGCTGCACCTGCAGAATAGTAGGCAATGAGAGTCCTTATGTGGCACGCATCAGCAGCGAGACAAGGACGTCCGTCGTGTTTGTTTCCCCATCTCCTACAAGCGCGTCGATCAAATCTTCCCGTGGAGCTTGCAAAATTTTGACCCAGTCAGAGACTAGTTTCATGGCATACGTATGGGATTTATGGGCTACTCCGCGAAATATATATATTGTGAATCGGACCACCAACACCGTGAACTGTAGCACTCTCACACGTCCTCGTTCCGTAATTGGCAACGAAGCCACCGGGACCACTGTAACATTTCCAATTGTTGAGGTGTGCCTGAGGTACGATTTAGACGGGCCAGTCCAAGGGCAAGAAACGAGCTACAAAGCCGGCCAAGGATGGTTCGCGGCATCTGAACCTGCCTCGATAATGAGACTTTGGTAGAATCGTTTCTCTCGTGGATTCTGCAGGCTAGACTACAACCAGCAATTCACCTCCAATTATAATACATTCGTACGTATGTCCAGATATCGTTCTGAACACACTTCAATATTTGTGGAATTGAATGTAATGGTGGCTCTCACTACTACTGACTGAGCTTCAAACAGAGATTCAAACCAGCATCAAGGAAGCACCGCTTGATAGTCTAATGGCATTGCGATAAATATGCCAGTTCTTCATTTAGCCAATACCACATATTCAACTAACCCTTATATAAATCGCTTGATCAAAAGTAGCAAATCTGTTTTCAGCTGAAAGCACATATCCAAATTTCTCAGTACTTACTATTTAGCCAAGGCGAAGATCCTTTGCCAAGACGCTCTCTTGTGCTAGGACTATATTGAACCTTTGAACTGATTAGGATTTTGATAAATCTCACCGAGTCTGTGATATCAAGGATAACCCGTATCAATTCCAGTCGCCAGAGCTTACAATGCACCGTTGAACCTTCGTCCTCAACAAAGTTCGGACGAGAGTAATCATGGCTTTGCCTAGCAATGTATTGGGTTCCCTTTTGATCTTGTAGAGAAAATCCGTCCAAGGACAGAAGGGGTATACCGTAATCCAAGATTACGGCTGAAATTACTGTTTCACAGACCTCGAGCTCATGAACTTGACAGTAGCCTCGTTCGATAAACGCGAGAGGCTGATAAGATGATCAATCTGTGCCAACTTGCGATCCTGGAATGAAATCGAACAGACGGATTCTCGATGTATGATGAAAGCATAATGTTGATATGGCAGCATCTTAGTAGAGCCGCTGACTCCACAATGCATGAATGAAATGAAGGATGAATGGAATGTTGACTGAACATCATGATCGCCATGGATTGCTGATATAATACAAAATAAGAAAAGATATAATAGTATTGACACGGTCCCAAGCACAACCACTCATCGCTTGACCCAGGTGGGCATCTTTCTCGCCTTGACGTGACCAGGCTTCTTTCTCTCAACACGACGAGCATCAACTGTGATAACACCGGCTGAGTGAAGATTTTAGTAATGTCACAACCCAAGATCAAAATGGTGGAAAACAAACCTTGTCGTAAAACTGGTTTAAGCGCTGGCTCATGGACCATCAAAGCACGTGCAACAGCTAAAGTGACGGCTTCTGCCTGTCCTGTTACGCCTCCACCCGATACCTTAGCCCAGACATTATATTTATCGAGCCTTTGCGTGCATCGCAGTGCCCACAGCGCACTTTCTCGGTCGTGTACCCGTGGGAAAGCATCGACGATATTCTTATCATTCACGAGCACTTCTCCTTCTCCTTCCACAAGATAGACCACAGCAGAAGATTCCTTCCTTTTACCCTTTCCGCGCGCTCGACCGAATTCATCCACTTCCTTGGGAGGAGGTTTGTTGGCGTATGGATTACCGGGACGAACGTAGCTATGCAATGTTTCTCGGACTTCTTGGGGCAACAATTCAGGTCGAATCTTGTTGAGTCGTTGCAGAACTTTTTGGAAGTTCTTGTATTTCTTAGCGGGAATGGGCTCACCCAACAAGTCTCGAAACTGTGCCAATTTGAACCATGCCATTCGAGGCGCTTCGCCTCCCTGTAACGTCGGTAATTGTGCATATTTCTCTAATAATCGTTCCAGCTTAATTTGATGATCGATGAACTTAGGACTTCCGGAAAAGTATGCGGGCGAGGCAGGCACTATACGTGCCGGTCGAGTGATGAAGTTGTTGAAATCGATTTCTGGAGCTGCGGGAGATATCTCGAGTTCTTCGGCATGTCGCAGAATGGATGTAGAAAAGTTACTTTGCTGTTTCTTCTGATGTAGTAGCTGTGACGAGGCCCGGATGATAGGTGATGTCGACGTTTGAAATAGCGAAGGTCGTTGAACCGCACCGTAGACACCCTGCGCAGCCCGCGCGAGGCACGCCGACCTTTGCAAGGCCATTGTCCCCGTAATCTTGCTTTCCAGTAGCCTGTGGGTATCAATTGGCCTTACAGTAAGCTCACTGTTGAAGTAGTGGAGGAAAGGACTGATTTTGATATGCTTGCTTACCTCCGTGATGGTTCCGCAAAATATTTTGGTGTCGGTCGGATCCAGGTCACGTGGACCAGACAATGGACAAAAAAGATTCTCCGCCGCCGATTTTTGCTGCCTTACCGCCTAAGGCCTTGACCTTGGTGCCTCAGCATGATTCGCTGCCGCACAAATTTTCAAGCAAAAGCTCTGACTTTCTACTCCCTCCCGCCTCCCTTTTTCTTAGCCCCTCCCCGCCCACCTTTCTTATTTTTTTCTTCTTCCTCGCTCTCTCTTCCTCTTCTCTATCCTCCTGCAATCTTTATTATCATCAAGAAGTCGCTACAGGTTTCAAGATGTCTTTCGGAAAGCTCTACGGCTCTACCGTAAGTGTTACATTTTGCTATCCAGCAATTTCTGGCGTTATCACAAAGCTAATATGATGTCTTTCTTCCTCAGGGCCACGGCCGTTCCATCCCCTCAATCGTCGCTGCTAAGGCCAATGGACTTGACCTCGAAATCGTTGAGACCGCCAGTGGCAAGACTCCTCTTGACATCAACCCCCTTGGCAAGATTCCTTCCTTCGTTGGTGCTAATGGCTTCACCTTGACCGAGGCCGTTGCCATCGCCATCTACAGTACGTTTGCCTACCCCTCACTACAATCCGCATGTTTTTTCCCTCATGTAATCAATCCGCTTCATGATGATCATTGTTATCCCTGTCAGAAAGAGTCTTCAAATAATATGGAAGTTCTTGTTTGTGTTGATAACCTACCAACTCTGATATTTCTTTTATCTTTGCTTTGCCAACCTTGGGTTACTTGCAAGACAGAGGACACTTGTTCAATGGCTAACCAAACAATTAGTCACCTCTCAGAACGAGAAGACCACCCTTTTGGGAACTACTAAGCAGGATTATGCTTCCATCCTTCGCTGGATGTCTTTCGCCAACACCGACCTCCTCACTCGTCTCAGTTCCTGGTACCTCCCTCTCCTTGGCTTGAGCCCTTACAACAAGAAGACCGTCGAGGACAGCGCTGCTTCTTCCCGCACCGCTCTTAAGGTCTTGGAGACTCACCTCACTGCCAACACATTCCTCGTCGGTGAGCGTATCACCCTCGCTGATATCTTCGCTGCCGGTATCATCCGTCGCGGATTCGCCACTGTCCTTGACAAGAAATTGCGCTCTGACTTCCCCGCTGTCACCCGTTGGTTCAACACTGTTGCCAACCAGGGTTACTGGAAGGACGTCATTCCTGAGGCTACCTTCGTTGAAGAGGCCATCAAGTATACTGCTCCCAAGAAGGAGGAGAAGCCCAAGAAGGAGGCCCCCAAGCCTGCTGCTAAGGAACAAGAGGAGGAGGAGCCTGATGTGAAGCCTGAGCCCAAGGCCAAGCATCCTCTCGAGGCTCTCGGCAAGCCCACTTTGATCCTTGACGAGTGGAAGCGTCAATACTCCAACAATGATACCCGCCCTGTCGCCATGCCGTGGTTCTGGCAGAACTACAAGCCCGAGGAGTACTCTCTCTGGCTCGTTGACTACAAATATAACGATGAGCTCAAGCTCACCTTCATGGCCAACAACCTGATTGGTGGTTTCTTCGCTCGTCTAGAGGGTTCTCGCAAGTACCTCTTCGGTGCTGCCTCCGTCTACGGCGAGAACTACAAGTGCCTTATCCGTGGTGCTTTCCTGGTCCGCGGCCAGGAGCACATCCCCGCTTTCGACGTCGCCCCTGACTGGGAGAGCTACGAGTTCAAAAAGCTCGACCACACTAGCGAGGAAGACCGCAAGTTGATCGAGGACCTTTGGGCCTGGGACGTTCCTGTTGTCCGTGAGGGCAAGGAATGGCCCCACGTTGACGGCCACGTCTTCAAATAAGCGACAAAATCAAAGCCAAATCTATGCATTCTTCAGTCGCCCTCTCTTCCTTCCCTCCTTATGTCTCCTCCCCACAACTCTTGTTTCCCAATATACCAAAAGGCGACGGACTATTCTCACCAGAGATAGCAATCCCCCTCCTTGATGCCCACGTTTAGAATCCATATGATTTTCCTATGTTCCTTATGAGAAGAAGACGAGAAGCAGCAAAAGAATTTATGTGATATGTGATGTGATGAGAGACGGTGATGGTTATGGCTTGTTAATGAATCAACATACAACCTGTCATCAATGGATGTCATGAATCAAATATTGAAGTATTCGTCACAATTTTTTCCACAATAGTAGATCTTGATTCAAGCGGCTGAATTCATAACGTAAAGCCCAAGTCCGGGTATAAAGCTGCATTAAGCTGTAGGTATATAATGCAAGGGCTCCACATGAACAGTTATGTACACGAAAACAGAAAAGATATCAACTACGAGCCCTTCAGCCTAGACCGACACCTTTTAACCTGACAGCTATGTCTCTCCAGGTCTCTCCTGTTTCTTCGGCGAGGCATCAAGCAAAGCCTTCTGCTTTTTCGCCTGCTTCTTCGCCTTCCGCGCTGCTTTCTCGGCTTTCGCTCTCGCCCTCTTGGGCTTAGGGGGTAATGTAATAGGCACAATTTGATTATCTGTCTCAAAGACTTCACTTGGTCCCACGACTTTCTCTCCTTCTTCTCCTTTCTCTGCTTGCTGTTCTTGCTGCTCGATCTGATCTGCCTCCCGCTCCGATTCCGATGCGGATGCTAATACATCTTCGCGGCGGAATTGTATGCCCTCGGGGCCCAGGGAGCGAAGGCGGCGGCTGACGTCGTTCGATTTTGCGAGTACGCGGATCTTGAGAAGGAGTTCCTTGAGGACAGTGGTGTCATTTTCGTTGGGCACGTTTGTGAATTCCGGGACTTCGATGATGTTGTATGGGTTTGCCGCAGCTTTAAGGGTGCTGTCATCGATCAGAACGGTGTTTGACTGATCCCAACGTTTGTTCATCAAACCCGTCATTTCGGTTTGTTCGTCGAGACCGGGTGCGTAGCGGAGTGCGTTGAAGGCCGCTTTGCCAGTTCGCGATCCTTGAGCGGGGAATTTTGCCTGGATGTCCCTGTCGTTCCATACCTTTTCAAGTACTTTATAGACTTGGACTTTATTGTTGAATTGCTCCGGAGTTAAATCTAGGTGATCCCGACTCCATCTCGCCACTAGTTTTTGCTGCTGGACTGTGGAAAAAATTTCGTCGCAGATCGCGTCGACCGTATCCCGTCGAGAACTTGACCATACCATGACCTCGTGCTGACTCGTGAGTCGCTCGAGAAAGTAATTGAGTGCTGGGCGTCGGGTAAATTTGGGTGGAAAGACTTTGCGTCTCCGATACAGAAGTGTTCCGTTCAAGTCTAGAATGACGAGAAGCGGTTGGTTGAAATGTAAGTCTATTGGCTCTTTGGCTGCTTGTTCCATGTATGACTTCAATGGCAGGGGAACCATCGGTGGATCGACTTTGGTAGAGACATATCTTAAGGGAAGCGGTGCTGATGAACCTTTGTCTTTCGAGTTAGTAGCACGGGGTGTTGACGGGACAGGCATTGGCGTCTGACTTGTGGCACGAACATAACGACGTTTCTCCGATGTTACCAGGTCTTTAGTTTGTTGATGGGTCATTCGATATTTGTCCTCCTCCGGTAGGTCTTCCCATTCCTTTATACGGGCCTCTCGTACAAGACGCAGGAGCCTGTCGGTCTCTCTCTGAACAGATATAGACTCGCGTGAAGTTGCGTCTTGAAGCGAGGAACGTGTCGTAGAATTGAATTTGAATTGCGTGCGAAGATCATCTGTTTGGTACCTTCGAGGAATTGCGAGCCACATATCTCTTTTGATTTGATCTAACGGGTGGAGCAATTTTGAATCATAGTCTTCAGCAGGCAATTGGACTGGCTTGCGGAAATCATCGGTCTTGTACTTGTCAGGAAGGGAGTTATACATTCTTTTCCGAAGTTTACTTATGTAGTTGTGTCTTTGCGTCGAGGACGAACTTTCTGTATGTATATGACGTATCTGCTGCTGGTGCATGCCGCTTGGATTTGTGAAAAAGGATGGACCGCTACCGAATCCTCCGAGGATCGATTGAGGCATCATCATTTGTTGCGCAGATTGCATTTGCAGCCACTGTGGTTGCATCACAGAAGCGGTGGGTGTTTGCTGGAAAGTAGAGGGTGTGGCATAAATGGCGCCCCAGCCAAAGTTTGATGTATTGTTGATCGGGTATTGAGGTATCGTTTGATTATTTGACATGTATGGATTCATTGTAATGTTGATCGTGTCGTTGTATGGTGCGAGATGATAATCAGTTGAGTGATTACTGACGTTATAGCCCGTATGAAGGTTGGTCGAAACCTTTTTCGCGCTATAGGTCTGTTGGCTGTTGTCCGATTGTTGGTATAAACGACGTGGCCCTCTGGGCTGTCGCAAATAACTCCATTGACCTTGCCCGGTCATATCGCCTGAATGGACAGCATCCTCGGCATTCCCGTAGGTCGTTCCACCATGGAACGAGGGGATAGCATATTGTCCATCTGGCGGGGTTGATTGAACCACATTCTTATTCTGTTTCGCCATTGTAAGTGAGTGGATTGTACGCTATATGTCAAGCATTAGTAGTGAGAACTACAGAAACCAGCTTGCTCGAGATATACCTTAGCGCTCCGCCGACATGAGGCAGAACGTCCGCATTTACTCAAACCGGCATATGAACTATATAGGAATCTCGAGCGCAGTAATGGTTTCAGCGAGTGATGCCACATCTAGCACTTGTGAGCACGAGGCGAGGTGTTCAATACACATACCCACCAACAAATCAAACAAAACGACAGAACGAGGGGTAGAGAAACGAGGAACGAGCAAAGTAGATTATGTTGAAGTAGGATTAAAGGTTCTTAGGTTTTTTGTCTGGCAGCCGATAGGAGATAAGGTTGTCCCACGTCTCAGCCAGTCAGATGCTGTGAGATTGTCACCGCTTTGGCATGACCAGCAGAATCTAGAAAAAAGTATTTACTCCGCCTGATAAGCATATCACCTCACTACTCATGCAATTCTGTAATCCGAGAAGAACATAATATGGCAATATCTGATTCGCTGAACAAGCGGCTTCGCGCCCGCCGCGATGAAGAGGAAGATGAATTCGACGACGAGATCTTTTCAGACGAGATGGAAGACATTGAAGAAGACGCCGGAAGCGATTCTAACGAGGAAGAGGACGACTCCAACTCAGATGCTGAAGAATCACAGCAAGACGCCGAGCAAGAGGAGGAAGACAACTCAGAGATAAGTGACACTCAATCTGTTCGATCTGGAAACGACAGAGAAGCACTTCAATCCGAGTTCCGCCAAATATCATTCGGCGCGCTCGCCAAAGCACAAAACTCCATTGGCAAGAAACGAAAACGAAGCGCAGAAGATAAGCCAGAAGACCAAACCGGCGAGAAAAAGCCATCGTCCACACTACACGACATAAGGGAGCGCCTGCGCATAGCACGCGAACGAAAACTCGGCATTAACACCAACACCACCAACACCAACAATCCTCAAACTAACAACGGATACAACAAACCAAAACCACCACCACGAACCTCCAAACACGCGCCCGCAGTACAGTCCTCCAAAATTGCTGTCTCCCGCAAACGCACCATCATTGAACCAACAACTACAAAATCCCGAGACCCACGCTTTGATCCTACAGTTGTCAAATCCGCATCCTCGGCACGACGCACCAATTCCACCGCCGAAAACGCATATGCATTCTTGGATGAATATCGTGCGTCCGAAATCAAACAATTGAAAGATCAGCTCGCCAAGACCAAAGATGCGGCCCAAAAGGACGAGCTCAAGCGCGCTATAACATCCGCGACTGATCGGCAGCGGGCGCTCGATAATAGGAAACGGGAACGTGATGTATTGCAGGAACACAAGAAGAAAGAGAAACAGCTCATCAAGGAAGGCAAGAAGAGTCAGCCGTATTTCTTGAAAAAGTCGGAGTTGAAGAGGGAGGTGCTCAAGAAGAAGTACGAGAGTATGGGGTCAAAGGAGAGGGCAAAGGCATTGGAGAGGAGGAGGAAGAAGGTCGCGTCAAAGGAAAAGAAGGATTTGCCTTGGGCAAGGAGGGGGATGGAGGATTAGACTACATCCTGATACTTCTGGTTATGTTTGCATGGTATGGAAATTGGATAAGCGAATCATGAAAAGATACTGAAAAGGACCATAAGCCACCTACGCCGTCGTTGACGATAAGTGAGAAGAGAAATAATAATTGGAAGAAGATCGAGAGAAGATCGCAACAAGAAGCATTGCGATGCATCAGGGATATCAACAAGTTCACAAAACAAACACAAAGAAAATCGGGCCGAAGCGCCCTAGATCAGAGAAATATGAAGATAAAAATATGTCGTCGTAAGTCGAAGTGAAAGACGAAAACACATGGTATAATTTTTCAAAGAAATAATAGACGAATTATTGAAGAGGCCAACCAGGGCAAAGAAAAGAAATCGCCGATCCCAATTATTATTTCCCTTTCATGCCTCATTTGTTCATTCATTGCAACAAAGATCCACGCAAATCGAGATTTAATTGTATATCGTATATGTATTACCAGGTCGAAGGCGTATGTAAACACTCAAGAAGGAACTCAATGAACCAACTGGCTGAACGCAAGCATCTTCGCGGGTAGAAGAGGAGAAACTGGATATCTCAGCGAAAACAATGTTTCGGCGAACGATCTGTCGGTTAAAAAATATTCAATGTCGTAGTGTCAAATGGACTGCTGAGACGACAAAGACTGCAACGTTTGTATCATAAGTATCAGGTATCAAACGCTCCGAAAACTCTTATGAATGGAAGAGATCCCATGCTCGAGCGCAAAGAGACAAGAATTCTTCCTTCTTCTTCCTCTGGGTCTCTGGTGAATCGCGACCGGCTCCGAATGGCCCATAGGAAGATACTGCCGGGCCTGGTCCGTTACGAAACCTCATATCCGGTCCCGTGCCCAATGGAGGACTCCCGTTATCCTGTTCATACTCATCTCTTGTCCGACGGCGAGAGGTGCCCAGGCTAGGAGGCGGCGCATAAGACTGCTGAGTAGATGGGGCACCTGCATTGCTGTTGCCATATGGTGAAGGTGGGGTGGCCGGTTGCTGGTGGCCGTTATAGTGAACGATACGAGGCAAAAGTTCTTCTCGACCTCCAGCAAGCTCTTGCACAGCTTCCTCCGCAGATCGGTACTCTCGTGGCCGTTGTTGAGAGGTGCCGTTATGGCCGGGGGAGGACGAGAATGGAGGAATCGTAGATGCGGTAGTATTGGATTGCGAGGAAACTCCAGATGCGGGGAATACTCCATTGCGTTCCCGCTCTCGTTCCCTCGAATTCAGGTCGGAGCCGAAGACGTCGGAGATAGGTGGTAGGCGGTTGTTCGTTTGCTGAGCCGGTACATGGTGGATGTGAGAAGGCGAGGGAAGGTTGGGAGTGTGTCCAACGAGGTGACGGGTTATAGGCATCGGGTCATGGCGACCGGTGAATGTCTTGTGTAAAGGAGCGGACTGCACAATTCGCTCGTTCGCAAATTGAGAAGCTGAAGGGGGGACGATAGAGAGGCCGGGAGGAGGACGCTTCTTGGCAATTTTTAAAGCGCCAAATGGGTTCGACTCTGATGATTTGTTTGACTCGCTACCGTCGCCTTTTGCGGATTTCTGTAGTCTTGATTCAATGATGGATCTCTGCTGCTCACGCACTGCTATACTGCGCTGTAGTTGTTCTTGTCGTTCGGGGTCGTGTGTCTGAAAGCCGGGTGACAAGCATGCTAACCCGACCTCGTGCAGTGCCAGTCCGTCGCGAGCGGTCATCGGACCTGCTGGGCCACGCACCGATAATGTGCTAGCAGAAAGATCTAGTTTTCTTGGTCGAGGCCTCGTTTGGGAGGACATTGTGGGGGAGGAGGGAGGTTCTTTCTTCACGATGATCTTTGGCGCAGCATTTCTGTATCGCGGCGGTCAGTTGGTGGACAGGACTTTCGAGCAACAAGCACCCTAGTTGTAGAGAATAGTAGCAATCCTTAAGAGTGCACCACTTACGAGTTAGGAGTCTTCTTGCCTTCCGGGCTTGACTTGGCTCCTTCTTGTGGACCAGAGGGCATTCGAGAAGCCGGCATCGCCGATAGCGAATGGTGGCTTTTGGGACTTGGTGCTCTGTCGACATGGGAAGATGTCAAAGGTGCTGCCGTCGCAGGCGCAACCGCAGTAGACATCCTGCTATATATGCCGGTGATCACGTTGTATGTATGAGTTGTACTGTCGGGATGGTGGCGTGCAAGACGGTGTGTATATAAGAGAATGAAGGAGAGACAAGTTGGGACGACGTCCCGAGGGACTGGCTATGGTAGCCGACGTTGAACTCGAGATGATATACTGGTTCGAAGGCTTTTTCGAATAATCTGATGTATCGATTTCTCAAAAAGGTGAGTTGGTTCGTGGTTGCCGACGAGGCGGACAGCGGGCAAGAAATTAGACGCCGTGTGAACGAACCACTCTGACAATGCAGAGAATCTTCCCCTCCAAAGCAGCAAGGCAGAAGTAGAAAGTGAATCAAGAGAAAGGAAAAGCGAATGTCTTCTCTGTAACTCTCAGAGATTGCAAGTCACGGCGCTTGCTCAGGTTGCAGCCTTGCACACAGGTCCAGAGCAAACCTAGTGAAAAGAGGTGGGCGCCTAATGTCTCAGGGTAAGTAGTCTGAGCGGGTCTCGACCCTGGCTGCAACAAGACTGTGTGGTCGTTGGGAGCTGCGTTTTTTCTGACACCTGCTAACTGTCTCAGACTTTCAGATCAGGAAGCAGTCAGCGCTCAGACAGACGGCGTGATTGGATAGATTGGTTGGGGGGGCCGAGGGGCTGCAAGCCTTCAAGACTGGCAGGTGCACTATGCAGTACCGAGTAGAGAAGGGCAAACCAAAGCGAAGAAAAGAGAAAGATGGTGTGAAAGACTATGAGATAGATGCGACTAGTCTTTTCATGTTGTCCAGGGCTAGAAGTGTCATTGTTACGAGGGAAATAGAACGGGGGAGTATCTGGTTCAAAGCGAGCAGGGGAAGCAGGAGCAGCTTGCGGGCGCTTAAAGTGGCCGACGCGAGTAATGGTCGAGACCGTAACGGTACGGATACGATACACGTGACGATACAGGACAACTCCTCGTGCAATCTTCCAAGGTTTACTCATACTACAGTAAACACTTTACACACTGACAGCTAATCGACATAGCCAGCTAGTTGTCGACGCTGACAAGCACGTATTCGAGTATCAGATCCAAATCAGATCCAGCCAGAAGAAAGCAAAAGCGACGTACGTACTAGTATACTACGTAGTGAAGAGCAAGAGCAAGATGATTGGTGGGTGTGAAACCCCCCTGGAAGAAAAGGCGAGTGGTCCGGGCGACATCTGAGACGGCCAAACCGCCGTGTGGCCCTGCGATTCGTCCTGGGCTGAAACAGGAGTTAATAAAGAACAGACAGTCACCAGATCCTGATCTGATTAGTTTAATTTCGTATGATCGATCATTGACTTACAAGTCCTGTACGTAATTGATGTCCATACGCAGCGCAACTACATACACTGTCATACAGACAGACGGACAGACAGACAGGCAGGCAGAGAAGATCTCGCACGCACCGCTTGCTGTCGTTTGGGCGATCATAGTATGATAACTTAATCATCTTCTTATCGTCGACGTATCGTCAGCCCAGATGGAGGAGCAGATTCACCGCAACTCACCCTGCATCATCCTCACTCTTAGCAGAATGGCAGAGTCAGCAGCACCTGCTTTACTGCCCGATACCAAATGGAAGAATCCTTCCTGCCTCGACGGTCCTGTTTGAATCCTGGTTGTGTTCGTATCGAGCATGCTTAGGCCCATGCTAAACGGAGCAAAATCAATAGTTCGAGCAGCGCCCCACCGAATCCCGGCCCGTTTCATCCTTTTTTACGCTGCGACGTACATTCGTTACCGTATCGGGTCGATACTCTTATCATCACAGCCCTAACCCTCATTATAATGAAGCTCGCGCGGTCTTTACGGGGTGAGTCGAAAGAGAGCAATAATAGTACTCTGATATGATGGTAGAACGTAGTTGGTAGGGCTTAGGTATTGTCAAATTAAGGACCACCCACCTCGTCAATTTAGCCTTACGGGAGCCTCCTATACTCTGCTGATAATATTGTTCATATTGCCGCGTTACAAATATATTGTATGAGTACAAACTAGAACCTAGGCAAAGATGTCTTTCTGTCCAAGCATGTTGCACACGAGACACGAAAGTTGCATCTGAGCATACTCGACATGCGATACCGTGACATTTTCGGGTCATACTTATTGCAACGTGCCGGATATGCTTGCCTTGACATGACTTGTTCTAGGCTTGAAGGAATTTAGCATATTCCTTCGCGAACAGTGTTTGAGATGTTGTACGAGCTTTCAAATAGGGCAAACGACGTCTGAACATACGTCGGGATAATCAGTGACAGGACCTTTCTACTCAGTCTTTTCAAGCACGAGGTTGTTTACTCATGACTATTCAACTTTTGTAGAAAGAGATTCTGAATGTTCAAATATGGAGGACCCACTTCCGCCCCCTTTGACCAATTAAGACTCGTACAGGCACCCGCCGCCTTTCCCCAAAGTCCTTTATCGATAACATTTTTTTTATATGCCAGTTTTCAATATCAAATTCAGCAACCATAAAACTTCAATGACACTCGAATACAACAGCACTACTCGACTCAATATCGATCCTAGACCGCCAATCATCAGACTAAGACACTCGCGAAAGGTATTACCGACATCAAGACAATCAAAATCATAAAATGCCTGCATTAGTCCACGAAGATCAAGACCAGTCCATGGTCGACGTCGACAACACTCAGCAAGAGAATAGTGAGGTCATTGAAGTCGGCGAAAACAGAATCACTATAGTACGAGTTCCCTCTTCCTAACCTGTAAAGACAATAAAGAAGTAAGGTCTTTGACTGATTGATCAAAAGTTATCCGGCGCCACCGACACAGCAGCCTCTTTTCAATTCAAAGAAGAAGGCCACACATTGGGTAATGCGCTTCGATACGTTATTATGAAAAAGTAATGTCTCCATCCAGTACTTCGTCTCTTTCTCTGGGCATGATGCTGACTGTCCTCAAGCCCCAAAGTCGAGTTCTGCGGCTACACAATCCCGCATCCGTCCGAGGCCAAGATGAATATCCGTATTCAGACATACGGTAGACCTTCACCAGCTTTTTATATTTCTCTGTCGAGTTGATGCTGATAGCTTCAATAGATGATACGACGGCTGTTGAAGCCCTAGAAAAGGGACTGAATGACCTTATGGATTTGTGTGATGTGGTCTCGGACAAGTTCACGGTTGCGAGGGATGCGTTTGTTGCCGAGCAGGGGAATCAGATGACTGCTTAGTATTACGAGAGGAACTAGAGTGGAGAGCGAGGGGTATCCGAGGGCTAAGACTTGTCCGTCCGTGATGAGGTCCTTTAATACTATTTTGTATGCATCATAATGGGTAGATGGCGTTTTGGGGTGTATATTCAACAAATTTTGATAGAAAATCTCTCAAGTAGTTTCCCCTTTGCTCCAGCTGTTGGAAGTCCCAGATGTTAATCGTATGATACTGAAACACCAGTTGACATGCGATTACATGTACCTGCCTTTCCCAGTTTACAGGATGGCATGAAGCCTTGAAGGATAGGTGTGTGGGTAACCGCATTTTGTCTAAAACATACTTATATACAACACCGCTTCTGAAAACGAGCACTTCGTCAGATTCCAGACCTTGGGTCTATTTCCCAAGTCCTTCTAACAAGGAACAACAAACTTGATATTGTCACATTTCATCAGCATTTGCTTAGTTGCGGCAGCATTTGCTTAGTTGCGGCCCTGGATCCATCAAGGTTAGCTCCAATGCCCCACGTATTCTTTATGAAGAAGACACTTACCTCCAAGAACCCGGTGATAAAATTAGGCGGCAGTCTAGCAGCCGGTTCCTCCTCCGCACGGAAATACTTCATGACATGGGATAATTGTTTCCAGTAGTTCAATGTTTCCTGTAAAACGCACTTGTGTTAGCCCTAAACCCTAGAAACCCCCAATTTTTGCCGATGGCCAGAGGAACAAACAAACCTGGAATTCGGCATGGCTCTTGTAAAGCAATACATCAACGACATTGATCTGGCTGACGTAACGATGCTTCTCGAATTGTTGACGGATCTTGGTACGAATGGCGGATACGGGAACGTTGAGACTGTACATTGTCTGGATCTCGGGCGACTGTATCATAATCCTCGGTCAGTTAAGAATAATTGATTGGGGCCTCTGATTGCTCATTATAGAGACTATGGAGGTGGGACGAACCGCTCGAAGCCATTCTCGGTAGGACTTGCGAACTCTAGATTTGGCATCTGCCCAGTTGACAGCTATTCAATATCAAGTATCATCAGTATCGCATTTCAATTGACAGCGAACGAGCTTCCAAAAGAGCCGCCGTTGCATCATGCCCGAAACAAGGACTGGAGCGTGACGTACAAGTGCGCGTCCGCTGCGCGAGATAAGTGGGATTAATCGTCATGGCGACCTGCCGAAGTTTTCTTGACCGGCGAGAATGCGAAAAAAAATTGGCTATGCCGGTCGCAATGGCAGTTCAATTGATTGTTCAAGGTGGAGAGGTGAGGTTGTTCTCGTCTTGCGGCTTGCCCGTGCCGGCGGGCTCGAGGAACGAGGCTATACTGCGTATGGACTAGGGCAGACAGGAAGCTTTCACCGCCTGCCATTTCAGAAAATTTTCATCCGATTATCTTGTCAGGCCGCTCGAGACTTATCAGATATTTTTGAATCCAGAGAAATCTCATTTTTAAGCCTGAGTGATCATCATTTCAATTTACGAAGACATTTTCTCAATCGGCCAAGTTAGATTATTCTCTGTTCCATAATATTCTTTTCGCAATCATCGATATCAATCCGATAATCCCAAAAAGCCAGAGGCAATGGCACCAACACCCTCCAAGGGCCCCTCCAAAGGCCCTTCCAAGGGTTCCTTCAAAGGCACTCCTAAATCCTCCTCCTTCAAAGTCAGCAAATCCAGCAGCAAATCATCAAAGGGGAAACGCCCGCCCCCGAAAGAAGTCAAATCCCAGTCCCGCAGCGCGCCTAAACAACAAAAGAAAACCAAGACGAGGGAGTACACGGAGAAGGAATTAGACCTCCCGTCGCTGAATATGATTACGCCGGTCGGCGTGCAGACGCCGAGGGGGAAGAAGAAGGGCAAGGTTTTCGTTGATGATCAGGTTTGTCCCTTTGTTTTCCCAGGTTTTTCTGGCTAGATTAGGGAGGTTGCTAATTTTCGGGGTGCGTAGGAGAGTATGATGACCATTCTTGCGATCGTCAATGCGGAGAAAGAAGGCCAGATTGAGTCCAAGATGATTAAGGCGCGACAGATGGAGGAGATCAGAGAGGCGAAGAGAAAAGAGGCGGAGGCAAGAGCGGAGAAAAAGAAATCGAAGTTTGTACGTCGTCAACGCTTTCTGCTTGCAACACTTGGACTAAAACTAACGATGTCAACAGGAGAGCGTCAAAGATGAACTACGAAATAAGAAAAAGAGAAGACCAAGCGACGGGCCTGCGGAAGATAAGAAATCCAGCTACAAGCCTAGAGAGAAGCGGAAGAGTGTCTCGTTTGCTTGAAGCCTTTGTTATTCAAACTTTATCATCGGTTGAGCGGATTCTTTGTATATCTATCTCTATGTGCGCTATATATGCATGCATTGGTGGTCATTACTCGTTTTGAAGGATTTATGCTTGTGGGGTTCGGTCATAAACAGAGCTGGCGTTAAGAGGCGAATTCGGTCAATTGTCGATAGTTTTTCCGAGAAAATGATTGATATTCGAACATGTCGTTCCCAAATGTCGTCTCTAAATTTCGATGGTCATGGATAACTTGCGGTTCACGGGATAAAAAACCGACGCATGGGACGGTTTGTGAATGCTGCCATTTGCGAGTTGTTCTCCGTACAAACCTTCTTTACCCTTTTCGGCTTTGGGTCTGACTGAAACGTCGATGGTCTTTGCCATTAGGTCCAGAAAGTTGGCGGCCTACGAAGGAACGAATTAATTGAAGTCTTCTTGTTCATCGGGGATGTGGACATACCGGTTTGGTAAACCATCGACAGCCTCCCAGCTCAAACCAGCCGAGGTGACCGCCCCAGGAGGTAGTCAACAAGACACCGTATGGTGTCCGCTTGAACTCGTCGTATGGAATTGCTTGTTTCACGGAGATCTAACGATTCGAATTAGTGATCTTTGATAAAAAATTGTACATATCAAACATGTCTACTGACCGGATCATCTTCCGCATTAATCGCCAAGAAGGGGATGCGTATCGCCAATAGTGAGTCTGTAGAGGATGCATCGCGATGATAGGCTCCTTCGGTTGGATAGCCCCATAATGCGCATTGCACGGCTCTGCTCCGATCAGTATGCTTTGCTATCATTTCTGGGAAGATAAGACACACCTATCAAACTCATGGATGTACTTGACATCTTTCATATCATCGACATTCAAGCGCGGATGGTGCGTTAACTCATCAACATGTCTGTGCTCAGTTAGCACCCACTCATTCGCATGGTTGTAAAAAGACATACTGGTTGAATAGCTTCACAAGACTAACGGCCATATGTGCCGAGTAAATTTCAGCACCTATCCACGTACTCCGGAGAGCGACATTGGTCACGTCCAAGTTCCATGGGTTGGCACAGAGAACGGCGGCATTGAGTAGACAATTTTCGCCTTCTTCTCCGAGGTACTATATCAAGAAGTAAGTAACCTGTGTACACATTGGCGAGAAACAGGAGACATACGTTAGTTAAGATATTAGCACCCAGCGAAAACCCAATTCCGAACAGCGGCCGATTCGGAAATGTCTTTCGGAGCCATTTCACAACTTGACGAACATCCCACGTTGCGCGCGCATTGAACAGTAATGGTGTGCTGAGTTTCATCTGCGCACATCCCCGGCCATTGACAACACATGCCTCCCATCCACTGTTTTCATCCAGCACGAGTGGCGCAAGAGCGGCTCTTAGATATACCTCGTGCGATCCACCGGTCAATCCATGTAGTGCCACAAGCATAGGTTTGGAATCATCAGATGGTAGCGCAGTAAGCTCGTCTTTCGAGAAAAACGTAGTTCGTGCCGGAAGTCCTGAGGGAAGGGTGTATTTCCTAGCTTCATCCGTAGCTTCCGGGTCGGTGGTCTTGGGATATGCAGGCACGACAAAGTCAACGGCGAATTGGCCGGCGAGCGAAGGTATCCTTTGCTCAAAGATCTTGCGCTTGTAGTATATGGGGATCTCGTTGCTTTCTTTGATTGTTGTGTAGCCGGTTTGGAGGTGGCCGTTGAAGAGGAGAGGGTTGAGCTTGCATGTTGACGGGGTGGCTTCGCGAACGAGGTCTATGAGCTTGACCTGCTCGTTCTTCGACTCTGTGGGGTTTCCAGGTGTTGAAGCATTTTTGGATGTGAGGAGGACCTGATTCTCTTCGCAATGGACCAAAGAAACTTTGGCCTGCGGAGTGAACCTTGAGAAAACACTCATGTCTGATCGAGCCAATGACGTCAGGAGATGTGATTGACGGCTAAGGTGGTAGATATAGCGAATTACAACCTCAAATTCTAGAAGGTTGAGAGACTACAGATCGTTCAAGAGGTAAATATAGGGCGTCGTGTAGCAAACAAAGACATTTTATTTTGCTTTGAAAGACTGATTGGATTTATTCTTCTCAACCTCGGCATCATAGCCTGATTGGGTAGGTGGCCCAGCCAATGGGAACCACGGATGTGCTTAGATAAGTACCGATAAGAACGATCGACCGATAAGACTTGCAAACTGAACAAACATTTCTCTAGATTAACATATTTTCAACATAATCCATTATCTACTTGCTGGGTGTGCTGCGTTAGTCGAAGCTAGATGACGCTGGACTATCAACACTCAGCCAGACTAATGATGTAGCTTAGATTGTGGTGTCATATAGGTCACAAGAACCCGTTCGGTGGACTCTCTTATCGAGCAGATCTGCCATGTGACAGTCCGTTTGATAGCCTTGACAAAAGCAAACAACCGGTCAGGGGACAATTTCTCTCCTTCTTCGTAAATATTCAAACAAACTACCAGATTCATGAAATTGAAATGGCACCTCTAGCGTGGAAAAGTAAGTAGCGCCTGTGGCAATGTTGACTTTACACACTGTGAGGAGCAATTTTTGTCAGTTTCCGTTTGCGGAAGCCCTAATTGCAGGGTCATCCCCACCACCTACTTTCAGTATGCAGCAGAAGTACCTACTGACAAGATCCTAAATTTCTGGTGTGATCCTATCAGCTGTCTCATGCGACTGACTTGGGCATTGTTAGACTCAAGTAAGCTACATGGACCATTTACCGGAAGAGGCCAGAAGCGGTGTTCTGCGTTAAAGTTCGTTACCTGAGAGAAATAACTTTCCCAACCTTCCATTCGCGAAAAATAAGAAAAGATGGATGTCATCCTGATTCAGGAATAACTTACCGTCGTCTTCCGCTTTCGTATGTAGACCTTTTTTTGTGTTTCACTAGCCATTTTGTGATAAATAGTACCTCGTGGAAGTTTCGCATGACTTCGAATCTGCCTTGACATAAGAGGTGCATATACGCAGTGATCGACTACTGCCTATTACCATTTATTATTGATAAGGGTGAAATAATATCCCCAATGCTCGAAATTATTAATTCTGCGACATCCGCTACCATGAAGAACTAGTGCTCGATAGCTGCTTTGGAACAAAAATCACAATCATCTACATCTTCGTCGATCTACAATATGGGTGTCCGTTCGTTCAATTTGTTCGCGAGGCTTAAGATCTCTAAAGCCACCAAGGAGATCTCGAGCAGTGAAGACCAGAAGGTAGAACCGCAAGGAGACATCAAGATCGTCAGTCAGCAGCAAGCGAAGAAATGCTACATTATGGACCTCCCTACTGAGTTGTTAGCGCTCATATCCGCAGAGCTGGATCCTCTGTCCGAAGCATGCCTGGCAATGACATGCAAGCGACTTCTACTGATTTCCGGAACATCCTTCCGCGCCGAATGTCTACGATTTAAGAAGGATTTCGCACCATTGTTACACCACTACCGTGCCTCCCAAACATATGCGAGCGAGCGTTGGAAGTTGATCGAAAGACTCGAGGATAGGAGATGGCTTGCTTGCTCCAAGTGCCTCAAGCTTCATCCGCGGATGGCGTTTCCCGCGAAAGAACTCAGATCTTCGCCTATTGCACGAGCTTGCGAACTAGGCGAATCGGCAGGATTGGTCGACTTATGCCCATGTATGAAATTGACGTTTCGAGATAAAGTGAAGCTGGTCAAACACTTGAAAGATCGAGAAGTTCTGAACAAGATGCCATCAGCCATTTTCGGGAGTCGCGGCTACGACGAGAGGTACCTGTGGCACTCGTGCACAACAACATACGGATCGACCGAGTTCAAGATTGATATCTATCCTGAGCTCAACGACGCAGAACAACTGATCTTCCGGACAGAGTATCGGCTGACAACGGCGCCGCATTCACTGGGAAAACAGCAACATGTCTCGCCCCGCTTTGGCTGCGCTCACCGGTCGATGGATTTATGGCTATCTAGCGTATGTCAGGCCATTTACTGCCACCGACACGACACATTTTGCTCCGCGTGTAAGCAGATATCAACCTGCCGGACTTGCGGGACGATACTGAAATGCCCGAACCGGCGAGCTCATATCTCCCACGAGACCAACAAAGCAACCTACTTCTTCTGGACATTAAGATGTCTCGGAAACTCGACGACGATGCCAGACGCAGAGTTTGCGGCGCAAAGAATCCACCCGATCAATCCATATATCAGTCTAATGAACTGCCCCTGGACAGTTTGGATGCACCCACCGCCAATTCATGCCCCTTCACTCGGTAATGATATTTTGCAGCCGGCGCTGGAGAATAACAGTATGAGATTCGCAAACCAGATGTACACTTCGCTGCATCTTGCAGAGGTATAAAGAGCCGATTTCATGCTATACAAAGAGTATGATAATGTCCGTTGAGTTTTCGAAAGGGTTTATTCTATTGTTAGCGGCTGTGCAGTTTGCGTCCACCTTTTTGTCAAGTATGGCGCATATTAGGAATCCGTCGAGTAGTCATCGAACAGGTCGACGGATTAATGGCTAGTCATGATAGCGTTTTGGTTGTAATATTGCTCAGGCAGTCGGTCACACAATAGCAGCATTAGCGGATGGAAATCAGAATCCAAGATTGAAAAGGAGTCAGATAGCAACTTGAATACAAACTTGCCATGAGTACGAATGAAGTCGGTGATAGCGATGACCCGCGATATAGATCCCAATGGAGCGTGGTTTCTCCGTTCCGATCTCCGCAGACTGGACGGCCAACACGCGCATCATCCAACATTTTATTTAACACTCATAGCTCTCTCTATACACGCGTCGCAATACCTTGTCTCCATGGCAGATCGGATGATATCCTCATGAAATCGGGACATTATTCCCAGCCATACAGAGCACTCCGAGTATCCTATCAAGGCAATGAGTTACCCACCGCCGTATAATAACGATAACGGGCAATATCCTCCTCCGCAATATCCCTCGCAGTACTTGCAACAGATTCCTCAGAATGCCGCATTCACTCGATCTCCTGTGACGGTGCCTCAGTCGCAGCCGCAGTATAATATGGGACATAATGTGCAATACATGAATTATACGAACTCGTTTGGATATTCCCCAGTTGCAGTACCATCATATGTTCAGGGATATGGACAACCTTCGCCGTCGCAAACTCTGGGACAACAGCGAGGACTAGCACCGTCTCAATCGCCTCAGCAGCAACAACAGCAACAATATCTCTATCAGCAACAGCAACGGCAGCAGCAATATCATTCTCCAGTGATACAACAGCATCAACATTTGCAGCAACATCTATCGCAATCTTCGCCGCAACTTCATCCGCAACAATCACCGCAGCAGAATATACACTTACAGCGACAGCAATATGGCTCTTCGGCAGTACAGCAACAGTTTGGATCCCCAACGATTCAACAACATCAGCGTCAATCTGTGTCGCAGCCTTCTCCACAAGCCGTGCCCCAGCCATCACCGCAATTGAATCAACACCCGCAACGGCAGCAGCAATATGTCTCTCCGACTTTACAACAACATCAACTTCAATCCTTACACCCTTCATCGCAGCCCCGATCGCAGCCGTCGCCGCAGCCTGTGCAAGTCCCTCAACGGCAGCAACATTACAGTTCTCCATCAGTCCAAGTACAACAACAACACAGCTCTCCAACAATTCAACTGCAGCAACAACTGCAGCAACAGAGTCAACATATATCACAACCCCTGCCACTGCCAAAACCTTCACCTCAGCAGAATCAGATTCAACACTTACCACAACCTTCGGCGCGACCTTCGTCTCAAGCTTCACTTGGGGCTGTAGCTCTGCCCTCACCACAGCAAACTCGCCAATCGCAACTACCACCACCGCAGCAGCAGCAACAACGACCAGAGTCACCGCAACCTGGCCCGACATTAGTTCAACAGCATCAGAACGTACAGCCAAAAGCAATACAGGCCTCACCAAAAGCCCCACCTCAGCCTTCTTCGCAACAACATCAAAATATCCTACACTCCATACAACCACGATCACCACAGCATCATATTAACTTGCACTCCATACGATCTTCATCTCCACAACCTGCTTTTCAAGATCCCCCTATACTATTTGTTAATCCAAGTGATACATTCACCGAGCCTATACGACCAACATTCTCTTTTGATGTAGTGACTAGTGCTGCTCTTTCATCCAACAAGCAGACTGAGCCTTCATTCACTGCGCCCATTGCTCCTCAGCAAAGTACATTGCCTGCTGTCACAGCCCCTGCAACGACGGTATCACCACCTGCTGCACCGATTCAGATCAAGCAAGAACCACAGAAACCTAGCCCGTTAGCTAGTCAGGTCCAGATCAAACAGGAAATACCCAAACCTGGCCCTCTAGCACCATCCATACCTCCTTCGAACGAGACTACAATGACTCCTTCTCGTCCAGCGAGCCAAAATCGAAAGACATCAGGACAATCGGCTTCCCCTTTGGTGCGAACCCCACAAGTTGTCATCCCATCATTGGCAGATGTTCAAAGGCCATCCACCAAGGCAGCTGTAAAAACAGCAGCCAAAACGCCACTGGTAGCACCGCATAAGGTTCAAAAACCTCCAAAGTCTGCCCCTGCCGATGGTGATGTAGATTATCAGACTCTGCTACTGGCCCTTGCGGATGAGTACTTGAATGCGGCCCACAGCAAGGGAACCGTCATCGCTCTCTCAAACAATGAGTTGGATTTAAAGGAGTATTACAAGTTGGTTGCCACTGGGTTGGGTTGTTTGCAAGCTGCGCAATCGGTTCGTTACCCTTGGATATGTGAGATGTATTGTCTGTACTGATTTGATAAAAGAACTTTCGAATGCCACCACTCACAGAGGCGCTGACACGGTTGCGCTATGCGCGCATACTCATCGAGGAAACCGATAACGATATACTAGCGGAGACGGCATTGAGCAAAGGGGTAAGTCAAGATCAAACCCTTGGGTACATCATCGCTAACTTTGAACAGATTGAAATATGCGAACGTGTTAGTAGCCCCTTCTACGTCTTCTAGACCACAACTAATCTTCCGCCAGAACAAGCTTTTAGATCTCAAGTATACAATGCAGCAGCTTCTCGCTCGTATGCTTCATAAGTCCAATCCCAAGGCGGCAGCGAAGGCTGTTGACAAGATGATTGAAGATGTTGAAACGTGCGTACCTGATATTGCGGCGGGAACAACATATGCTGATGGGATATAGATATAAACATACCCCTTGGGAATACGCGTTTCGTTTACTCAGAATCAGCCTTGCTCTATCTTCTTCGTCTCACCAGAACTTCGTCATTGCCATCCATAATCTGCAAAAATTGACCAGCTTGGCTACTCGTAATGGCGATAAGCTTGTGGTGGTCGTCGCTGCTTTGGTTGAGGCGCTCGCTCACCTGCAGCAGTCCACAAGCCCCGATGCCGTTGAACAAGCCCAACATGCAGTCGCGGTAGCGCGGAGTCACCAGCTGGATCCTCGGGTGCAGGAGATACCTCAAATTGGCTCGATGCTTCAGATGGTCGATATATCATGCAGCTTGCTTGACTATGATCTGAATCAAGCCTCACAGAAGCTACAGATAATGCAAAGTATGATGGATCAGCGAATTAATGACTCACGATGGCGAGAGGATGGTTCATTTCTGGTCCCTTTGAACACGCAAACTCCCCCAAAGCCGACTGAAATAGGTGACATTCTACGTGTTGAAAATGGCAAGCTGTGCTTGACGTTGCATTGGCTTCCACAACATGATCTATATGCCCTCTGCTACTTTCTGAGCTCAATGACATTGGGAGCCAAGAATTCACATGATGGTCGCAAGGCTGAGAAGTATCTGCAAGAGGGTTTGCGTATGGTTCGCGGTAAGTAATCATGCAATCTTGCACGTTGGACTTTTTCGCTGACTTTTCTTCAAAAAAAGGGAACTTTAAAGCGCCCGAAGAAGTCAAAGAGTCCGTGGTGGCGGCTAGTAAACGACTCGAATGGCGACGGATCCTCTACTGTAACATATTACTACATCTTACATTCTTGGCTTGCGCAAGAACGGACTGGGAAAGTGCCAGTCAATCATTAAAGGAGCTACGCAGCTCCTCTGAGGAGCTGGGCAGCGCACTCCCAGAATCAATATCCTGCCTCATGGAATACGCTGCAGGCGTCATTGCACAAGGCAACGGCGATCTAGTAGCGGCATTAGCCGCATACGGTTCTCCTCTTCTCTCACTATCATCATCAACAAACCGAACAATGCGCAACGATCCTCGCCGCGACACAGCAATTCTTGCGGGTCTCAATACAATCCTCATCCTCCATGAGCCCTCTCATCCCTCCCACTCCCGTCTGGACGAGGTGCTAGCCCTCGTTGAGCCACAATGTCTCAGCAGCTCCAATAAGTATATACAAGCAGCCTACTACCTAGTCTGCGCCACTGTGCACAACGAATCCACCATCCAGACCAAACAGTACCTCCAACAAGCCCTCCAATCCGCCACGGGCATCAACAACAGCCAAATCACCTGCATAACGCTGACATTCATGAGCTGGAAATACTTCCGTGGCGTAGTCGGCGAGCAGTCGGAGAAGAGTGCGCGCGCGGGTCGTGCCATGGCTAAAAAGGCTAACGACCGTCTCTGGGTCAGCGTTACCGATCAGATGCTGGCCGAGACTTTGGATAGACAGGGTAAAGCTGATGAAGCGCGTGGTGTGAGGGAAGAGGCGGACCGCTTGTTAATGGGATTACCTGCGGCGTTGAAACGGACGGAATATCTGTAATCTGTTGATGGAAAGAGCAATCTCTGTTTCTCCATCTCCTTCTTCGTTGAAGATTTATCAACGATAGTCTACTTGCATGGCGGTCTCGGCAATGGCGTCGAAAGCTCAATTCCAGGGCTGGATGCGAGGTCTGTTTGCTTCACCCATACATGAAATCTAATGAAATGAGATTATAACTTTCTTCTGGCTACAAGTTTCATGATAGTTCGAATAGATGTGAACCCTGAGTCCCGCATCATAACAAAGGTCAGGAAGTTCAGTGATTCTGCCTCCCATGTCCTGGTTGAGCTGTCACGAAATCAAGCAATATTAATAAACAATGAATGCATCTCAGTGACACAAATAAGGCACTCAAATAGAAGAAAGCACACTTGATATACCTCGCAGACACATAGCCGCTAATGACTTGACTCCCACAAACACCACGCCGTAAATGCAACCCAAACACCACAAACAGGCAACAAGCAACCATACCCTCACGAAATGAACCCCCCTTTCTCTCACGTTTGTAAACCTGGAATGGTATCATTCAACCCAAACCACCCCACACCCCTCTGATTCGTCTCGCAAGCTGGATATCCTTTTGCATAATCGTGACCCTCTTCGCATGAATCGCGCACAGATTTGTATCCTCGAACAAATGCACCAAAAAGGCCTCGGCGGCTTCCTGAAGCGCCATGATTGCGTGCGACTGCCATCGCAACTCGGCGCCTACTTCGGAGGGCAGCAGGTCGAGAGCGACTTCGCGGACCAGGCGGGCGAAGGGGAGTTTGCTAATCAAGAGATCGAAGGAGCGCTGGTATTTGCGGATTTCTTTGAGGGCAACGGTGCCGGGTTTATAGCGGCGGCGTTTGCCGGTAGGGGTTGGATCGCCAGCTGTTATATGCCATGTTAGTATATGCGAACAATGAGAGCAGGTGTAGGTCGATGGGAGAGGGCTTACGTTGTATGTTTGATGCTCGTGGGGCTTTGCCGGATGGTCGCTTGGTTACTCGATTGGTTGTCTTTGGCACCGTTTTCGTCGCCTTTGGAGACTTGGGTTTCGTCTTTCTGGCGGTAGTCGGTGATCTTGGGCTTGCGATAGGACTTGAAGTAGATTCTCCTTCTTCTTGTTGTTGTTGTGCCCGACTTGTTGAAGGGCCAGCTCTGCTTGCGCTGGGAGAGCTTGGGCCGCTAGTCGTGGCCATTGCTCTAATGGGGCGCCCTCGGCCTGTTTTTGGTGGCATTTTTTTCCTTCGTGCCGATGAGAATGCGAGACGGAGCGAAGGGCGCTGTTTGCAACGGTCACTTTTGAGTAGATGCTGGTCGAGTTATAGCGGGTCGCAAAGCTTGAGTAATGTAGCTGTTCGTAGCTCGAGTGATGTAAAAGTACAGGAAAAGTCGAGGCGCGCGGTGACAATTCCCAAAAACAAGCGGGATCAAAGTACGAGAAGAGAGAACATGGGAGAAGAAGGAATACACAAAATAATGAATAGCCTGTGAGAAAAAGGAATCTTGAAATGTCGAAGCTAGATTCCCCAACCTCCTCTTTTTCGCGGGCGTGTCTGCGCTAGTCCCGAACAGGTTATATTGCTTTCTTTCCCAAAGAGGTTAGTGTGTTATCGAATTCTCGACGTTGGCAGACAAAGATGTGTCTGCCTCTCTCCGGACTACGTATACGAAGCATCTACGAGTCGCCTTGATATGCCCACGAATGACCATACGCAATGTCGTTGATCTTATCGATTATCCTGTCGTGCAGGACTGCCACTGCTTCCGACTGCAGGGACCAGACAGCTGACCAATGATGGATGAAATAGCTATAGCATCTTGCATACATCCATCGACAACTAAAGAGGCTATTGGATGCTAAGCCCTCCTTGACTTGCTTGTATCCGTGTCGTTGCATTGAATCGCACTAGTAATGGCACTCACTGCACGGAGAACGCTGTAGCTTGCCCTCACGTGCAGCATGGAGATGAACATGCCTTGATCAGGATGCTTCGGTCTAAACGGCACAGCTCGAACAGTTTCCCATTTTTTGTAATCCTTGATAGATGCCTCCACTGGCCGCACCATCGCGGCGTGCTTGCAGGTAGACTATATTGTGATACATGAGATACTCTGTCATCGAGCATGCAACATGTGATTGATGGATTTCTAAGCTATGAGCTTAGTTACGTATGCTGTAAGAGACTATAAAATCACACTTGATCACCCTCGTTCTACTATAGGATCAAGACATTCTATCGCCTGTCGGGAGATAATACGAGAAATCGAAATCGGAATTGAAAACGTCTTTACTCTCGCTACAATGCCACCACCAAGAGGAGCCCCAAACGTGCTCGAAGCCCCTGGTAAGTTACTCACCGTACAAACGAAGTTTCCAGGATCACCGACTCTTATTCCAATGTAGGGGACTACGATGTCACTCCCACAGTTCACAGCGACAGCTACCCCGAAATTGACCCAACCAACCTCGACCTCTCCGGCAAAGCCGTCCTCATCACAGGAGGCTCCCGCGGAACGCGCAATAGTCCTCGCCTACGCAAAAGCAGGCGCATCATTCATCGCCGCCGGTGCTCGCTCAGGAACTGCAGAGTTGGCCGCCGCAGTTGAAGAAGCAGCCAAATCGGCACATCGGCCGCCACCCAAATACCTGCCTCTAACTCTCGACATGTCCAGTCGAGAAAGCGTGGAGGGGCCCGCCTCAGAGTTCGAAAAGGAGTTTGGCCGATGCGATATCGTCGTCAATAACGCCGGGATTTTCGGCGGCTTCAAACTTCTACAAGACTACGACCCGGATATGTGGACTGACATCTTTGAGGTGAACGTTCGAGGTCCATATTCCCTCACGCGAGCACTTAACCCGCTAATGCTCAAGACGGGCGATGCATACGTTGTCAACGTGTCGAGTGCCGGAGCCCTCCTGACCCACAAAACACTGAGTGCATATCAAATCTCCAAGACGGCTGCGACCAGACTCGCGGTGTTTATCAATGAGGAATATTCTGACAAGGGAATACTCTCGTTTAGCGTTCATCCGGGGAACGTCATTACTGATATGGCGACTACTTTTAGCGTCGACAAGGCTCCTGAATTCGCGCATAGTTCGTATCTCATTCCTTCTCCAATGTGACTCCCTCGCCAAGAACACGCCATGCTGACTCTCTTGCAGTCTTCGTGGACACCCCGGAACTTTGCGGAAACACATTGGCATTTTTGACTTCTGAGAAGAGACCCTGGGTCGGAGGAAGGTTTATTGATGCTACATGGGACATGCCTGAGCTCATTGCGAAAAGTGATACAATCGGCAGGGAGAATCAGCTCAGGATTACGATCAAGTATTAGATTTGGTCATGAGCACTAAAGAGCTTGAGCATGACGCCCGACTTTGCGCAGCTAGATAGCTTAGTCTTTCATCTCTAGTTGTTATCAACTCTACGCAATTATACTTAGATGGGGGTTAAAGTCTAGTACAATCGGGTCGATAATATGAATGCACATGGCATAATTATGAATTCCATGTTCCAAGCTGAAGAGCTTGCTTCATTCACCTCCACGCAGTCTCTGCCCCGAGAAATTAAGGACACATTCCACCAACGATAACGACGTGCAGCCAACAGCAAAGTGCAAAAAGTGACACATACACATACATGACGACCAGAAAAGGAAATAGAAAGCGACGGACGGACGGCGACAATTAAACGAGATTGGTATCATGAAAAGTTTTTGGACTGAGAAACGCCGTTTGATGATGTTAATGTTGATGATGATGATGATGAGTCTAGAATGGATGGACATGATGGATAACTGCGAACAACGATGGTGACTCTGACAGTGTAGGAAATGGATCGGGGACGAAAGGGAAGTGAGGTAGTAACCGCATGATCAACATAGTGTTGAAGTTCTGTTGATAGTCATATTCATGAACGCACGAATACGGTGAATAGAATTGAAAACAACGTCTAGTTGCTTCTTAATAGATCGAAATTGATTCGATCGTCGTGTAGTGGTGGCTGACGACGTGAGGTCGCCAGCATGCAAAGATGAATAAAACTCGTCGGCTTTCACCAAAGTCGCCCATCATGCTTCTTATCATTTATCGTCAATTTCGTGATCATAGATCAAGCTTAGGAGGCGACCAAAGGATTTTCGGTGGCTCTTCAGACGTGGTCAACCCGCTTGTCGATCCCGTCTTGGAGCTGGTACCGCTACTGTGTCCACCACTAATCTGACGCATTCCTCTCATAGCAGAAGAAGGTCGACTTGAAAGTAATTTCCGCAGTGAAGACGCACTCAGTGAGCTTGTGCCGCCTGTGCTTCGCAAGCTGGGTGCTCGGGGGGCGGTGCTCGTTGTCGACATGTTGCTCGAGCTGGCAATGCTTCGGATACTAGCGGCAGTGCTGTCGTTTTTGATCGATGGTGGAGGAGGAACTTTGAAGATCGCTGGCACGGGAAGGGATAGCTGGGGAGATGATGATATAGAGGCAGAGTATTCTTTCAACCCTGCCAAAGGCTTGTTTTCTGATGTGCTTGATGCTCGAGAAAGAGGGCGTAGTGAGTCCATCAATTTGAGTGATTCGATCGTAGGCGTGGATTGGACGCTGGACATGGTCACTACCGGAGATGTGCTGCCGGAGCTGTTCTCCATCATCATCACTATTGCGTCTCGCTCGCTATCGGTTGAATGACCGGAGTTGCCCGAACTTGTTTGTAAGATGTTTTGCATCGTCATCTCGTCCATGGACAAGTTGATATCTAACTTTTCAAATTCACCGATCGTCAGTCCAACACTGGCAGATGTAGCCGGACGAGAAAAGTCTGTTGAATCGAGTTCTTCAACTGCATCTGAGCCTTGGTATCCCTCTGCGTCGTACGGAATGCCGTTCAATGTACAATAATTTCTGTAAAGATATTGACGCAATCGGTCGACTTCAACATCCCACTTTCTGTTCAAAGACTGAAGGGTAGCTTCGACTTCTTGATCTAGTGGCTCCGAAGCTGAGGACTCGGATGATTGAGCCGCTTCTTTTGACCGAGCAGCCAGGTTTGATTTGGCGAGTTTGTGACCACCGGAAGGCTGGCCGATCGTCATGGCAGCATGGATCGACCGGCGAAGAGAGCTAGGACCTGTTTGATGAGAAGAAGTATCACGTTTGACATTGACAAACTCCCGGCGAACTCTTTCCAGGGACTGGTGGCGATCCGTGTTCATCACAGGTAGCAAGGTAACCCAGTCGTTATGTTGTAGGCCGTTCACGAGCACAGTAAAAGACTGGAGGTTCATATCATTGTTCTCGCAATAGATCTCTCGCAGGCTCGTATTCTCCTCAAGGACAGACGCAAGCGTGTTAGCGCCTTGAAGTCCAAGCTTTTGATGCTCAATTCTGAGGACCTTCAAAGATTTGTTCTTCTTCAACCCCGTGAGTGCTTGGTTCAACCCAATACCAAATCGAGCAACATCCAAATGCGCGTATTCACCACTGATATCCAATTCTTCCAGGGTCTCATTTTCTTCAAACATGAGCTGCAACGCCTCGCACGTTTCTGGGCCGGCATCGTACGGAAGCGACGCTTTCGAGATATCTAGATATTTCAACGTTGTATTCTTCCTCATAGCCTCAATCAGCTCCCTGAAATGATCCTCTTTCTTGAAATCGATCATGCGCATGGACAAGTGCGTAGGCGTGCTGTTGTCGGCAATAGCGCTAAATAAAAGACCGTAATTTGTATCCAAGTGATTTTCGCTAACGTGAAGATGCATGTCGCGCACCTTGTCAGCTGGACGGGTCATGCAACGAAGAAAGGTAGCAACATCACCGCCCGTTAAACCGCATTGATCGAATCGTAAAATCCGAAGAGATGAGGAGCGATCGCTAGCCAAGTAGGCTGCAATTGATTCCACGGTCTCTTTATTGACTGCTGTTTGACTGAGTGATAGCTCCTCAAGACGCCAGTTCAACAAAGTTTCCGGCGCAATAAGTGGCTCTGTTCCTGAAGTTCTAGCAACGCGGGTAAGGTTAATTTTGCGTATCTGTCCAAAGTATCCGATCTGCTGCTGAAACAGTTCTGGGCTAAGTCGTCCCTGAATTCCAGAAATATTGACAGCCTCCAAGGTAGTCTCTTGCGCAGTCAATGTCGACAAGACAAGATCCAAGTCATGAACCGAAAGACCACATTCCCCAACTTCTAACGCTCGAAGATGGCTGTTCTTTTGAGAAGCGGCGTCGACAATGTAATCCAAATCTGAGTCGCCCAACTTGATTCCATTTAGAACAACCCAATCGACGTTGGTCAACTGGCGACGGCAGAGGGGGAAAATAGCTTCTGGAATACCGCAGCCAGGGTCTCGTGCGCCTCGATCCGAAATAGGGGTTCGCGATAGACAAAAGGAAAAGTCGAGTCTTCGGAGGCGTTTGTTCTTCAAAGCCAAAGCACGAATTTCTTGCGACAGTAGCGACAGTCGATCCTGGCCAGCAATAGTCACCTGAGCACCAGTCCGAGTCACGAAAGCATTCCAATCTATGCCGTAGCGATCGCGGCAGTTTTGTAGAATATCAAGATTGACACCACTGAATGAAATTGATACAAAAGACTCGTTGTAGCGCAGCGCACGCATTAGCGCCAACAGCTCCAACGCGTTATATTGACTACGACGTTTCGAGGCTGGTGGAAGAAGTTTGAAGCAGGGTGCATCTTCGCATTCAAGATCAATTGTGTAGCGGATGTTGGATGTGTCAATACCGTAGCTAGCAGCGTATGCAACTAGAGTTCTATCAAAACAGCCAAAATCTTCAATGAGCTCCGTAGATGGGATAATGTCTTGGTCGGCAACTTCCGATGGTGCGACAAGGTCATATGGCTGATGTACCCAGAGCGGACGTAGAAATTCGGTGCGGTGTCGAACCCACAAGGCAATGTCTAGCGAGTGAACAGACGCGAGATTCACTACCGTTGCACTTTGTAGTGGTATGCTACAAATAGCAGGTTAGTATAAGAACATATACAAACAGAAAATAGTAGTCCGAAGTATTTACCGAAAAGACAACTGGAACCGATCATCGGTAGAATGCACCATCAATGAAGTCAATGCCATCAAACCAAGAGATGCACCAAGGTCGATCTCGCTAAGAGAAACCAGAGACGAGCGGCTGGACCCCCTATGCAATGGGATCAGGTGGATTCTGTGTAGACCGATTGCAAGATAGCACATGGTTGCAGACAGCTTTCCAAAATCGTCCGTCGATGACCTCGTATTTGGCTTGGTTGGGGATCTCTGGATAACACGAAAAAGATTAAAATTCTCGGGATCATAGTCTCGATCTTGCTCCAAGACCCGAATAACATAATCGATGGTTTTCGTTTCGAAAGGAACTTGTTCGGTGTTGCGAGCAGATTGAGCAGCGGAGCGAATGCCAATCAGCCAGAGATGTTGTTCTTCTGGATCTATCAGTTGAATAGCCATAAAGGCAGCTTTGTTGGTCCGATCATCCAGATAAGACAGCTCAATGGTCGTTTGGTTCTGGTTGTGATTATTTCGTACATCCTCGACGGATACAATGCTATTCAAGGCAATAGCAGCGACGTCACCATTATACGAAGAAATAGAGTGGTCTTGAGCCGAGGCGACTGAGACGACCGACTGGCGATTGACTGGCGTTGGCCGAGCAGAGGGTATGTTGATGGTGGGGAATAAATCTGCTGCTTTGTGTTGACTCTTGAAGCGAATCAAATGAGTATCAGTCAGCACCAAATAATGATTCCTCTTCCGCCACATCGTCCCCGTAGTCTGCACTTCGCCATGATGCAAAACCACGTGACCCAAGGTTTTCTTCGCGTGACCTAAAGATGAAGCTACCAAGTCGTTGTCGTCAATCGAAGCGCCTCGAGATCGCTGGCCTGCCAGCTCATCCTCCATCGACTGCAAGGAACGAAAGGACCCAAACATCGAAGTGCGTTTTGAAGGTTGCAGCGACTTGCGCTTTTGCTTGATGGCATCTGGCGCCATTCCAAACATCACTTCCGACTCGGGCGTCTGCGGGCGGCGTAGCACATTTGCTGTTGTACCTCTCGGACTGGGATCACGACTCCCGAAGAAACCCGAATTTCGACGAGCTTTCTTTACTGTCGACACTCCATCCGAGGCCGATCTGTCATGCGTGGTTGAGACAGATGGGGCTGGTGTGGTGGTAGGAGCTGAAAGCTGGTGTGAGTGGTGAAAGAGGGTGAAGCTCTTTCTTCGTTCTCTTTTTCCCACCTGTGGCTCTGCCATTGTGACTAGAGGCTCGGCGATCAGGCCACAATAGAACCAGATGTTGTAGAATGGCAGCAGCTATGACGATCGTATGTGACGGAGTGTCATCAATTCTGTTACACAGGTAGACACCATTTATTAACAATGATTCTCAGCCAACCAGGGCTTCGGCAAGAAAAAAGCAAATCACACAGACCTCCAACACTTTTCATGGAAGGACCTGGGGGGGGAAAAGGAGTATACAAGCTTGGGAGAACAAAGAGCATGGAGACCTACTGGATGATTTAGAGAGCCATGGATAGTGGCATGCACCAAACACAATAGCTGTGATCTGGCAGAGCAAATAAGCAGGTATGTGACAACCTGTGCTAGAGCCACCAGACTAACTGCAAGTATGACACTATTACTGCAGACGGATACAGATCCTCCAAATGACGGGGCGATGTTTTGTGGTTGTACTGGGAAGGTCCCTCGATCTCCGAATGGGGAGATTTTTGCTTTGCTTGTTTCTAGATTGGTCCGAGTGAACCGTGTGAAACAAAGCCTTGTACGAAAGATGCAGAACAAAAAAAGGTCCCAAATATTGGGATAAGCTGCAGCAAGAGAGAGAAAGAAAAAAAAAAAGTGCCGAACGCGGATCTGCCCAGATGCAAAGGGGACGGTGGCAGGAATGGGTATGATATAGGTAGTGTTGTGTATATCTCTGATAGGTAGTGCGTGCTAGGGACGCAGTATAAATTTCCTTTGTCTTTTCTTCCAGGATGGGGCGAAAAAAGAAAATGAATTGAGGAAAGTATTGGTACAAGTGCAGGTGAGGAAAAGCGTGGCTGCAACGATCAGCAGCAGGACATCGATGCGGAGATAAGAAGATAGGCTGGCCGGAAGGTAGAAGATAATGGATTGGCCGGAAGAGGAGGTTGAATTTTGGGTCGTATGTCCTGATGCAGCGGATTTATAGTACGCATGTGTATGCAGTGGTGAATGCAGGATGAGAATTCGACAAATTCTGGGACGTCAGGTCATATCAGGTCATGTCAGGTCAGGTCGAGTCAGGTACGAGGTGGCCGAGTATGATGTCAAGCTTCTGCAAACGGACCGGTGGTGAGAGATCTGCCGGGACTTCTGATTGGCTGGTGAAATGTTGAAGAGTGTCGTCGGCCGGCGAGAGGGAAAAGAAGAGAAAGAATCGAGGACTTGACTCGCTCGTCGGAGAGAGGAAACGAAAATGCAGTCGAAAAGAATCAGAACAGAAAGACAGCGAGACAATTGGAAGAGGAAGGAACGCAGGAAGGAAGGAAAGCAAGAAAGAAAAGAAGCTTCCCTGAGGTGCCTGGGAAGTGGAGCCTCTGTCTGTTGCTTTTCTCGGCTGTGGTTGGCTGGATGCTCCGGACTAGTCCTCCTGCGGCTAAGTGTGGCACTGATGCGGGCTGTTATTGGCTGCAATTATGGAGCTTACTGAGACACGCCTTGTTTATCTTTAGCTTCACAATCGCTACATAATCTGCTTATGTTTTATTGTGGTGGGCGATGTACCCTCACTTATGCTTGTCTAAGACTTAGATTAAGTGGACAATATAAAATGCTTCCATCTCATTTGTGTCTGGGGTTTTTGACTCACTCCGGCCCCAACTCATCCGAATCTCAATCGAGCTAAAGCTGCCAAACAGCTGCATCACGCTCACTAGTCACCAACATCTGGAACAACTTACGAGTAAAATGACGAGGCAGTAACACGCGCTGGTGGACCACACTGAGTAAGTAAAATCATTCGATGTCCATCATCCCTCTTGGATATTGTATAAGACACTCTCTAAGGGGGATAAAAAGTCTCAAATGCGCCAAGAAGATGAGTACTCGGATCTCTAACTTTGTTAAATTAAATAACACATCCCTAAACACTTCGTCGGTACGAAGGCAAGCGACGCAAACTTTTTTTATAATCGTAAAACAGTTCGGTTGATGAAACAGTACCCCATCAATGAATACACAAGCCACAGCTGAGCAACGGAAGTGTGTTTTATCGCCAATCATGTTCGATAGGGATTAGCTGATCGACTCAAACTAACTGATGCGTTGGTCAATATTCGCGCTAAAATGACGACAAGTCATATAACGATCAACGACATGACGGAGTATTTATTTCGTTCGTTCAGCATTGACAATGATGAACGGCAATAGAGAAAGAGCAACTCACTACCCTGACATCAGCTTGATCCTTTGGTCAGCTTAACGCGGCCTATATTGGTAACGACGGCATCGAGATCCATTTGCAATCACCACGAAGACCGAATTGAATAATGCAAAGCATAACTTAGTGTTGACATATTTGCTAGTCAATGATCCATGATATTTGCGGAGACTGACTGTGAGAAATCATCTCCAAGGTTACCTACAGCTTACATTTAAGCTTTCGGACACCGCTATTGTTTTCGTTCTGTACTTCGTATACCTGCATCTGCTGAATACCGAGATCATTCGGATCTTCGGGACGACCGATGCGTCACATCGGTATTAACAATATGTACATGGATTGACGATACACGTGCAGTCGACTTCGGTGAGTCGTACACGTCCATGTCCTCGGGTGTCCTGGATCACACAGGCACTACCCGACATCGTAACAAGCTTCCCTTCTCTCATATCATACACTGCACGACCCAGTCCGCGCATTCCGTCTATTGATCAACAGCGGCTTTCCGCTCTGCCCGACGAAGTCTTCGCAGCGCGTGCAGGTACTCATTCACCCGCCTCTCAGCCCAGATCGTTCCACCAAGCGTCATGGCCGCAATCTGGAGGAAAATCTTGAATTGCGGCGTCAATCCGCGGTAGATGCGAGATAAAGGCCCGATGCTTTCCGACAAGGACGTGAGCGGTCTGTAGAGTAACGTATTCCGGATACCAGAGGCCGAGAACCGTGACGATGGCGTCGGCGTCGGCGACGGCGATGATCCAGTGGTAGTTGGCGCGGCAGGAGGTGCTGCATTCTCAAATTTAAATGGATGGGGCATGCTCAATATCATGTGTGCGAGGATGGAAACGGAGCCAAACTAATTTCACGCGCATCCTACTACGTTAGTCTTCTGCAGATTTCTCCCGCCTCGTCTGGACTGAGCGGATTTCCCAAGCGAAAAAGAGGGGGGAAGAAAAAAGAGGTATACCAACCCGTAATGCGCCAACAGCAAATCCCTTGACCGCTTCTGTCGTGACCTGCTCGGGCGGCTCAACTTGAGCTCGTTGGCTTGGTGGTGGTGGCATGGCTTGTTGATATATGTGAGGGGGTCGATTGGCGCCTGAATGCACGAGGGACAATGGCTAGATGCTTGGCTACAGTAGTTCTCAGTCGACTTAGGGCTGTATAAGATAGGTGTCACCTGTGAACTGCGTCCGGTCGCATGTATCGACGAGCCGCTTTCGATAGATCCAATGCTCGATATTGCGGTCAACAAGAGTGTAGACAAATGTTCAAAATGACCTCAGGCCATTTGGCGTGTATATTAGATACGTCTTCGAGAGTAACGTTGCCTGGGCCAGCCAGAGTCGGTCAGCAAGCCAGACTCTTCAGAATCAGAGGTGAAGCAAAGCTCGAGAAAAGAAGTTGGATGATTCCACATTCCGTCATGTCAGCCCGCCAACCAATGGGGGGAATGTCCGCATATCCAGGCATGGCGGCCAATCAGAGAGCTGCCTTTTGACATTCTTTTGTATAGGAAATTTTACCAACCTCTAACTTTCTAACGTCAAAAGTCAACTCAATCACCCCACGTTGTCCAATCCGCAATCCCGGCCGACTGCTCATTGGAACTGACTAACTCGAATCTGAGTCATTTCGTCAATACTTACAAAACCATTGGACACCGTCACAATGGCCCAACCCCGCCGCACAGTATCCATCTCCCGCATCACCAACGAGACCAAGATCCAAGTCTCGCTCTCCCTCGATGGTGGTGTCCTCCTCCCCTATGAAGAGAGCGACCACTTCCCCGCACCCGAGTCCACCGAAGAACAAGCCGCCGCCAGAAAGGGCGTACTTCCCGACAAAGATGCCCCTCATTCCACACAATTCACATCGAGTCAACAGATAACTATCAACACCGGAATTGGGTTCTTGGATCATATGCTTCATGCTTTGGCGAAGCATTCGGGATGGAGCTTGGCTATTAGAGCTAAGGGAGATCTATTCAGTGCGTCACTCACTTACCTCAACGATCAATAAAGAAGACAAGAGCTAATGGATGAGTAGTCGACGACCACCACACCACTGAAGATACCATGCTCGGCCTAGGAACGGCATTCACAAAAGCCCTCGGCGCACGCACATCTCTCGCTCGCTTCGGCCGCGGCGACGCTCCCCTCGACGAAGCACTCTCCTGGGCCGTCATCGATCTCTCCAACCGTCCCTACGCAGTCATTGATCTGGGTTTTAAGCGTGAAAAGATTGGCGATCTGAGCACGGAGATGATAACGCATGGTCTCGAGAGCTTTGCGCAGGCTGCTGGCGTCACGTTGCATATCGGTTGTTCGTATGGATCGAATGATCACCATCGGGCCGAGAGTGCGTTCAAGGCGTTGGCTGTTGCTATCCGGACAGCGTGCGCGCGGAGGAGTGCTGGTGAAGTGGGCGCGGGAGATGTGGTTTCTACCAAGGGTGTACTATAGATGATAGATGTATATGTGATATGATACCTTGTTTGAACCTCATCTAAACCACCTTATCTGTAGATGACCTTATTAGTCTTGGGTGATGGCCAGACGTGGAAAGCATCCTGAACAGATACCCGATTAGGAAATATGTCAATTCTGATGAAACACGGTTAATCTCGACATGGGACTTTGAGATCACCAGCCTAGGCTTGCTTTCTGAATGTACGTGTATTTCAGCATATGAAGTGCTGTCTATAAAGAATGAGGTAATTCAGAATGCTTTTGGAAAAAGAATATACCAAACTCGATACATGTACGCCGCCGAATGATAACCAATGCCGATTTGCTTATCCAATCCATACTCCCCAATCACCCAACCTCAAAATCTAATCCGTGTTTTCCGAACACCCTCACAATGGTTTTTCAAGAAGAACTAACACCAAGCGCATCCACAGCCCGAGTCCAATACGCCTTCCTATCATCTGTCACCGTCGTGCCCACACACCCACTAATATACCCTTCCCACCCGGTCTCCGAACCCGTCTGCAACGCCTCTCGAACACTCTCGCTGCACTGCGTCGTTAGGAACCACGCCGCAGAACCAAAATCGTACTTCTCGTCGGACAGCAACAGGTCCAGAATGGCCGCGACGTCGCCGGTAGCCGAGGCGTAGGCGTCGGCTAGCTCGCTGATCGAGGAGGCGTATTTGTCGTTGAAGGTGGGTGATTGCATGTTCCGCGCTTTGGGTCAAGTTAGCTCTGCTCTATACTATACGCTATCTGTGAAAGATAAATCAGGGACGTACTGCCTTGCCCAGCGACGCCAGGGAAATGGTTGCGATTGTACTTGAAATCACCCGTTTCAAAGGCCATCAAACTAATCAAGGCAGCTTGTTCGGCGGCATTGTCAATTCCGTACGTGGTGAATGAGTCGCTAATGTACGGCGCTGCTTGTTCGGCGGTTGCGCATTCGCCCTCTGCAGGTGGATTGTCGCATGTTGATGAGTTGGGTGAGATGGCGAGGATTTGGTCTGATGTGATGTCTGCCGTTGTAGCTCTAGCAGCGATACCAGATCGTGCAGAGATGTAGGGTTTGAGATGAAAGTTCCAGGTTGGTGATGCTGTGGCCAGCACGGCAAATAGGGTTGTTGTAAGAGGGATTTGAGTATGCATTTTGCTCGTGTCGATTTACCAAAAAAAAAAAAAAAAAAGAAACTTGACTCTGTTGGTGAATCAGAAAGTAAGAAAACAAAGCAGATATAACGATCAAATAAGTAAATAAATATGTCGACCCTAGATTCCAGAGCCAAAACTGTTTCTTGCAGATCCCCTTCTAGCCCTAATCCGCAAACCATTGAATCACGGGCCATGAAACATTCATGAAACATGCACGAACAACGACTCTGTCCCAACCTCAATGAAGTTGAAGTATCTACTGGTCTATAGCATCTGAACCTCATATGGCTTGTATACTTGAAGCTAGGCTTTTAGCATCTACCAGCCTATAATTTGATGTTTTGTCAATGTTCTCGAGACACGCCGTAGTTGACATCGGAACTGGTATGTAACTAGGGCTTGGTAGCCAGCATTCGACGATCGAGGTATGCGCACATGCTTATAACCTGATAGATCTACTAGAGTATGGCAGATGACATCAGTAAAAGTAGGCAATAGTAGAAATTTGCCAGGGTTTGTCAGACGACAAATGCATGTATTGCCTTACACCTTTTGGATTGTAAAAGTCGCATGACCTTGAAGTCTTACGAATAGATCTGATGCCTGAAGGTGTGCTGCGGAAGAAAATAGAACATTTCGTCAATCATATAAAATAGCTAATAGTTACCAAGCTTTTGAACAGCTTATACGAGAGTCAAGCAAGGGACATTCCCAGTTTTGAAATATAGTATATTGGTTATAGACATTGATTGATCAATCCAAGACGGCTCAACAGTCGACACGAATCGAAAAAATCACGTGTATACACCGATGCTCCTTCGGCTTACACCCAGACTCAGGAAGCTGGCTCACCCGCTACTAAATATTCTTGAGACACAAAATGTGCTCATGATGATCACCTCTCGATATTCCGGCCCGTACCATCCAACTCAGCCATCGCCGCCGCCGGCAACTCTGCTGGTCCATCTGAACGCGCGGGTGATAGACCCGGCTTCGTCGGCCGCTGATCCGACACCCCTACTTCAGTATATATCTCGGAAGCAGATTGACTAGCTCTCCTTCTTCGGCGGATGAAGAACCATCCCGTCGTTGCGGCGATTAGGGCTAGGACTACTACGGGAACTGTGACGCCGACGGCGATGGCGGTTGTGTGGTTATGCTTGGCGGCGCTGGGAGAATGTGTGTCGCTTGACGTTTTTGATGAGGATGATGAAGCTGACGATACTGACGTTGATGCCGGCATATCAGTAGCTTGATAATGGAGCTGGAACAACGGCGCTACAATCATAAACTCTGTGATCGTCGACGTTGCCGTCGCAGTCGTAGAGGAAGCTGTTGTTACGGCGGTGATTGTCTCGGGGAACATTATCGTGGTGGCCAACGCTCCACCGCTGGAATCACAGGACAGCATTGAGGTTGTCGTCGATGCGATTTGGCGAGTACATACCTGCGCGCCGTGGTGGGAGGCGCATGCGTAGTCTCTTGGAGACAGAAACAGTCAGTTCATACCCTCCACCATGTAAGCTTATAAGACCGAGCAAGAATCAAGATAACCCACGTTGGACAACAACCGACTGCTGTCTCCCCTAATGTCGGCGTATACTCAAAGTCAAACCTCTGACTTCCCTCCACCGTCGCTTGCAACCCATTCGATGCTCCTTGCATCGCGCACGCCGTTCTATGGCCCACCGGACATGATAGCCCTGGTGAATAGAATCCCAACCCATCGAACGGTAGCGTATGAGTATGCGCAACGGTGACGGGTGGCCAGCAGTCGTAGTCGTCTTGATTGTAGGCTCGACTGAGACATGTCTGGCCCAGCCAGGCGCTGGAGCAGGTTGCGCATGCGAGCCAAGCAGATTGACAGCTCGTTGGGGCGGACCAGGTGGTTGTTAAGGGACCGAGGAGGTTGGGGCGAGGTGTTGTTGTGGGCATTCTTTCTGAATTGAAGGTTTTATTCAATTACTTTATCCGTGTCTGTGTGAGTAAATACTGGCCCGCGAGGCATCAATACAAAGATAGATTGAATCTATCCCGTCAAAGAGGCTTATTTAACCTTCGCAAAGAGGGGGAAACATCATGCGACCCTTTCCCTGCTCCAGTCCCTTGTCCTTGCCCTTCAATGAGTCGTGCCTCTGCCCCTGTCCACACGCTACCGGGGTCCTAGCCTGGACGCCTTAACGGCTATCACGACTCAGCCTCGCACGATCACCAATCATACAGAAGACAATTGCATCATCTTGCATCCGATGAAATTAGGTAGACTTGGCCGAGACACGCATAGTCTCCTAGTAAGCACAGTAGAACCTTACCATCACGAACACAAGGCTATAGATCGGTATGTAGAGCCTATGAACCATCTGTCCGATCAATCTTGTTATGCTATAAAACACTACTCATACGAAAAAAAAAAGTAGCCTAAAATCAACCTAGTGTGAAGATGAGCGAGGTTCTTTTGTTCGTTATATATAGTCAGGGTCCATTGTAATCAAAAAGGTTATTCGTTGGTATGTACAGCGAGTAGAACCTATGTGCACTTTGCAGACATGAATCATGGAAGGGGTGTTGGCATCAATGGCAATCATCCTTCCACGAGTCCTTGAATCAAACGCAGAATCCACGATAAGAACCGTTCTTCCTAGGCACGTAGATAGATCAGGGATGATACGCCGAGAGAAGAAAAGTTCAGTGAAGCGAAGAAGTAACTTGGATTCCCAAAGCGCCAATCAATGACCAACAGCGGCTCGAAATATACACATCACACACGGGCTGACAAACATACACAAGAAACAAGTTAAAAATACTAAATATAAGATATTGTCAAACAACAGAGCAGAAGCGAAGAGCAAGAAGGCCGTGAGATCCGTCAGGACAGAAAAGATGGCTGGTGAAAATGCTGCTGTGTATAAGCCGGGGTCATTGATATGCAAATGCTGAAGAGCAGGGCAGGCAAGCAAACGAGTTGGTTTGTCGTTTGGAGTCTTGACCTAATATAGTGAGAGCTGAAAGCAGTAACGCGCTGTTCTATCGTGATTTAAAAGCGGAAAGCAGTCGTAAAGCGCAGGGATATTATATTCGTTCTTTTTGATCATTCAGAGTAGCCGCCTTCCTTGCGACCAAGTTCTTCATCTGATGATATTGATGACGCGCTGATGCGTCGGAAGAAGCTGGGCATGATGGCAAATGGTCGTCGGCGTATTTTGGGAATTGAAATAGAGCTGGATGCGACTCTTGTGTAGCGGTAACGGTGCCCGAATAATAAGAGACGTCCGTAAACTACCCACATGCAAAAGCCGACGCAGCCGGCGATGGTAAAGCCGGCGACGGTCAGCAAGACCCAATAGCGACACATCTGCCCAGGTCAGTACGAGAAAAGGCCCGTGTATCAACGAAAAGTAACATACCCAAAAGATAAGCTGCGCATCAGCTCCGTGCCAACTGTTTCCGACATTGTGGGTGAAGAAGCTCCACGGGTATCCGTTATATTCATCCGGCATCAAAACACGGACTCTGTCCACGCCAAAAGATTGGGGCATGTACTCTTTCCATATCACAGACAAAAACAACGGGCCCGTCGAGTACATCACTGTGATGTATGGCAAGAACCAATGCCTGTCGTATGATTGTAAAGACTCGATGACCTTCAAGAAGAAGTTATGTTGAGGAATAGAACCCATGGCATCGTTCGAGATTCCAGTCGGCTTCGTTCGGCGAACCCATGCTGGGTAAGCGAGAAGGGGGTCGAGGCGGCGTTGGCAGCCCTAATTCAGTCAGTAAGCGCAGTTCTCAAAGGGTTGCACGAAGCACACACATCGTCCAAGTCGAGATAGATGCCGCCGTAATGAGCAAGCACGAAGTAGCGGATAGCGTCTGCTCGCTGAATCGGGTACTTGTAACCATCGAATGTGTCCAAAAACCATGGGTATTCCTCTGCAATGAACTCTCTCGATTTTTCATTTGTCCACAGCTATTGTTCCGTTAGTCCAAATTCTATGCGCAAAATGTCAGTGCAGTGGCCAACCTTGTATTCGTAATCCGGGTGAAGATCTATGCATGACTGCTGAGGCTCAATCCAACGTTCGGGAATCGACTCATTTATATAAGTTTGGTGAATGATTTTCGGTATAAGCTGAGGTCTGGTCTCGATCAAACTCGAGTTCGGCGAGGGAATGTCTGATCGATGGATGGCGTCCGCCGAGGCATCCTCAACTAACAGTGTCAGGAGTGTGAAAACACTCCTGACCAGAAAACTGAGGATGAGGACATTGACGATGATGAAGATGATTACTCCGCGCCGCATTGTGGGTGTGTCGGGCGTGTCGGATTTAAGATGCGATTGTTTCCGAGCGGAGTTGGAAAGGAGGAGGCGAGGCCGAGGAGTAGAATGCCCGCACCACGATTAGATTAGATTAATGAGGATCGATCGTCGTATTTTGTGAACATGAGGTGTGGAAGGTGAGGTGAGGTTAGTATTGGGTATCGAGGTTTGAACCAAGAGGCAAGGATGATGGGGCGAGGGCGCGAGACGATAGTGTGAAGCGTATGTCTGTATAGTGATCACGCAGACGTTGTGAATAGGGAAGTTGTGCGCTCTGCCGCTCGAGAACTAGGTGACCCGGTAGAAAATTGAATTCTATCGTCGACTCGACTGTCGTAGAACAAACGTTGAACCCGGTGGCACGGCGAACCCGATAGTGTATAGCCACCAAGGCAGACGGATTAAAAGTGGTAGTAGCGTGAAATAGAAGTGTGGTCAAGGAATGAAGAGTCTAGTCGCCTCGAAGAAACGTGAAGCAAGACGACGAGAAGAATAGTTTTAGGGAATGGAAACCTGCGACGCCATCAGCAAAGAAACGCTCCTAATCAAAGAGAGAGAGTTTAGAGTCTTGGGGTCAACCGTGGATAAAGTCGAACTGGGGCGCCCAGGGGTCAACACAGCACGACTCACTGTAATTTATTCTGGCGTTACTAGTCTCGTACCGCTAGTGGCTGCGCCGCCCGCCGCGCTAAGCCTGAATGGACGAGTGTTGCGATAGATTATGTGGCTGTACCCACGTAAGATGTGTATGACAAAATAATTTCTGCTGTGGGACAATTCTCTGTGGGAGAGGTGAGAGGTTCATGACGAAAGACGCGAACAATGGAATTAATGTAAGTACGCATAATCAGCGAGAACATACTCAACATGTTGTGTCTGAAGGTCGCCAGGGACACTGGGTTCATACATCTGTAATCTGTAATTTCTGTATGGGACTACGGGGCTTGGCCCCGTAATAAGTTACAGACTAAGACGTATTCACAAGGAAATTGGGGGACTGATCGCCCTTGGCTGTCTTTTGACTCTTTTGAGGCTTTCTGTACGGGGAGTACGCCTACGAATACGCGCCCGTTACTACCGCCCGTACTCCGTATTCGTATCGTGTACGGTTTAGCGACCCCAATTCCTCAATTAATGGCGATATTTCGTGACTTTGAACTCGACACTACTACGGTCGCCAAGGGAGTTTGCCATATGTGACATGTTACAGCTTAAAGGTCTTGGACGCTTGGCTGAGAACTACGCACGTTCTCCGTAGTCCATACGAGGTTAGAAGTTGACCAGCCGAACCACCAAATACAGAAGATAGTATCTAAAAATGTCAAATTACCCGCGTAACTAAATAAACACTATGGATTATGTATCAATCCGGATGCCTAACACGGTGGATCACCCAATCGCCATACTATCCCCCTTTGAGTAGTTTTTTTGCGACAAATCGCTCTTGAATCTTGACAAAATTTCTGTTTAGAGTGATGGTCTGAGCTTCAATAAGAAGAGTCCTAGATATATATGTACAACATGGACTCTATCTAATTCCATCTTGAAGTCTTGATACATGCAAGTATCTTGGATGGAACTGGAAGGAAACTATGCAACGTGCAAGATCATTACACTGTCGTCAGCGTTTCCCTGCTTGGCAGCAACCAATGACTGGTCGAACCAACTTAACCTCTTGCGATCATGAACGGCTTTACCCCGTACTCTGTAACTTATCATACAAGATACGTAAATAGGGTGTACCGCTCATTGCAGTTACTGCAATAGGACTACTGATCCAAGGAAACCCCGAAACCATGTTGTATCCATTCTATGTATGAGCCCATATATGGCGTCTCATGACGGCGAATAGGCCTCTGATAATCATGCGGCGCCGGTTGTATGATGGAGGTGGTGGTGGTGGTGGTGGTGGCTATCTGCTGACTTGAGTTAGTGATATGACGACGATTGTTGGATTTCAGCCACGCCGTATGCACATGTCATTGAATGGTTAAAATAGTGCGTGGTAGATCAAAGAACAAATGACCAATGTTGTCACTTCGTGTATTGGACTGCCGGATGAATAAATTTCTGATACAAATCGTACTTAGTATTTTTTTTTCCTTCTCAACTCTGCGTATCAGCTCTTGCTGCCTGAGGGTTTAGGCCATCACGGCAACAGAATCCTCCGATTGCCCGCCGCCAACCGTAACAGCCCAAAGTCTATGACTCGGTTCCGAATCGAAATTACCGCATGAAGCAAGTACGGTTGCGCCGCTCGGGGCTCGGGTTTCCTCCTCAGTAATGCTCACTAGACTTTTCCCTTACGTACTCGTTCAACTTACCCCAAATGGAGCTGATGGAGCGAGTGGACCGCCTGCGCGGCCAATTTCGCTCAGTCACGTGATCGGCATGTATCTTCGCTTGTGCCAGTGTTAGTTTTTTTCCATCACTGTGCTACTACGTAGTAATGCCTGCCAGTTAAAGAGGGAGTAGTCCGTGTTTCGTACGTGTGCGTACTGTGTACAGGGTCAATACATTGTAAGTAAGTAACAAATCTCATATGAATCTGCCAGCCAATCGTATTGTTTACAGCTTATTTGATCCTACCGACGGGCCAATCGGCGATAGCAAGTGACAGCCCGATCTATCTTGCAGACGAGACGCGTGGCATGACAAGCCACTTACTGCGCTTTGTGTAATTCGAATACGTACTAATGCGTACTACTTACGGGATTACCAAAGAGTCGATGACCGTATCTGTAATCCAATCTACTCCATAGTGGCTTGCACGTATTCGTTTACTACCTGCACATACTATGTAGGATATACTTCCAATCTGAATCTAATAAAAAGGCTCCAGTCCACTATTTGTCGTATCTGCGCTTATCCACTCGCTGATCCACTCGCTGATTGCAGATTCTATCCGTGCAATCAATCTCATTGCTCTTTGCCGCACAGTTTGGAGCTGGGCTGAATGGCGATCTGGGGCAGAAGCATGTGCGTCGACGTCATGATGCCACTAATGCTTTCTCTACGATCGTGGATAGAATCCTCTTATCCATAATGATGCGGTGTAGTTGTTGCAGTGGCGAGTCGGTACTGCTAGTGTACTGTGTAGTAGCCTTATCTCTTGCCTTGCGTAGGAGCAAAACGCATCGCCGGAAGTGATTGGTAAAATTGCTGATTATAGTGGACTACAACCGAATCTAAGTTGTCATCATAGGCCATCGTTGGGTAACGTAACCTCTGTCAATTTGATGCTAATCCTCGGCGGTATGATTTGATCGATTGCAGACTCATCTACGTAGTATGCGCACTAGGTGTGCCTGAGGCTTTGGAAAGAGAAGGGTGCTTGGAAACCAGCCGATAGCGTTATAGAATCGATGCCTCGTCAATCGTCGCTGGTACCAATGTCTATTTCCAATCTATCTTGGCCTAAGAGCGAGTCAATGCAAGCTAGATATGTAGCTCACCAGTGCTGTGCCATGAATAGCTCATTTTGATGAAACGACCAGTCAACCCATTAACAAGAATTCAGTATCGATTCAGAAGTGGTATACAAGCAAACGCCAAACATGCTGTCTTTCGCCAATGAAAATTGATGGGAATGCAGATTATTCACAGAAGAAAAGAAATGAAAAACTCCTGCTCTCTGTTTTGCCAACAATGGTATCAAACCCGACACAAGAAACACCTAAAATAATATGCAATGTATGAATGACAAAATATTTTGCTGACCTGAAGCAATGTCCTGAGCTAATCATCGCACCTCTGGCGCCGCTGCCGCCACAAATTCTTGGTTGATATTAGCAGCCTGCGTATCGTCCACCAAGCGACCATCGTGAATCACTTGCGTCGTCGGCCTCGTACTGCCGCCTTCAAATATCCTCCTCCACCATCCCGGTGGATCCAAAGGTCTATGCCCATCATGCAACGACGGGTAAACATCCGAGAAGAAATACCACACATGCCCTACAATCACACCACAGATATCATCCTTGGGTACGGTGCCATGGACCAAGAAATGAAACGCCATCAGCACCCACGGCAGATATGGCGCTGTGAATACCAACAAACCCAAAAAGCTGAGTCGTGTGTCGGGGTTGCGGCGGCTCCAGATATAGACCAAAGTCGACGAGAGGGCTTGGCCGAGGTATGGTATGGCGACGAAAGGGGCGAGCAAGAGAAGCGAGCTCATGGCGTAAAAGAGTAGCCAGGAGAAATGGGCCGGGGATCTCCCGGAGGATTCTTCAAGAAGTCGGGAATAGCGTTGGAGGAAGAAGACGTGGAACAAGAGGTCGAGGTTGAGAGGGCCAAAGTATAGAAACGTGGTAAGTATACGCCAGTACTGTCCAGGTATTCGTTAGCTTAGATATCAACCTCAAAGATACGGTGGTGGAAACGTACCTGCGATCGGACATATACTGCAGGTAAGCTGTAATAAAGCTGCATCGGCGACACGGCTTCACATTGAACCAGCACAGACGTGGCCACGGTGGCCGCTGTCCACCATCTCGTACAGGGAGGCATCTCGTAGAACCATTGCTCTAGGGGAAATTGACCTCCTTGACCACCATTGCCAAAAATCCCGGCCATGATCGCTTATATTGTATCTCTTTATATATAGGCGATTACTGACTCGAATGCAAGGGCACCGGTACAGGGTAAACGCGACAATGACGTGGGATATCAATCGATACTTCGATGAGAAACTCAGCTGGCGAAATACTTTTTCCTCTATGTGTTCCCGATCGTCCGCGCGGCGCTTGTGTTGCTGAGTAGAAGCATCCAGTCGTACAGGATAATAGTAGCAGTGAGGTGGCCTCAAATGCTCTTGATTAGGTTAAGTTACTTATCGTTGGATTAAGTGGAAACGTGCCATTGGTGGAGCAATTGGATCAAGTTGTCAGCCAATCAACTGACAGGCGGATGATCTGGCCGCCGACGAGCCCTAACCCTAACCAATAACTCGTGATCAATAGCTTGCCTTGTATCAAAATGCATAAGTTATGCAATTGTAACCTGATTATATATAATATGATACAGACATGAATGTAAAATAAGAGTAGAAAACCCAAATCCGAGACCATTGAACTCATCTCATGCCGCCCCAAAATTGCCAGAGCCGGTAGAACCATTCAACGCCTCATATACCACAATCCCTTGCTCCTTGTCAATCCGATCCTGCTCCTCCCTATACTTCTTGCCCTGTCTCGCCAACCGTCTCAAATTCAGGAGATAATGGTCATCAGAGCTCTTTTTCTTCTCAAACGACAACGCCTTCTCCCGCCGATTCTTCATTCCTACAAAATGATCCCAGAGCCCGTTGTCGCCAATCTTGAATTCTCTGAGGGTGTAGTTCACTTTCCAGTCCATTTCCTTCTTGAAATTGGTTGGTCGTTCGACGGGCCGGTTGTGGACTAGGTTCTCGATACTGACTTCCATGCCGTAGAGTTTGGGCCGTATTTTGGCTGCTTCGCGCTCTTCGAGAATGTTGTCGATTTTCTGTTTGACGGATTGTACGGCTTTGCGGGATGATTCTAGCTTTAGCTGGAGGGAGCTGATGGGGTCGAGTGGTTTGAGTGTGTCTTCCCGTTGATTCATAGTGATGAGTATTGCGTTAATGTCATTGATGACATCTTTGACAATGTTGCGGTAGTTATTGGTATAGTTCGTGAGGGCGCTGATAAGACCAAGCAACTCTTGTTTTGGTGGTGGTGATGGCGATGTGACTTCTGGGGATGAGATGGTTGCTGTAGAGACTGCGTTCGAATCGGTCTCACTTCCGAGCATGGGCTGATCCTCGATCGTTCCATTAGTAGTGGCATCAACAGGAACAGCCTCTCTCTCAAGCTCTGTTGTGGCTCCAGCAGTCTCAGACTCAACAATACCATCTTCAAGATCGAGTTCTTCCTCCTGAGTGACAGTATCCGGGTAAAGCATCTCTTGCTGAGCCTTCTCAATCTTCGCCTTGTTCTTCTCTTGTATAGCGCGGATTTCGGCGTCCTTCACTGGCTGCACGACTACCGTCATTCTTGCTGGTCTGGTCTCCGAAGTCTCAAAATGGATCCGCAGTGACTGTTTTGGATACTTGGCCGTAGCCTTATCCAGGATCTTGTTCCACAGCTTGACACTGTACTGAAACTCTCGATCACCCAATGCCGTATCTGATTGACCGTGCAAGGCATAATCCATCTCCGAAAGAGGCACGTATTGGAATCCGAAGATCCGTTCGATATTGTGGAATGCAACAAAGATGCCATCCATACGGCCGATACGGACTTGAAGCGAATATTTGAGAAACGCGGCTCGGATCATATCGTAGTACTCTCGCTCAAACGACTCAAAGGCTCCAAATCGGTTGCGGATTTCGTACCCAAGCCCTTGCTCATAGTCTTGCACACTCATACGGATTGAGACTACAGCCCGGGTCTTGAGATCAAACATGCCGCTCCCTGGAAGTCGCGGATCGTAAGCGTCTAATTGTGATCGCATCACAAAATCGCCCAGCGTCGAATAGTGGTAGGACTCTGGAATTGCGTTCTCTTCCTCTTGGGTGATTTTGTTTGGAGCAGAACGGCGATATCTCTCGAATTGCTCTTTTGGTGTTGTGAGCTGTTTCTCCATTGATTTACCCAGATTCATGAGGATATTGGCAGAGTCAAACTCTTTGTCTGCATCTATTGCATAAACACCGTCCTTGTAATGTAGGAACATTGCAGAGGGACCTCTCAATAGCCTTGTGAATTGCCGGTCGCTATCCTCGAAACCTCTTGACATTATATCTTGCTTAAGTGGTCGCCAATTGGACAGCAGATAATGGAAATGCGATAATACCGATGTCATGCTTGAAGATGAACCAACATATTTCTTCCCTGCCTTTCGGGCGAGCTCAATAAGTGTCTCATCTTTCGAAGACGTTATATACTCCTTCAGAGTCTTGAAATCGAACTCGGTAACAGGCATAATGTTCCCTAAATCAGGATCAAAGTTGTAGACTCGAGACCTGGGATCTCGAAGGTGATATACACCGGGACTGGCAATTGATTAGCTAAATAGCTGAGAAAATATTGAAAGAGAGACTCACTTAAAGAGCACTCTATCCAAACCAAACGATAGTGTCGGAACCGGCGGTGTATCGTAATCGAGGGCTAAACAATCGAATTTAGACTCTCACTCGTGTCTGATAAGAACACAGCTCCTACCTTTGAAGTCGATGTCCGCCCTCTGCAAACCCTCGACAGTGGTATTTTCTATCCCAATATTCAAAGGCTTCGGTGGTCCAGGAGGCTTTCTCATCGGTGTACCCCTTTTGCCAGCTTGCCGCGCGGTCAATGGCGGAGACTTTGCACGCACTGTGGTCGGTACCCTCTTGATCCGTGATTGTTTCGCGACTTGCTTTTTCTTCTTCGATGGTTTCTTCCTTGGTGATGTATCCTCTCCCGATTCGCCTACTTGTTCTGCTTCCTCTGGTTTTTTCTTCGATGACTGGTTCTCGCCTTTCTCGCCACCTCCTTGTGCCCCATCCTCTGCTTTCTTTGACTTTCCCCTCCTTCTGGATCTTTTTCGCCCTGCATTTTTTCGTTGCTTCTGTTGTTCTTCCGTTTTGGTAGGATTTGCCGCTTTGAATAGATCCCTTGTGTATACTCCGGAGAAACTAATCTTGTCTGAGGTTGGCGGTTTCTTCAATGTATCTGCATCAGTAGTGGAATCATCGCTGGCGACTGATGTAGTATTCGACTAAAACAAAACATATTCTATGTCAGCATTTATGTCTCTCCAGGGACGGTCGTGATAACCATATAATTTACCTTCGTCGTCTGTTCTGACGGAGCTGTGGATTTGAAAAAATCAAGGATACCAGACGAATTTGCTTTGGGCTCCTTTTTATCGTCGTCGACCGGCGTTGAGTAGTATCGACGTCCTCTCACATGTTTTCGTGAAGCTATGAGGCAAGATGCGCAAGCACGGGAACGAGTAGGGCCTGAAGCAGACCCTAACGACGTGCGCAACATCCAGGAACTGTCGTCACGTCTTATACGGACATCAAAAAGTCTCCGGAATCCCGTTGTTCACGCAAGTTTCGAAAACGGACGCCCAATTGAAAATGTTTTTTGGCTGGAATTTTTCGAGGCGAACATTTGGCAAAGTTGATTTAAGGCACTTTTTCTGCCGCCGGCGCGATCACTCCTGGTTACACCGCCTGCTGTTTAAGTACGTAGTTCATTATCACTGCTCAGAGAATCACGATTTATTTACTTGGTCCGAGTATCTCTACGTACGTTCTGAAAGTCCGCCGATGCGCGCAGAGTTGAATCCTGCACCGTATTGTTTGTTGATCTCAACAAAGTGTACGCCGAGACCTTCGAAACAAGCTCTATTACCTCGACATACGACGATCCCACCTATACTGCTGCATCAGGTCACTACTTTACGCGACACCGCGCAGTAACAGCAACGTTATACTGTGGCCGCTCGCGTGCGTGGTTCATATAACTTGCTCCGGAGAGTCCGTCATCCAGATTGCGAGTAATGCTGGCAATCTTCACCTCTATAGAACATGGACAAGGTGGACAATGGAGAATCTGGTTGACGACCGGTGCCTACTCATCGGTATGGTATGGTGTATAATCCTTCGCAGCATCAATCTGAATCCTTGTCGAACGAAGACCGTTATGGCTGACCCACGCCTCGAATGCGACGGTATCGGTAAGGAGAATCAATCGGAATCCGTAGGCGGAGGACGTAGAAGCTTCTTTTCGCAGGATTTTCCGAATAGGATGAGATGCCGTAACCAAGAAATTCCCATTTCTTGATGGATATGTATTCAACAAAATGCGCTTGACTTTATAAAACTCTGTTGAAGACTGATGTGCGAGACGTGAATGTCAACTTTTGCGACGGGGGATAAATAATGCGGGGTCGGAGAAATACTTTGACCGGCTTGCTTCGTATGGGAAAAAAAAAAGTTTCCAGATGTGGGCAACTCTCACTCGTTCAAACATCGCTTCTTGTGAGTTTCTGATAATATCAGTGACTTATCTTTATTTTGATAAGGTACGTTAGTCCGCCGGATGATTCGTTTACGAGCCTGGTAATTGCTGCATTTGCAATGCTCTTTTTATGGAGCATTTCTGCTTGACACTATCGGCCTGCCCCTCCTCCATCAATCTCGGAGTAGAAATTCGATCAATTGATCATTTGATATGACTTTTTTTGACTGTTCTGCGTTTACCATCAAAATTTAGTTTCTTTCTCTCTTTGATTGATACCCGTTTTGAAAGCTTCTTCACCAATTGCGTCGAGATATCATCGTGCGGGTATACTTCACTTAAGAAAATCCTGACTCATATTAACAGATAGCCCCCGGGCACACCCAATATGCTCCAAGAGAGGTTGCGCGTTCTCGTCGTCGGTAACGGCGGTCGTGAACACGCTTTCGCCTGGAAATTGAGCCAGTCGCCTTCCGTGGATGTCGTCTATGTTGCACCTGGAAACGGTGGTACTGCCTTAGGCGTAGCATCGAAGATCGTCAACATCGCAGTCAAATCGGACGACTATCCCAGTCTTGTCGCTTACGCTCAGAAGAACGATGTTAATCTCGTCGTCCCGGGACCCGAGGCACCTTTGGTTGACGGTATTCAGGGTTACTTCCAAGCCGGTATGCCCCATGCCCCATGCCTCAATTACGTCCAGTACCCAGTACGATCAATCAACGGTTCTAATTGAGATTTGTGATCAGTCGGTATCAGATGTTTCGGCCCTACCAAGGCTGCAGCCCGGATGGAAGGATCTAAAGCATTCAGCAAAGACTTCATGAAACGCCACAACATCCCCACGGCCGCATACGAGAACTTTACTGACTTCGAAACCGCACGCAAATACCTCGATTCTATCACCCACGATGTTGTTATCAAGGCTAGTGGATTGGCGGCAGGAAAGGGTGTGATTATACCCACCACAAAGGAGGAGGCACACACAGCTCTCCGTGAAATTATGTTGGACCATCAATTCGGAGCTGCCGGAGACGAGGTTGTCATTGAGGAGTTTCTTGAGGGTGACGAACTCAGTATTCTCACTTTCAGTGACGGTTATTCTATCAAATCCCTTCCACCTGCACAGGATCATAAGCGTGTCTTTGATGGTGACCAAGGCCCGAACACTGGTGGCATGGGTTGCTATGCGCCAACACGTATTGCTTCGAAAGAGGTTTTGGAGCAGATTGATAAGAATATCGTTCAACCATCGATCAACGGAATGAGAAGAGAAGGTTTGCTCACTAATTACGCCTCGAATGATCTATATAGAGATGCTTATCTATGTGTTAGGATTCCCATTCGTCGGTATACTTTTCACAGGATTAATGATGACCAAGAACGGCCCTAAGGTCCTTGAGTATAATGTCCGCGGAGGCGACCCTGAAACTCAAACTCTCCTTCCTCTTTTAAGCAAGGAGACTGATCTGGCAGAGGTCATGATTGCATGCACAGAACACTGGTTGGATGGTGTATCAATTTCCATTGAACCTAACTTCTCTGCAACCGTCATCGGCGTTGCAGGAGGTTACCCCGGCCCATACGCAAAGGGCACCCCAATCACACTAGATGCCACCCCTGAGGATACTTTAATATTCCACGCTGGAACCTCTCTTGTCGGCAATGTCCTTCAGACTGCCGGTGGCCGTGTCATCGCAGCCACATCTATTGCACCCACACTGGAAGAGGCAGTCCGACGAAGCTACGTCGGTATCTCCACCATCCACTTTGAGGGCATGCACTACCGCAAGGATATCGCCCACCGTGCATTCCGCGACGCCTCAAAGAAGACCGAAGAGGGCTTCACATACGCCAGCGCTGGTGTCTCTATTGACGCTGGTAACGACCTCGTCAACAAGATCAAGGCCTCCGTTGCGCGCACCCGTCGACCGGGTACTGACGCAGTCATTGGTGGATTCGGCGGTACTTTCTCTCTAGCAGCAGCAAATCCTGCATACCACCCAGAGTCGCCGACGATTATCGGTGCTATTGACGGCGTTGGCACCAAGCTCAAGATTGCGCACGCCGTCGGTATTCACGACACTGTCGGTATTGACTTGGTCGCCATGAACGTCAACGACCTGGTCGTGCAGGGCGCAGAACCTCTTTTCTTCCTGGACTGCTATTCGTGTGGCCACCTCGACGTCCAGACAGCGGCAGCTTTCGTCACCGGTGTCGCAGAAGGATGCTACCAAGCCGGCTGCGCACTTATCGGTGGTGAAACCGCCGAAATGCCCGGCCTCTTCCTCGACGATGCCTACGACGCCGTCGGTGCTGCCGTAGGAGCCATTAACACCAACGGCCCCAACGGTCGCACCCTTCTCCCAGACACGTCTTCCATGAAACCAGGCGACACCCTCCTTGCCCTCGCCTCCGCTGGCGTACACTCAAATGGGTTCTCTCTCGTCCGCAAAATCGTGGACCACTCCGGCCTCACCTACAACGACAGCATCCCCTTCCCTTTCTCCGCACCCGCGTCTTCTTCTCTCGCCACCAAACCGCAAACTTTAGGCACGGCCCTCCTCACTCCGACCAGAATTTACGTCAAGCCCCTCCTCAAAGCCCTCAACATCCCGTCATCGCAACACACAACCTCCGCAGCCGCCATCAAGGGAATGGCACACATTACTGGCGGCGGCCTGCTCGAGAACGTTCCTCGTATGCTGCCCCCCACACTCAGCGCACACATCGATGTATCAGCCTGGACGTTACCACCTGTCTTCCAATGGCTCAAGAAAACCGGAAACGTATCCAGTTACGAAATGTCGCGCGCCTTCAACTGCGGTGTTGGCATGATTCTTGTCGTGGACAGTGACTGCGTAGATGCCGTTAAGCAATCCTTGCAACAGGACGGGGAGACGGTCTATACGATTGGTGAGTTGAAGGTTAGAGGAAGTGAGAATGATGAGGGCTGTGTTTTGTCCGGGTTGGATACTTGGGGTATCTAGAACTGCGGTCTTTGTAACGATTTGTTTTTTTTTTTTTTTTCCCCTATGTGGCTTATGAAATGTTGTGTGGATATATCATGTTTGTAGAACCCAATGCAAAAGTTACCATTCCTTGATTGACCTCACTCAGGGTGAGGTGATGGAAATTACTTTCATACATCAATTGCGTGAGTAAAGGAAACTAAAGTATGGAAAATGAATTGTGTAAAATATCGATTAAGTTGGTCAGAGTGTCCAGGGGGATTTATTTAGTATAGAACAACAATTCTCAAAAGAGCAGTCTCGTACAAATTCAAGTGGTTTTGAAGCAGAAAAGAATGGAAACAGCAAAATACTAGGAACAGGAAAAGGAGCAGCTCTTTTTCCTCTCTCTTCTTTCACACAGATTTTCCCTGCTCTAAACTCCAATCTTTTTGTCCTTTGGCTACTCACCCACACGCATACTTTCACCAGCATTTTCCCCTCAGTGCAAAACGCTCAAGAGGTGGTTTACCATACTCGTAGAAAAGAATAATTTCAAATCCACCCACCACAATTTCGTATCATATTTTCGTACACCAAGCTAGGAAGAACAAACATGACAGCACCCGAGTAAGAATTTGACAAATTTGCTAACGACTAACTGTTCAAGATATGAGCATGTCTCTATAGTTCTGAAGTATGGATAGTGCATACCTTAGAAACACTTGCGGTGGACAATGGAAGGACCGCTCTCGTCGTACTCCTGCTTGGAGACCCACATCTGCTGGAAGGTAGAAAGGGAAGCAAGAATGGAACCACCGATCCAGACGGAGTATTTACGCTCAGGAGGAGCAATGATCTTGATCTTCATAGAAGATGGCGCAAGGGCGGTGATCTCCTTCTGCATACGATCGGAGATACCAGGGTACATAGTAGTACCACCAGACTAGATTGAGTCAGCACAATGGTTGATGGAGACCGAAAGAAAGGAACTCACCATGACAATGTTTCCATACAAGTCCTTACGAACGTCGACATCACACTTGATGATGGAGTTGTAGGTGGTGACGTGGATACCACCGCTTTCAAGACCAATGACGGAAGGTTGGAAGAGAGCCTCAGGAGCACGGAATCGTTCGTTGCCAATGGTGATAACCTGTCCATCGGGCAACTCATAGGACTTCTCCAAGCTGGAGCTCTGGGAAGCGGTCTGGATCTCTTGCTCGAAGTCGAGAGCAACGTAGCAAAGCTTCTCCTTGATGTCGCGGACGATTTCACGTTCGGCAGTGGTGGAGAAAGAGTAACCACGCTCAGCAAGAATCTTCATGAGGTAATCGGTCAAGTCACGGCCAGCCATGTCAACACGAGAAATAGCGTGAGGAAGAGCGAAACCCTCGTAGATGGGCACAACGTGAGTGACACCGTCACCGGAGTCAAGGACGATACCGGTGGTACGACCGGAAGCGTACAAGGACAGGACGGCCTGGATAGAGACATAGAAGGCAGGAGCATTGAAGGTCTCGAAGACAATCTGGGTCATCTTCTCTCGGTTGGACTTGGGGTTGATGGGAGCCTCGGTCAAAAGAACGGGGTGCTCCTCAGGAGCAACACGAAGTTCGTTGTAGAAGGTGTGGTGCCAAATCTTCTCCATGTCATCCCAGTTGGTGACGACACCGTGCTCGATGGGGTATCTCAAGGTGAGGATACCACGCTTGGACTGTGCTTCATCACCGACATAGGAGTCCTTCTGACCCATACCAATCATGATACTACATTTCGATTCATTAGACCTGACATTGGTACTCTTGGCGTACTCAAACCCCGCATAGAGAGCGAATGGGGATGACAGGACGGAGACTTACCCATGGTGACGGGGGCGACCAACGATCGAAGCTGGAATGATTATCAGCATGCCACGTTTTCACAGAAGCGAGACTGGCGATACGCCTGGACGCAAGGGCATCCGGCGCCATCACCATTATTGACTCGGCAGGCTCGTGGAGGGCTTGACTTACGGAACACAGCTCGGGGTGCGTCATCACCGGCGAAACCGGCCTTGCACATACCCGAACTAGACACAAGAAATCAGTATCAATTCCATCCTTGTGTGTCAAAAGCCATGAATCATTTGGGAGTTGAACGATCGCTGGCAGCGAAATGGTGGCGCGAAACAGATTGGACGGTAGGCAACCAATTTACGACGACCAGCGCTCGGAATCCCAGGATTCAGGAGGTGTTGGAAATGGCATTGTAAACAACGTACCCATTGTCAATAACGAGAGCAGCGACTTCCTCTGTGGATGAGAAGATTGATTAGCATTCAAGTCAATGGGGAAGCGTAGGGCAGCGCGCGAGGAGGTGGCGGCCTGGAAAAGGAGGGGGGGGGAAAGGGTTGTGCGGGCAGAAGCCGGTGAGGTGTCCAAAAACAAACGGTGTGGTTGTTGACGAGAGATGACCTACCTTCCATGATGAAGGATGTGTGTGTATGTTACTAAAGAAAAGAAGGGCGAGGAGGGAGAAATGGAAAAGAGGATTGAAGAGGAACTGGGAGATGGATTGAGAGGGTGGATATAGGAGCGACGTTGAGAGAGATGTTTGGGTAGGAGTGGAATGGATGATAAGAGGAAGCAAGAGAGAGTCGAGTGGGAAGCGAGAGGAAGCAGCGAGCACCAGCCAGGACAGAGACGGTGGAGATGGCTGAGTGTGTTTCGCCGGTACTAGTCTGGTCTCGTAAATTACGGGGCAAACGCCCTGTGGTGAGTCTGTTCGTCGAGGATTCCATAATACGCGTATGCTCTATTACCCAGAAATACGTAGCTAAAGGACTAGCTAGGTCGCCAACTAACTAACCCGGGAAGACCAACAACGCAACACAAACAACAATCTTACAACTCAACGCTGCAGACAGGCACATCTACACCGTTAAAACACAGACGCCTAACCAGCTGCTCGCCGACCTTGTTTTGTTTTGGAGAGCATTGCTGTTGACTGACGGCCAGGTCGCAGCGTTTTAGCAATCGTTTCGACAAGCCTTCACTGCCCTCGTGGTGGGACTGGCGCTGGGACATAGCTCGCCCATGCCCACTCTGGCGAGCCACTAGGGACGACCTCGAGCCAGGCTCACCACAGACCATGGCCTTCCGCCCGCTAGTTCTCCGTTTCACCAAAGTTATAAAAGCATGCCTCTTGCTCGGTTGACACGCTCCAGGCTGTACAGTTTTTGACTGACATGATCTCAGACAGAGCCGCGTCATACGACTAGGCATAAGCATATTCAGCTCGACTGGAAACCGAATAAGACGTTAGCCTTTTTAATAGGAAGGGCATTGCCGCATCGGCCACACTATGTCATCCGTTGAATGGTCTCCAATCACAGCTCGACATCCCTGGGGGTTGGGACAGCGGGCTGTAGAGCATGGTCTGGTTCGTTCTTGGTGGCGGCTGGACTGGCAGGTTGCATCTTGCCATTCGCCATTTGGGGTAGACGATGAATGATACAGATCTCTCCATACATTCACCACGAATACGTCTGCATTTGCCACAATAGCTTTTATAGAAGACCTAGCGGGGGCGTATGTGCAAAGACCAGGCACCAGTAAACCGGAAAGACACAAGCCATCACACTGTCCTTTGAGCAGCAACTGCGATACTGCCGTGACGGCGAGGAAATAGTTGTACTAGATAAATGCACACACATTGCAGGCTCTTCTCATGATTCTATGCAGATTGTGTGCTAAGACTTGGCATGGGAAAATAACGGTGGCTGGGAGACAGAAAGCTGCCCGCTTACCGCCATTCCGCTCATTAGTACCAGATTCCCAAGGCATCAACAATGAGATTCGCGGGGTTGTTCGGAAGAACCTTGATCCTGATGTTCAGCCACAACCAGAGGGGCATCACTTCGAGCCCGCTAACATTCTTCTCTTGGAAGGGTAAACAAGTGTGTAAACTGTATGCACGTCTTTGGGAACAATGACCTACTTGATATCAGAACATATCATCTGTCTTGCAGATTGCAGATTTAACCTTCAAGGTAAAGATGTACGGAGTAGAAGCATAGACATTGATATAAGAGATCAGCCACATTTCATGGTTTCCTCAATGTAATGACGCCGTCCGATTGGTTGGAATACAGAAAGTGATGGAAAGAAGCCGCAACTACGAGAACTTACTATTCTTTATGTACGAAAAAAAAGTTCCACGGAATTATAACTAAGCCTGCCCACGCAGCCTCTTACAGGCGCCTTTCTCTTGGATACTCAAGTCATATCGCATTGGCCTTTTGCACCACCAGACGAAACCCAGAAGACATATCATTTTCGCTATGGACCGCGGATTAAACGAGCTCCTCAAATGGAGTGTCGAAAATTCAGAGGCTTCAAGACAATCGATAGCTAACATCAACGATGATCCGAATAACCCGAACCCGGTACCACCCCCTACACTCAACGGCCTCAACGAAGCGGCCCTGAGAGCGTTGATGGGCGGGCCGTCAGATGCCGATCTTATGAAAGAATCTATGGCGGCTCTGCTCTCCGACGAAGTTGATCTAGAGAGCAAGATAGTCGCATTCGACAATTTCGAGCAATTGGTTGAGAATATTGATAATGCCAACAACATGGAGCCGCTGGGCCTATGGACGCCTCTCGTGGGATTGCTGGAGCACAATGAGGCTGATATGAGGCGCATGGCTGCGTGGTGCATAGGCACTGCAGTTCAAAATAATGAGAAGGGACAGGATAAAGTAGGTTATGCAGTAGTCCACGAATGGTCTCCGTTGCATCAGCTATTAACACGAAGTGTTTAGTTACTCGTACTTAACGTCCTGCCTACCTTGGTGTCGCTTGCCACAACCGACTCAGACTCGAAAGTCCGTCGAAAATCCGTGTATGCGCTTTCATCTGCCGTTCGCAACTTCCAGCCCAACATGGACGAAGTTCTATCACATCTACCCGCCGAGTACAAGACATCGAATCATGTGGATGCTGGAGATATGGAGGCTATTGACACCATCTTGAACAAGCTCCGAGAAGCCCCAGTCTGAGGTATCTCATGGAGGTAGGAGAAATCATTCAAAGTTGACCCGAAGTCTTTGTATCGCTACATAACGTCACGTTCTCGGTCCTCCAATGAAAATAAAAGCTATGAGCAACGGACTGGTATTCGTACTTGAAGAGCTGTGACTGGGTATCATCTGGCGCCTAGCTGAATGTGTCAAAACAGAATCGACGGTCTGGGTACAACGCAAGCGAAGGCAGAGCCAGAGCCAGAGCCAGAGCTGTCTCTGGTCTAGGATTGATTCGAGTCTCGCACTTTTTACGTGAAAGTCAAAGATTGCGAAACAAGAACATCGTCACATGCAGTATCTTTTCATCGTATCAGGATATTCTATTGCCAAAGAGAATAGAGCAAATCGAAACTGCAGTATATTGTGCTCCTGTTTATCATGTTCAAAATAAGCAGACATTCAAATTGAAGATAGAACAGTATCATGCATCATTAATAAAATAGCGCTATTCCGTTTTTAGTTAGCTCTATTCAACGGTCACCCCGACGTACATCGAGCTCCGCAGGCCGCAGCTTATAGACCATCACCAAACTCAATCAACAGTGCGCAACGATCCAGGGCACCAGTCGCAACACGATCTCTTACATATATCCGAATAAGAATAAGACTTTGGTAGCAAGGATATATCCTCTCTTCAGAATGGAGTCAGAAAACCGTCTCTGGCGTTTCCAGAAGCCCGAATGGCTCAATAACTCAACTATCCGAACAGCCGGCGTCTACGTATCAGGCGCATTGGTACGTCTTCCGTTCATTTCTTCAAAGTCTTGCTTGTCGTATTGACTGTTGATGGCAGTTCTCACTCGGTTTCTTCTTCCTCATCGATGCCTCTGCCTTCAGCGCCAGCTCCCGAAACGGCTCAAACGTACACGTGAAATTCGTCGACTGGATTCCTGGTATTTGTTCCGCGCTAGGCATGCTGGTTATCAACTCTATCGAAAAGTCACGTTTGAGTGCCGATAGTTTCAGTTATAGCGGTACTGGAGTAGCGTGGAAAGCGCGTTTTGTGCTGTTCCTGGGGTTTGCATTGTTGGCTGGAGGGTTGGCAGGGAGTGTGGTGGGTTCTTCCTCTTTTTCATTATATTTCGAGGCTTTTTTTTTCGAGAGAGAGAGGGCAAGCGGAAGTGGCAGTATTGAGCTGACTGTTTTGAATTCGGTACAGACCGTCCTGGTTCTCAAATACATTATGAAGGATTACCCATTACAGACGCTATACTTCGGCATTGCGAATGTGATTGCGAACGGCCTTGTTATGCTCAGGTGTGTTCTTCTAGTCGAATCCCTTTGGTCCTCTCACTGACATTTTTCTAGCTCCGTCGTCCTTTGGATCTCCCAGAACATCGAGGATGATTACACATATAACCTCGCCCTATAAGCCCTATATCAACTTTCGACAGTGATGGCTTAGATGATCACGTCGCACTGTTGCCTGGGTTTCTCGCGAGATCGGCCCCGTTATACATTGTATAACATGCATTTTCAATCGTCATGTTTGCTTTATAGATTCTTATTGTTGAGCACTTATCATCTTGTCTCTGCCCACCTCGATTTTTCTTGCGCAAACGTGTAAGTTGGTATTGCCGGCGTCTGGATGACTTTAATGTATGTATGTACGTGTGTATTATTGTAACGTTCTGAATTATGTGAACAAGTTCATACCTTCCATTGACTGGGTAGAAACAGCTTCATCTGGCGACCTGTTGAGCCATGACTCAGGGACTACTTATCTACTATCTTGCAAATCAACTTGAACATAACTAATCGTTCAGAGGGTATGAAGACAAGTACAGGGCAAGGACAATTGGTAAAGAGATGTGAGTATGGATGCCTGAGGCTGCAACAAGCTCAGGTCGCCAACCCAAACGCGACTAGCGTCGTAGAGCTCCGAACAACCAACGACGTACGGGTCGCTGCTACTGCCTGGGACCTTCTTTATCAATCAACATCAGCAAGTCAAACATTTCTTTGGATCAGTGCAAGCAGAGGGCTTACGGAAACACTAAATCACACCATAATAGAGTTCACTCCTTCATTTCTGTTTAAATCGCTATGTTCAGGAACAATTACGATAACGATTCGGTGACCTTGTAAGTTGACTGAGGCTGGCAGCTCACCATCGGCTCCATCCAGCTCTGATGATGATGAGATACGAAGAATCAGAGCGCTAATTTGTTTGCAGCTCGCCGCAAGGTCGTATCTTTCAGGTGGAATATGCCCAAGAAGCTGTCAAACAAGGCTCCGTTGTGGTCGGTTTAGTTAGCAAGACACATGCTGTTCTCGTCGGATTGAAGGTATCCATCATCGTCAGCATCATCTTCCTGCTGTTTCTGAGGCTAACCCTTCTTAGCGCAACGCAGAAGAACTCTCCTCGTACCAGAAAAAAGTCATCGAAATCGATACACACATGGGCATCGCCATCGCCGGCCTCAGCTCCGACGCCCGCGTCCTCTCCAACTTCATGAAACAGCAATCCCTCGGCTCACGAATGACATACGGCCGCGCCATCCCCCTCGACCGAATCGTGACCCAAATTGGCGACCGTGCACAAACCAACACACAACACTATGGCAAACGACCATACGGGGTCGGACTGCTAGTTGCAGGCGTCGATGAAGCGGGCCCGCATTTGTTCGAGTTCCAACCCTCTGGTATGACGCAGGAGATGCTTGCGTGCGCGATTGGGGCTCGGTCACAGATGGCACGAACCTACCTGGAAAGGAACCTAGCGGAGTTTGCGGGCTGTTCGCGCGAGGAGTTGATCAACCACGGCCTCAAGGCGTTGAGGGAGACTCTTTCGCAGGATAAGGAGCTTACGATTGATAATACTACTGTGGGAGTTGTGGGTCTTGTCCGCAAGGATGCAGCGACAGCTTCGACGGGTACGAAGTTGGAGAACTTTAAGTTATATGATGGGCAGGACATTGGTGCGCTGTTGGAGGCGTTGGATGGCGCGGCTACCGAAGGTGGTGAAATGGAGGTTGATACGCAGTAATTAATTGTCGTGTTATCTCAATAGACCGGATCTTTCGCGAATGGATCACTACGATTGAATGTGCCTATTTACTTTGACGTAGGCGATTTATACTAGCAGAGAAAGCGTGTTATAAATCATTCATTATGATCATGTCATCATATCTATATCCCCTATACACCACCGGTCACCAAATGACACTCCTAGAAAGATGTCCGATAATACAGCCAACGATGGACTGTCTGGAAAAGAGACAGAGATTACTCCTCACCCCAAGTCAACTGAAACCGATCAACACTAGTCCTATAATTCCTCAACTTGGGCAGCACATCCTTCACCTCCTGCACGTCCACCAATATCTCCCCATTTGCTTGCGAAATAAACCCCTCTTTAACCGCAGTCTTGATCCACTGCAGAACCCCATTCCAATATCCCTCTGGATTCAAGAGCACAATACCCACTTTGTGAATACCGAGTTGATTCCACGTCGTCATTTCCATAACTTCCTCTATTGTGCCGAAGCCGCCAGCCATAGCTACAAAGCCGGAGCCGGGGCCGCCTTCGAGGACTTTGGTTGCCATGAGGCGTTTGCGGGTGTGCATGTCGGGCACGATGGTGGTAACACCGTACTCTGCCTCGATGATCTCGGTCCTCTTGTCGGCGTTGATGATCCGTTCGTGAGTCTTGCCGGCTCCTTCTTGCGTTTGGATGTCGGGCGCTCCATCTCTAGGCCTCTCGTCTTGTTGTTGATATCCCGGCTCAATCTTTACGAGAGCCTTAGGGATGATGCCGTGCACTGCCTCGGGCCCGGAGAGACGCACGAGTTCGCGCGCTATCTGACCCATGAGTCCCTTTGTGCCGCCGCCGTAGACGAGTTGAACATTTTGCTCGTGGAAGGCGCGCGCTAGGTCTTTGGCGGCTTGCATGTGTACCGGGTTGTTGCCTTCGACTGAGCCGCAGCTATAGGAGGATTAGTATGTGATTGTGCACTTTCATGGAGTGGACATACAAGACGCAGACGACGGTGGGTTTGTCCTTGGTGGTGGTTGAGGCGCTCATCTTGATCTCTAGTATATTTTCTATTCTTCCTCGAAAGGTATCAAAATTGACTGTACTTGTGCCTGAAACACCGATAAGGGTCGATATATGTTGATTCCCCTCTTTTCCAAGCTGTCGTAGGTATGACTCAGTCAATGATCATGCATGAAAGTACATAGAGACCCTCGCAACTTACAGGTGCTTTTGTGTTAAATGCTCACAAGGCAGAATATTTCGCCTATGTACTAAGAAAGATAGCTGTTAACGGAAATACAAATAGAAAGATAACGTAGTTGCCTTCTTCGTGCTTACTTCGGATGCCATGACTGGATACGCATCTGACGAAGTGGAGTACCCTTCGACGCCTTCCAAGTTGCACCTGTGAAACTTACCTCTGGGGTATATAAATGTATATATGTACAAATGTGTATACCTATACGACTTATAGAAGAAGAAACGTTAACCTGAGTTAGTCCTTTCTCTCTTTTATGACTGTGGTCTGCCTCCAGTGACCTCATCGTTGCTACAGTAGTACAAAGCTCTTTCTGGTGTGTGATGTCACAAGTGTCCATTGTAGCATTTAGAGTATTTCACTCAAAATTCGGCAGCGTTATGGATGCTTCTAGTGAGCTGAATCACTCAAATATGTAGAGCTGTAATCTCCGGTTTCAATCATGGGTCGATATGACTAAAGTGAAAGAATCCTCAAATCTTTAAAACAAAACATCATATATTGGCTGGTAGGGTTGAAAAGAGAAAGATTAGAAGTGTATCATACGTTCAGTATATTTAAAACATATCCTATATGGAAGAAATTAGGCATAACTTGGGAAAGTCCCGGGTATCATTCAAACTCCTCCTCTAGACCAGGCCAAAAAGATAAAAGAGAAACCGGTGTACATCTACTCCCCTCCCCTCGAAGAAGTCGACATCTCTGTTACTGCTGGAGTGCCTAATCTCCTCGGAACAGCAGGCGCATGCATAGCCTTGGGACCACCAGGCCGCCGCGAAGCACCTGCAGTCTCTGTGGCCTTTGACAAAATGAAAGAACCCGGCTCACCGGTCAACGGCGTCTCGTCCATGTACTCATCCCCATATCTCGAAAGAAGATTCATGGCTTCCATCAGGCTCCGCGTATCCTGGTATGAGGTGTCTTTAACATTGGCGGTAGATAGTGGGGCTTTGACGGCCTGGGATTCTGGCATGGGCGTTGACTCTTTGTTTTGTTGAGTTTGTTGGGATGCTGCGGCATGTGGAGCGTCTGCTGCTTTGGGACCTGGCGGCATATATGTGTGTCCGTATGAAGGTGTGAAAATCGGAAGAGGTGAGGCGACATTCATGAGTTTGGTGAGTGATGTGACGGCAGAAAGCTGATTCCCATAATGTTAGAAAAAATTCCTTTGGGCCCAATCCCAATACGTGGAACTCACTATTCGATTCCCAATGATACTGGACACGGCAGGCGCCATATAAACCGAATCGCCAACAACATAATACGTCGAAAGCACCACGACATCGTCCTCCATCCCCGGTCGCTTTTGTCGCATTTGTTTGCGAATAATCCAGATGGTCGATGGTTCATGAGCAAATTTTGTGTCTGATTGAGCTGCGGCTTGTAATGGATCGTATGCGACCATGAATTCTAATCCCTGCATTGTTTTGAGTCTGCCCTCAAACACCTCGCGCGTTTCGAGGAAGTGACGAAAAGCCTCATTGTAGTTAGCTTGAATGGCCAGTGAGGCATTGTTGGAGGTTGCGTCGAAGAAGGGCGATTCGGCAAAATAGAAGAGAACTGACAATCGTTTAGCTGATGCTAAATCTAAGACCAGTAGCTGGGCTGTTTTTGAGCTTACTGTTGTTTGAATGGAGGAATCCTCCCATCATTTGGACATGTTGCGGCGATCGCCAAAAGACTTCTTCGAGGTGGACATCTTGCGCTTCTTCCATCGTCAAGCTTTACTTAGGAACAAGCTATTTGAGCGTGGTAGAGAGAAGAGCTCTTAGAGAGAAGCTGATGATGAGTTGCAAGAGAATGTTTAGTGGAGGTTTGCTTTGTTTGCAGCAAAATGACTCGCGCCAAGCTTCGGCATCCGCAACGTCTCCATCTGCCCTCAAGCTCGGAGGCAGCAGACAATCAACTGTCAGGCTCAGCTTCAGATATATACCACAACCTCATTGCGTCTCCTGGCCTGTTTGCCATACGACGCCGCTGCACGATCTGCGACTATATAGACTCAATCCACTACTGGGATATTACTACGATACAGACTGTGTCACACAGAACTCTTGCGACCTGACCTTCAACGGCCGGCCTCGGAGCTGCGCACTCTTCGCATTCACTTAAACACGATACCTGCAAATATAAACAGTCAGGATGCCTACCCAAGGGTTACGGACGATAATTGTCCTCTCATTCGTGAGTTAGATTTCACCGGAACCCGCCATACTTGTTGCAGGATTGGGCGAGAACCTCGAAGTGAACGTTACACTAATCTGCGAGTTCGACAGATCCTCGCTATTGGATTCCTCCTAGTCATTCTATCAGCAGCTATATGGGGAAAATATCAACCCTTACTAGTCGTCGCGACATATGTTGTTGCGCCGTTGCCGAACTGGATATGCAGTCACTGTGGGAATCCTGATGATTTCATTGAGAGTTCCGGAAATGCGATCGTCGATTTTGGTCGGTTCTTGACGGGATTCCTGGTTCTTATGGGTATAGGTGGGTTGCGCTGTTCCCTGTTTCGCGAGTTTGTATACGGACGTACTGACTTTTGTTCGTACAGCACTTCCTACAGTCCTGGCTCACTGTGGCTATATCGGATACCCTGCTATGATCATGTCAATTCTGGGAGGTCTCTTAATCTACGGCACCATCATCAGCTTCAGCACATTCTTCCAGGAGCAGGAGGAATTTTAACGGCGTGATCTGAGGCTGTTGATTGTTGAAATAAGATTTGATTGCTATACGGTCCACATTTCGACCACATCGGGATCATGCACTGAGGCGCAGTATTAGCTTCTATCTATATTTGTTTGTTCTTTTTAGCACTACTGTTTTGTTCTTTCTGCTTTGTTTGCGAAGCAATATGATGGTTTTTGAATGTATTCCGAGCTACGATGTACCATATGACAACCTGGAGGAAATAGATGGATTCTGAAACGTTCTCGGTGGTCCTCTGTTCATTCATCCTACGGGAATTGGCTGAAATTTGAGTAGAGATATAAAGAGAAACTGGTATGATACATTCGATTTAAGTGCCATGTAGCACGTGACCTGGCGTACTGTCGCGTCGCGTTTCAATGCGGGAGAACTACAAGCAAACACACGACCAGCACTGTACCTAGGCATACTCCAGACTTCGTGATGCGACTCCACCGTTGATCAACGTAATGGAAGTCTGGTCGGGCTGTATCAAAGTCGATACTAGCTCTGATCTGAGTAAGTTTTGCTAACGGTGATTGGCGATGACCGTCACAGCTCTCGACTGACCACCATTCGGAGTACAGAGATCAAACTCGTCACCGCAACTCAACGACGTGAAAACATCTTTCCGAAAGATGCCAAATTATCAATACGAAGCTTGGTCAACCCAGCTCTGATCCCTTTATACGCGCGCGCAGGCCCCAGTGTCGAACTACATTCTACCACCGAGAACACGTCGCAATGGTTGAGATCGAGGTTACTGAGCGGAATATGGCTTGACGAAGACAATGGGACAATCGTTGAGCAGCTTGCTACGATCCAGTGCCCAGTGGGCTTGTTAGTCGGCGTGACCAGCAGCCCCAATTACACGTCGACCACGAACAATGTGTCGGATCTTCTTATATACGGTATACTTTCATCGAGTCAAGATGACTTCAGAATTCGACCACCCTCACCCCCAGACTCTTCGTCTCTTATCGGAGAGAATGGCTCATATGAAAAGTCCTCCAGAATCAGGAGGGATTTACGAATATACGTTGCTCCGCTAGCAACGTCTTATGCCCAAAAGGTGCAAGATATACCTTCACCACCATCCAGAGCACTCGAGGATGGTTCATGTAGCAACAAAGAAGAACCATTTGCAAGCTTTCTCCCGGATCTACGTTCGCCCAGCCCCAAGCGCAAACGGATATTGTCCCTTTTCGAGGGAGCGGCACAACACCATCGCCGTGTCCGGCAGCGAGAGATGATGCCTCAATTATCCTCAATGAAGATCAAGAAGGAGACAGATGAGCTCGGTAGTCCTATGCTGGGTCCAGCAGATCTGCGTAGAGCCCGCTCACTCTCTCTCGGTGGGAGTCAGTTGAGTAAACTCAGCGACAGCAGGGGTGTTGGCGATAAGAGACCTGGTTCGTCGAAGGGAATAGTCAATCGCCGAGATTCCAAATCAAGGTTGAATCTATCTCATGTTTCCAGCAACGTCGATACAGCGCGCAGTCAATCCGTCGTGCCTTCCCCGACTATCGACTTTGTGAAACCGGCGCCACCGAACGATGCTCCTGAGTCGCAATCGTTATCCTCACCGACAGACGGAGAGACAATCATGACGCGAAATAAGGATCTGATCACTCGCATAATACTGACCTGCATGCGTTTATATGGCTATAATCGCAAGGCAAACCGTCTCACAAAGCCTTCAACAGATAGCATACGCGAACCGAGTCATGAGCCGGACGCTTATCAGCGCGAAAATAGCATGATGCCAGAATATCCTAGCAACTCAGTTACTGAAGAGGATGACTTCAAAGCAATGTATCATGCCACATATAGAGCAGCGACGTTCGCTCTGCGGCATTACTTGAAGATGACGACTAGCGAAACATTACCTCCTTCTTTGCCAAAGGACACAGCGACTAATGTGATTGATGGGATACTGAAGTTGTTTTGTGACGATCAGTTGAAGCCTAGCGTTGCAGCTAGCTTATTTTGAGTCATTCCTTAAGAGGTGACGTACCTAGATTCGTATATAATGTTCTGCGCATAGTCATGAGATGTGGTCGACTGTCATTCTGCATAGTGAGGCGTTTCGGCATTTTATTTAGCGATAGATATATGAGATATGAATGCTTTTTGTTTGACGCAGCCAATTAAACTTGATGCATGGAACTTGTAGTTTGGTCTTCCATGGTTAAACAAAATTTCATTCATTAGCATATCATCTATCTTCAAACTCCGTATCTATTATTTAGTGTGCCTTTGCCCCTTTTTTGTTGTCTATATGCAGCACAAAATTGAAAATCATCTCTCATAAAAGCCATAGTGAGCATAAGATCATGCCTGGAACTCCATCAGCAGGCGATCAGATCGATGAAAATATGGACGAACTTACATAAATATAAAGAGTGTTGCATCGACAAGACATCGGACGCAGCGGACCTCATATCTTGTACGTTGCTATTATCGGGACGTCTTTTTTGCTGTCAGTGTCGCTATTCTTTCTGCCTGTATTTGAATGGGAAACGAAGGGGAAGAGCATACATTGAACTGACGACAGGCCAGCCATCTTCGTAGTCTAGGTAGTTGTAGCCTAGAATCGCGTCCTAACATATCGCATGATCGTGAGTAAGTTGACCCCCAAGAGAAAAGGGAAGAAGACTGACCCCCTCTGAAACGCCTATACTCAGATTTACTAGGGGCAGTTAGCACTTTAATTCTTGTTGCTGTCAAGAATCAGGATCTTACAATAATGATAATACAAAACATCCTGTCCGGAATCACTACTGATCACGCCGCTGCTCCCAGGAGCGTAGACTTGACCATCATGGTTCGAGCCATAGATTAACGATCCACCACCCTCGGCTAGCGAGACATTCTCCTTGTCCAGATACGGACCTGACACGTCCAGCGATCTACCGACTTGAATCGAATACCTACCCGAATTAGCGACCTCTGCCAAGAATGAGGAAAGCGGAAATGAGGACATACTCAGTTCCAGCAGTCGGCAAATCATCGATACTCAACCCGCAACAATACCCCTTACTATACCACAGGTAATACCAGGGCGCTTTATAACTCACGAACGACGCCTCCTCAGCCGGGAAGCTCGCATTGTACGCTATGTGCGTCGCATTCGGCTCATCCGCGTTTTGCACAGACAACAAATCAGAAGATAATGGCACTTGCCATATATCGCTCCAGTAGCTCCCAAAGGTCAACCATGCTTGCCCGCTGTTGCTGTCGGTCGGGTCAACGATGACGCTGGGATCAAGAGCGTTTGAGTCATTGTACGGGTATACATTCGCATTTGCGCCGGAGACGGTATTGACTAGTGCGCCGTGATCTGTCCATGCACCAGATCCTCCGTCATCCAGTGAAGTGGAAGTCGCGACTCCAATGGAGCTGTTCCGTGTATCGATGGTGCTCACGCAGTAGAAACAGTAAAATGTATCATCGACTTGCAGAATAGTCGGTGCCCAGGGTGCTCGGGGGTCGCCCTTGTCGATTACGCTTCCGGTCCTGTGGGGAAGCACAGAGCCTGCTGGGTGCCAGGGCCCAGAGAGGTTGGAGGCGCGCCAGTATGAGAGTTGGGAGCTGGTAGAGAAGAGGTAGTAGTAGTCGTTGTATAGGATGATGCTTGGGTCGCGGCAGTAGTGGTTTGTGGATAGGGGAAGGGGGAAGGTTGTGTTTTGTGCTCTGGATATTGATAGTAACAGGCAGACTGTTAAAAGCGTGCTTATTAGAGTCTGGTGGGAGGATCTGGGAGTTAGACCCGAGAGTCTGGTAAGGACTGACGGCAACATTGAAGAGATCGAGATGAATCAGTACGAGCAGGGACTGGTTACCGCCTTTGTCTATCTCGACAAGTCGCAAGTTCCCTGGGTATCTTTATGCAACAAAGTCCATGTAGAAGCATGGCAGCCACATCATATCTATAAGTATGAAATACCGAAACTACGGGTAATCACTGCCACTTTTATTGTCATAACGCAAGCAAGTAAGAAAGTGGATACACAATCAAGCAACAAGGATGATGCGCAGGCTCGCAACTACTAGCCCACTACGTGGTGCTACTAGTAAGAAACTAGATCTGGTGGGTGAGGCAAGGGCATCTAGCCTGGTCCAGTTTCATAGCGGGGGACATGAGGGCACGTAGTCCTTGGGCATGCTCTATTAAATGAGAGGAAAGATTCTTTAAGGAGGGCCTGTTCGACCAGTCGGAGTCTAAGCGCACCGTATCAAGCTTGTTGAACAGAACACACCCGTGCAGCATGGGGCGGCTACTGATGTACGTTGTCCATAGGGCCTGGAAGGGCTCCATAAATCTATCGGAGGTGGAGTATGCTCGACTGACTAGTTGAGGTTGTGCGTTGATTAATAGACAGATTTCACAACATACATAGCTGTATGGAGTGCATCGTCCCGGCAAATCCTGCCGAAGTCCACGCAACAGCATACGCAGTCCATACTGATTTACTACATCCCATGCCGCAAATGCAGTTTCGATTGACTTTCCGAATGGGGAAAACCCTAAGCTTATCGGATCGAATCTATGGACTAGTCCTGTTCAGGAATAGCGGAATCCCTTATCGATCGCCTACGTCGATATACCCGATCGGGACTAGGGCGGGCTCGGGGTGTCAGCATGAGGTAATCTTCTCTTCTCTTTGTTCCTCTTTGTCTACAAAACATCACGATGCTATATGCTATTGTTGATAATAATGATGATGATGATGATTATGATGATGAAGTCGAGGACCACATGTATACTTGATTCGACCAGCACTCTCGAGCAGTATGTGATGCAATCCGAACCAAAAACTATGGACCACGAGTCGGGCCGGATCTTGTCTGATCTTCCAGGGTTCTACTTCTGCCAGCAACTAGTTTAACCGGACGATCCGGTGTCCAATGACGCTATTCGTCTCTACACCAAAGAATGCATTGTGAAACGTTTCAGAAACGCTGTCCGCCTAACGAGCCGGAGACATTATTAATATCGAGTCATAGTACATGAAGGAAGTGTGATGAATATGTAGCACTGCCACTGCACTGCCACGTAGGACCAGTTTAGTGGGATAGCTTCACGCTACGCAGACTGTGTTAATTAATGTTTGACGAGAGATTCATACATGTTGCATGTAGGTAATAGCTGATTACGAGGGCTCGGAGTTTGAGGCTAATGCAGTTTTGTGCACGACCCGACTTTGAGATTTTCACTACAGATGTAGGTAGGTATCAGGTTGCATCCTCCGCGTCGAAAGTAATGGCTGTGATACGATATATGGACTGATTGGAACGGTGACAATGATTGTTTCGGCGACATGTTCGGATAAGCTAATCATGATAGTAATAGACACTATTGTTGGTAGTTTACCCTTGCATCAGTCCGTTGACTAGCAATCTGACACGTCATCTCAACCACAATCACCAATTACGAAACCAAAGTCATGTAAGCGAATGTCGGTCAATATGAGAAAATGTAAAAAAAAAAAAAAAAATCCTCAGATTGCCGCAATATGGTCCGTCACAATGCAAGTGAATGTATCCGTGCCAAAATAGATCGTGTTGCCATCGTTTGGCGACTCCCCCGTACTCAAAGTATCTCCGTACTGCCAGAACATATCCGCTGCCATGCCCTTCGTGTCAAGCGATGTGGCTTGCCATGGCGCCTCATTCGCGCATTGGTCGGTTGATGTTCCGAATTCTTCGAGAATGCATGGCTTGCCGATTGATGCACAGGCCGCTCCGTGGGTTGAGACCCAGCTGCTGCCCCAGCTTAAAGCCTCGCCCCCTGTCATTGATTAGCATTAGATACCCCTAGCATGGAGGTCGTGGATTCCAGGACTGTGTCTTACAGCTATCAGGATACAAGTGGATGGTGCCAAAGTCGATGTCAGGAATGGAAAGGAGAGCAGTAAAGTTTGTTCCTTCGCCATACGTATATGGATATGAACCGTCTGATCCGGCATCAAGACCAAATCCCTCTGACCATGTGTTAGTCAAGCCCTTGCTAAGTGTATTGACTCTAGTCTCCAGTAACTTACCAATGCCAGTAGTGACCATGTGGTTCGAATCCAAAGACTTGATGTAGGCACTGGTAGTCTCCGCCCAATCAGTGATGACCGACGTGTCGCAACCATTACAGCGTGGCTCATTGCCAAGTTCCCATGCAAAGATCGCTGACGATGAGCTATATCGACTGACAACAGCCTTGATGTACGCTTGATATGCCGTTTGAGCTGCGGTGTTGGTGTACCAGGTCGTCTGTGAGCCTCCAAAAGCAGTTACATATGCAGCCATTCCTCCGTAGTCACTCCAGTTGTTGACGAAGGGGATGATGAGTTTGATTCCATGGGCTTCAGCCGAGCTCACAACGTAGTCCAGCTTTTCAAGGCCATCGGCGCCTGTATTGATTGTTGCTGTGCCATTTGCAAGAAGTTGGAAGTAAACCGTCCCGGCCGAGGGAACAGTGTTGACGTCGTTGAAACCCCAGACTCGGAGAATTTTCATACCAGATGCTGCAATGTCACTGAGTACGAGATCGACGTCACTGTTGTTGTTCAAGAACGCAAGCCAATAAGTGTTGGTACCGACAAAGTAATTTGTTTCTCCATCGATCGTAAAGTTGAGACCATTGACTTTAGAGAAGCCGGTTGAAGCCGCGGCTGATGTAGTGGTCGTGCTTGAAGTCGTTTTCGATGTGGATGTTGTTGAAGTTGTTTTTGAGGTCGTGGTTGTCAACGTAGAAGCGGTCGCAGTGGTGGCAGTACCTGAGCTTGTCAGGAAGGAAGTGTAAGTATCGAGAAAGGATCCCCACCTGGAACACATTGACTGTAATATGCATTCTGGTATGTACACACATATCCCGAAGCACACGTTGTAGAACCTGAATAGTTTAAACCTCCGCACTGACCGTAGGCACCCACGGTCTGAGCTGAAACGGAGTGGCTCAAAAGAGCACCGACAAGGAAAGTCGTCGTCTTCATTGCTGCTTGCTGCTTAATTCTTCAAACATTGTTCTACACTGGCAGATAAGTCCTCTTTATATTCAGCCGGATTTGGGATTTCTCGTCCTGACGTTCATGTCAAAGCATCGCGACATTGACTAGCTCCCTCCTACTGCGAGAATGCAATTAAAATGAACAATTTTTGCGTCAATCAGAGGGATCGATCAGATTGATGATCCACGATCGAGAAGCTCTTGGCATTGTTTCAACTAGAGCTTCCGCTGAAAATTCGAGTGTCGCGGAATCGCGGCAAGGAGCGTTACAGTGCAGCTCAAGATATCTGGATGGCTTGCAGAAGATGAGAGTATCCCGTAAGGACAAAACCTTCCTCAGCGCCATACTGCCAGAGAAAGCTGGTGTCTTCTTGAGGTCAAGTTGCCGTAGGCGTATGTTCGTTCTTCATGGTCCATTGCATATCCTATCGATGATGGAACAATGTGCAGCAGCCATTTGATGAAGCTTGCTAGATGCAGTTGACTTCATGCGTATGATCTCTAGGAATGCTCTCATGTGAATGTCTTGGTAGCTGTCCTTCGGGAAGGTGATTGACAGCATGAGATAAAACGTGGAGAAGGACGTGGGGCCAGCAACGAGAGAAAGAAGGAAAGAGGGAAAGAAGAACATCGACGAGCCCCATGTTGATGGATCCACACCGTTCTTTCCCCAGAGTGTCGTGCACGTGCCACAATCTGGGGTGGTTCTTTCCTTCTGCTCAATTTCTCTGTCAACAAGGTGCCAAGTCACATGAATGTATGCCCCAACCATGACGGCTTGATTCTTCCCAAGTCTCATCTGGAACCCCCAAGCGAAACTCCTCGATGCCCAGCTGGGGCTCACACGGGCCGCTATGAAGCATCTACTTCTAATGTTTCGGGAACTGCCAGCATGGCAGACTGTGTTGAAGATCTCCAACGCCTTTTAAGCGTGCTGAACATGGTGCTGATTTATACCACTAAGCTGGATCTATCAGAAATCCGGCTGCTTCTGCCTGCTCGACCATGAATTATCACATCCGATTATCAACGACAAAGATGGTGAAGATCTGCCATAGCTCAGACATGCTAAGGATTTACCTAGTCCCACAATGCAATAGCCCCGCAAAGCTGTCAGAGCTTGGTGCTCGAAGATCTGGGGGTTTTGCGGAGATATCCCCCATCTCGAGGACGATACTTAAAAGAATCGAGCTCTATCGTCCTTGGGCTGGAACGTTCTTCAGTCAACTGTTCAATCAACAAAATGACGGACACACAAAGAATTGAGGACGGCCATCAGCATATAGCTCATAGGTAACCGGCCTTTTCCTGGCGCTCCGACGAAATTGCTAATGACTATAGCCATGCACATGAGGTCGATGTCCCAGGGACTGTTGACCTCAATGCCGCCGCGGGTGACGACACTGGCTATGGGCAAGCTCTTTACCCAGTTCCAACGGACGACCCTAATGATCCGCTTCAGTGGCCGGAATGGAAAAAGTCCTCTATCCTGATCATCTGTGCTCTTTATTCGTTCCTTGGGAATAGCGCCCTTACTGGACCGGCAGTGTACATCAATATCTACGCTGAAGAGTTTGGTATTTCAACCACAACCGCCTCTGGATTGGTATCTTATCCTAATCTGGCATTCGGATTTGGTGAGCGCAGCCGTTGCCTACAATGCTGAATGGTACTGACTTTCAAGGTTCTCTCATCCTTGTGCCGTTGTATCTCAAAATCGGACGCCGACCAGTGACACTGCTCTCCATGACATTTGTCAGTATTTCAACCCCGATATTGACTGAATAATACACTAATAAGTGACTAGTTCGTTGGTGGATTGATTGGTGCCTCACAAGCCACGACGTACGAAGGTCTAATGGTCGCTCGCGTTTTCTGCGGTTTTGGAAGCGGAGTCTGCGAATCACTTCCTGTGCAACTCGTCAACGATATCTTCTTCTTACACGAACGGGGAAAGAGATTGGGATACTACACAAGTACGTTTTACTTTAGCATCTGATAGCATTGCTAATTACTGGCAGTCTGTCTCTGTCTCGGGGCTACTGGACCTCTGTACGCTGGTTACATGCTCGCTGGTGGTTATTCCTGGCGATTATTTTTCTACGTCGTTCTAGCTTTTGCAGCCGCTCTTCTCGTTGCAGCATTTTTCCTTGTGGAAGAGACAAATTTCAAACGATCGGAACAAAATACCACCCAACCGTCTGATACTGTTGATGAAAAGTTACAGACATCCGCGCATACCGAGAGTATAAGTCCCGCCCTCATTCCAGCTCGCAAGACGTATCTGTCGACCCTGCGGCCCTGGAGCTCCATTGATCCTGATGCACGATTCTTCGCTACGATGCTACGTTCGTTTACATATTTTTGTGTACCAGCAGTTCTCTGGGTTATCACAACTTTTGGTATGATATCAATATCACGCCGATTTTGGCAGTTCGTAGCCACTAACATATGGATCAGGTATATACATCGGTCTCGGAGCCTTTTCTTTCAACTATGTCTTTCCCATCAAGATCACGGCGCCACCGTACAACTGGAGTCAGACAAATTCTGGTCTTCTGGCAATCGCAACTCTTGTTGGCTATGCCCTTGCTCTGCCCTTCACTTCCAGCTCCGACCGTCTAGCGGCATACCTGACGAAGAAGAACGGCGGAATCCGAGAGGCAGAAATGCGCTTGGGTATCTTGTTGCTCCCAATGCTCATCCCACCAGCCGGTCTTATCCTCTTTGGTTTCACCGCAGAGCGTGATCTGCACTGGATGGGCTACTTTGCCGGCGTGGCCATGGATCAATTCGGCTCGTACTTCTATTTCACATTTGTACTGGCCTACGCCGTGGACTCGTACTATGCAAACACGCCTGAGATGCTCATTGCCATGAATCTCGGCAAACAAGCTATTTCCTTTGGAATGAGCCTGTACTTACTAGATTGGGTACTGGAGCGAGGTTATGTGGTTGTTATCTCGGGCATTTTCTGTGCCGTGTTGCTGGCTAATAATTTGGTTGTCGTGATTTTCATGATCTTTGGGAAGAGGATTAGGAGGTATACTTCCAAGTCATGGTTAGGAAGGTTGCATGCTCGGACATATACGAAAAACATGACCCACTAGGCGCCAAGGTTTGAGATGTTTTTGACATCTGATAAGTAGATATTCCATGTCATCTAATAGGTTTTGCGCAAACATATAATGAGAGTGAGATACATCATGATTTTTCAATACAGTTGACAAATAACAATTCCAAACAGAGCACGCATTATCAACAGACAGTCTTCCTGATCTAGTATGATTATAACCCCACCATTGTTCCACCACTCTTGCCAAGTACTTGACCAACCTGTAGGATAGCTAGGCTTTATTCAAAGCGCGCAAAGCTTACTAAAAGTCTTTCAAGCCGCAGTAGGTGTAGGTGTAGGGAAAGTAGGGGGCGTAAAGTGAGGAGGAGTAGGGAACCCAGAAGGCAGTGTCACCGTACCCGAAGGCTCATGGCGTTTCTCCATTGGAGGAACGGGGAAACCCGAAGGTCTGGGGAAGTCGAACTGACGCTTTTCGATGGGGAAAGCTGAGGGCTCAGGGAAGTGAGGTGCAGGAAAACCGGAAGGCTCGGGGAAGGAAAATTGACGCTTCTTAATGGGGAAAGCAGAAGGTTCAGGAAAAGGGCGCTCAGGAAAACCAGAAGGTTCGGGGAACTCGAATTGACGCTTGGCGAAGCCAGAGGGAGAGGCGGGGCGTTCGAAGGCAGGACGCTCAAAGCCCGGAAATCCAGAGGGTGAAGGGAATTCGAATTGACGTTTTACAACTCCAGAGGGAAGAGCAGGGCGCTCAAATCCGGGAAAACTGGAGGGCTCAGGGAACTCGAACTGACGCTTGGCGAAGCCAGAGGGAGAGGCGGGACGTTCGAAGGCAGGACGCTCAAAGCCCGGGAATCCAGAGGGTGAAGGAAATTCGAATTGACGTTTTGCAACTCCAGAAGAGGGAGCAGCAGGACGCTCAAACTCAGGGCGGCGCTCGAAACCTGGGACACCCGAAGGCTCAGGAAACTCGAATTGTCGCTTGGCGAGAACCGAGGGGGCTGCAGCAGGGCCTTCGAATTCAGGACGCTCGAAGCCTGGGAAAGTAGGAGTGGCAGAGCCAGAAGGCCGGGCCGGGAACTCGAATTGACGCTTCTCAACCGCCATTTCGGATGGTTGAGCGGCGGGGATCTCCTCTGCAGGGAAGGGGAAGTAGGGGGCAGCCACGGCCACGTTCAGCAGGGCAAGAGCCGTTGCTGTAGAGATGAACTTCATCTTGTGTGTATATATAGCTTCTAATCTGCAGAAGTTTGTGAGTACTGGGCTTCATCCAGCATATCCATTGGCACTCACTTGGGTTATATAAGAAGGTCCTCGTTAGATTTGCCTTGTCCTTGTTCTTGCCTGATCGTTGCTGACGGTTGAAGAAACATTGAGCATTGAGCCAGAAATCTGTCCTCTTTTATACTCAAAAAAGGTGAAGACTCGGGCGTCAGGTGTGTCGTAATCAATGCAGCCATCTTCACAAGAAAGACCCGATCTCAATCGCAGATCCCCAAAAACAATACTCCGCATGGTATTGGAGAACCACATTCTCTTTCCGTGAGCTTTGATTGTTTTTCCCGTTTGCTCAATGCCATTTGACAATGACGATTACAAATGAGGTAGACATTACATGCAGTAGACATCCAATGCAGTTGCAGAGTGGTAGTGTAGCTAGTGAGTGAGTGCCTGGAACTTCCGGGAGCGGATGTCAAAACAATTAATTGTTTCTCGAATGGACGAATTACGATTTCTTCAAACTCCGTAATCCGTTTGGCAGGCTGATCTTTATTTCGCTGTTCGTTTTTGAGAATGACTTGTTCATCTTTGTTCCTTTCGACGAAGCAATAATGACGAATTCAATAGTGTTGTTGAAAGGGGAAAGAAGTATGTATGGATGGCGGCTTATCTGCAGAAAACATTAGTTGGGCTTTCCGGAGTATGTACCTGTACGCATTCGTCAGGAACCAGCACAGGGGACACCACTGACGCTTTGCAAGTAGAGAATCTAGCCTAATGTTCCTGCAGGATGCGTCCAATACCTGGGTATAGCATGTGGAATTGACGAGTCTCTGTTTGAGCTACAATTCTCAGATGTTGTGTAACAAACCTGTCGAAGAAACCCATACTCCGACTTCCGAGTACATTGTTGCCCATTTTACGAGCGGTCTTATAAATGAATGAACTGAGCGATCCAATTGGAGTCCCTACGAATACGAGACCATGTCCTCAATCACATGTCGAGATTGATATATGTCAACGCCCTCAATCATCCAGCGCAATTCCGACCAGCACCCTAAGATTACCAAGAACGAGTACTTCCACCAAACGAATATCGATTGTGTAACTGTCACTAGCTGGAGCACATACATAGGAGAACATGCATTGCAAATCGTCTTTATTGACCGAGTATGTAGATCATCAAAAATCACTCCTCACTCGAGAACTTACATAAGTAGCGATCAATCTACGTTCTTAGTGCCATCCAGGCGCATAGACACTCGGAGCCCCGAGTCAATATCGTATTCTCCATATTTAACTGAATTGCGAAGAGAAAAAATATTTACTTTGTCATACATACTTGCCTAATGTCTTTTGTTGACATGTCCTGAAACTTATTGGGCCATGCAACTGAACCCGGTGAAATTACTCCGGATTCCGTGCATAATGAGACCTACTTTCTGAGCAGTATTCGGCAGAATTCTTATGCTGGCGTTCTCCCTGAACGTGCTTCTAGCCTTCCAACACGGAGTATATTCACGTAATAGAAGATTTTGTGCTGTATCATATAGCAATATTCATATGCAAGAAAACCCTAAGCCGGTGGGAGGATAGACAATTGACGGAACTGATTCTTTCGACAAGAATGCTCTCATCTCTCATGCCAGAAATAACAAAGTCCAGCGGTATAGTACAGTCGATAAAAGCTTGTAAACCTAACAATCGAACGCCGAGACCATCCACCGCCACAATGAACGCCAATCATGCATCACGTATGGATGATAAAAATTTTGCGGAATTTGACACAAAGCTTCTTCGTCTCATCAGATAAAGATATCTGCACATTTAAACAGATATAAAATCTTTCGAAATGAATTCATCTTGCTCCAAGGTCAATAGTCCATCAGCTGGACGCCGCCAGTAGAGCTGTTGTGACCGTTGTAAGAGTTGCCATTATCCGAGTTCAACGGATGCTCGTCAAGCGAACGATAGCCATGATACCCACGACTACTGTCATTAGCTGAGCCGCCGCGACTACGACCACGACCGCCGCCGCGCGAAAATGCTCCCCTGCCTCTTCCGGGACCAGAGCCTCGTCCTCGACCGCGGCCCCGAGTATTCGTATCATGGTTCCGGCTGCCATGATAGGCACGTATAGCCGTCCCGTTTTCGCCGACTGTCTGATAAGAATTAGAGTCGTGCGTACTCCTAGTCGCTTCTGGCATATCTTCATCCTGGCGACCAGTCGGATGACGTCTCTTGTTGTTTTTGCTGCCATACTGATTTCCCCAATCGCTGCCCACTGAGCCGGCTTCATCCACCCGCAAAAGAGCTCTCTCTCCAACAACAGTATCAAAGACAAGCGACTTACTTGGATCCACGGGTTGCCACTTTTGAATTCGGTTTGCATCAACTGCTCGTGCGCCTCGACGAAGTCCAAGTACAACAACAGGGACGGACGTCTCGGTGAAGTACGTCTCATTCTCTGATACTGGCTCGACTCGCGCTGCCCACAGTTTGTGATCCCAATGACCCAAGCCGGTAACCCGCCAGGTAATCTTCTTTCCCATACCACCAGCCTTTCTGAGGATCGATTTAGGTGCCGGTCGTGGAGTAATCATTATAATATTAGCCAACGGCTTCACCTCATTGCCTTCTGCTATACCTGCGGGTAAAGACGGTTGTAAAAGCTCTGACGCTAGACGGTTTGCATTATTTTCGTTGATGAGGTAACCTGTATAGAGAACGGATCGCTTGATCTTCAGCCTTCCGTATGGAGATTTGGTGTGATTGGTCGCTGGATCATGGTATTGCTTATTGTGCTCATTCACCATTTTCTGCACTTCAGCGACTTCCGTAACTGGATCAAGATGAACCGTGCCTTCTGCGATATGGATGACCTCTGCGGTAATTGGTTTCCGATCACCCTGTGATTGAGAATAACGCTCATTCACTTTTGCAAAGAAATCACGGAATCCTTTGACACTGTGAGGTTTAGTAACACGGTCATGAAATTGTCTCATTAACTTACTGCTTGATGCGGTCCTCGTAAACTCGGATCTCATCTGCCTGAGGGTATGTACTGATCAGAGACTCGAGAAAAGATTGCTTGAATGTGATGGTCGACGGGAATTGTTGACCATTTGGTCCAACATCAGGCTTGAGGCAGATCAGGTCGAACTCAAGCTTCCGACTTGCGATGATGCGCTTGATAATGCCCGTAAAATTGTCTTCGCCGCGCCCAGTCAGAAGAACGGTTATAGCATCCTTTTGCTTCATGCTCAGTTCGACCAGTTGTACCACTTGTTCGTTCCACCATCCTGCCCACGCTCGAGTCTCTTCGATGTCAGCTCCCTCTCCGGTTGCCGAGAGAATGTTTTGGTCGTGCCACCATCCTCCATTAGCGAAGCCCTCGTAAGTCTGAAGATACCCGATCGTTGGCCCGTTCCACAGTAGCGGGTTCGGTAGAGGACTGCTGAATACTGCTAATCTCAGATCATATTCGAGCATGAAGTTCAAGGTAACTCACGGGTATTATCAAAGTCGTATACATGGATCGTCTTAATTTGCGACACAGCTAAGTCTATTGTAAGCACATGACAGAGAGCGAGCGCATGCCCTATCAATTGAAAGGGGAAATACATACCAGGAAGCTCTTTTCCAGCGACCGACCACCTCTTCAAATTGGTGATAGTATGGGAAGCCGAAGGTATGCCGTTGAGTGGCATGTTGTGAAGCTGCTTGTACGCACCGACCGCACTCACCACACTTTTGGCCGACTTCAGCATGGCATTTGGGGAGGGCAAAGAGGAGACACGAGGAAGTCAAGATAACTCACGGACGAGGGCAGGTGATAGACTCTTTGTATTATTTGCTAGCAACCAACGAGGAAGGGAGCAGCTTTGCCGCTGGGGTAAAAAAACGTGACCCACCTGCGGGCAAGTCGCCGCATGATTCGAGATCTCCGTCCCTTCTTCTTATATTCTCGTCTATACCGGAAAGTAAAGAATGGATGGACAGTGACCGGACGCATGCCCATTCCCGGCTGTTTCATGGCTGACGATGCGAGTGTTCGACAAGAAATCCTCAAGAAAACTCTCCAAGAGGTAGCACTCGAAGATGAAGCTGGCACAACAAGTCCTTGCGTCATATGCTTAGATGCCGTCAGTGAGGCGGCCGTCGCTATACCCTGCAAACATGACAATTTTGATTTTTTGTGTCTTGCGAGCTGGTTGCAGCAGCGGCGCGTATGTCCTCTGTGTATGTCTCTCGCCAATACATGCTTCTCTGATCTCATCTAACACTATTTTCAGGCAAAGCAGAATTGACCGCAATCAAGTACGATCTACAAGCTCCCGGGGGGCCGAAGCTCTATGTACTTTCTCCAACACAAGACCGCGTGCCCGTCGCAGATTCCCATGCCTCTCGAGGCACCCACTTGGACAGGCCACGTCCCCGACGTAGACCAAACCAGCATCGAGCGCTTCATACCCCCGACACTGAAGACGTATTGTCCCGGCGTCGCCACGTCTATCGCAACCAATTATTTTCACTACGCGTAGGCTCCAATCGTCTTTCTCAGTACCGTGAACTCACACCACAACTATTCAATCGTGATGAGAACCTCGTCTCTCGTGCGAGAAAATGGATCAGGCGAGAACTTCAAGTGTTCGAATTCCTAAACCCCAATGGCACAGAAGCGCCCAGCGGTGAAGAGCAGCCAGCCGGCAGACCTCGGCCAGGCGAACAAAGACTCCAGAATCGGCGAGCTAATAACGCAGAATTCCTGCTGGAATACGTCATCGCTATACTGCGTACCGTCGACATCAAAGGAAGCGCAGGACAGGCGGAGGAGCTTTTACAGGAGTTTGTCGGAAGGGCGAATGCGCGCTTGTTTCTGCACGAGTTGAATTCGTGGTTAAGGAGTCCGTATAATTCGCTTCAGGATTGGGATCGGCATGTGCAGTATCATGAGACTACTAGCGCAAGATCAAGTAGATCGGTGTCTGTGGCGGCAAGCTCTGATGACCGATCTGTGTCTGGTTTTCCGCGAGTTGAGTCGGGTAGGATAGTTAAACGTCGTGGGCCATCTGAGAGAGAACGATATCAACGTGATGCATCTGTGGCAAGGGCAAGACGTTTGCAGCCTGGCCGACAGAGGTACCAACCTGATTGATACCGATCCGGCTATATTCTTCCATTTGCTCCTGGCAGGATACTTACATCGATCTATCAGATGTGTTATCACACTTGCTGTAGCCGTAAAATATTTGAAAAACGGACATGATAATGTTCGCATTAATTCTGGTTTCTATGATACATTTGTTTGAGCCAAAAGGGCAAGGCGACTATCAAGGCACGGAAGCGTGGATACGAACACTCGGATGAATGCAGATAGTGGTATGACTGTTATAAAATGGGTTGTTCAAATAAGACAAAAAGAGAAGAGTGAAGATCATGAAATGTCCGAAAGTATACTCAGGCAGAGACGAACTTTTTGACGGCTGTTTGAGAGCTGGTTAGTGCTTGTAACATACAATTTTTTCCAATAGAAGAAAAAACTTACTCTCAAGCCAGCGGGTATACTCTTTCTGCTCCTTGACGGTAATATAGTCAGGAATAATGTTGGCCAACTCAGCATTGAAGCCACGCTCTTCCAGATAACGTTCGAAAAGAACCTGGAGTTCCTCATCAAGGTTTGAATAAGCAGGGCCGCTGTAAAGGCTCTGGCGGTGCCAGTCCTTCTCAGCAGTCTCGGCCTCCGCAAGGTCTGCCTTGTCGAATTGCGAAACTTCGTGGATTTCAAAGGCACCATCGGAAGCAGTGGTTTGGAAGAGGAGGGCGCCGTTGCCGGGCTTCTCAACGGTGATGTTGACGCGGACGGGAAATCCGGGGATTTCATCGTCGTACTCCCGGTCGGAGGGGGCGATACTGTCTTCGGGGCGGGTAGAAATGGGTTCGCTAGTTTGACCTTGGTTTACATTCTCGTAGTCGCTCTCTGAAAGGCCATCAAATTCGTCCTCGGCGACGTTCTGGAGGTCAGAGATGGTGAAGGTAGCGCGAATCCTACATAATGGCAAGTCAGTAAATGTATACTAGCAAGCTTGGGAACAGGCGAACACACTTTTCATTGCCGAACTTGCGGGTCAAAACAACTTCTTGCTCTCCGGCAACATCTTTGATCTACAACAAATTAGTCGGACGGTGCAACTTCCGTGAATATCGTCCTGTACATACCTGCCAGTTGCTACCCTCGAAATATGTCTTGATAACATCAGCAGGCTCTTCCATCTCTCCGGAGCTCTGCTCATGGCTGAGTTCCTCTGCTAATTTCTCGCTAAGCTCAACGTCAACTAGAAACGGCTGTTAGCGATCCATCTTCTTTACGTTAACATTAGATTCGCGAGATTCACCTTCACCAGCAGGTTCGCGCAGAATCCTAGCAGTGGAAAAAGCCGGATATTGGCATCTGACGAAGGACTTCTGGAGCAATGAGGGTCGCTGGACAATTGCGAGACGAGTACTAGGGCGAACAGCAACGGAATAGGAGCGCGCGAACGCACGAGGCGCGGATCGGGTGAATGCACGGAGTGAAAGCATTGTGTATTTTGGTTGCGTACGTGTGATAAAAGCTTATTGAGATGAATATCGACAATGTCAGACGTTTTGGGGATAAAGGTGTAGTAGAGGATGATGGCCAACTGATAATGTTTGATGAAGCTCAAAAAAGTTATGGAAAACTCCGGGTTGAGCTAGTCTGATTTAGGTTACGAGCTTCCCGGATCCGACCAATGAGCGGTGGAAATTCTTCGACATGGTGATGCAAGTCGTCATATTTGGTACGGGTATGAAGTGATATTAGAAGGATATACCTCATAGTCTCTATTCATGATATACTTAGGAGACGACCGATCCCAAGAAATATGGAGGAGAGGAGGTGTCAAGGCCAAGCAGAGGCTACAGGAAGAAAAGAAGTCTATTTTCTATTCGTACAGCGGCATAACTTCGTAAACACATCACATTGATTGTGCTATGACAACCCTCCTGGCGGGAATGTCGACGGCTGTTTCGTGCCTCCCTCGAGAAATCGTATAAATTTCAATGCGCTGAGACTAGACCATTGGCCGTTCCATGACCTCAATTGCTGACGAACTTCTTGTTGCGTGACGTCCGGCATCCAGAACCCTGATCTATATTCCTTCTCCTCGCTCACGGTCCGTTGTTTAAGATTCTCTTCTCGTTTACTGGGTGGTCGACCTTTTCGGCGCTCTTCTTGTAATTCTTGAAGCTCCTCGTCGCCGCGATGAATCCACCTTCAGACAAGAATTAGCCGTTACTCCTCCAAACATAGTAGTTGAGGCTTGAAGGTGCTTCTTCGGGCAACCTACCCTTGTATAAGCTCGATAATTTCTTCATCTGTCATGGCAATTGGTTCGGAGAGTTCTTCCAAGCATTCTTGAAAGTACAATGCTCGGTCCACTGTTGGCAGCCATGTCAGCAGGCCATAACTCACTTGTCATAGTAGCGCACTTACAAAAACTCTGTCGCGCGATCACTGCCGAGGTTGCGACTCGAGCAATGCGGTCCTCTCGTGCTGACGCTCTGCGTAATATCTTTGCATTGCGACTGTCTTCATGTAAAGCATTGAGTTTGCCGCGCTTTTTAGACAGCTTTTTCTGGATCTTGCTGAGGTTTTTGAGAGGCATCTTGAATGTAAAGCGCCGGAAACTATTCAAGTTTCGTTATGATCCCAAAAATTTGGGTATTTATGTTCAAGCAAGTTATGGATTTTTTTTTTTTTTTGGCAGCAGAAAGGTAGGCGGTCAGGGTCGAGGCGGGGGACCAATCAAGCGAACTTCATTGTTTCCAGTCTAATCGCCGCCAAGGCCTCAGCCGATAAGCATCGCGCGCGTCTATGAGGCGCGTCGTACGGGAACATCTCACGAGCTTCGAGCATTCCAATCGAGACGATCAGCACACCGTCAGCAACAACCCTTGATAAATACGTTCCCTCGCCTTTTGGATATACTTCACTCTATAAAATATCTCTTATTACATCTCATGTGTGCACTGTATCCTGACAACCTTTGATCTAAATGTTGATGTAAACAAAGCGGCTATCGGGGACTACGCCTGACATGGGTATCAAAGGTACGTTCTATCTAACGACTATCTACAGACTCAAATCTGTTGACTTTACTTGACGCGTAGGCCTGCACGGTCTACTGAAATCCATCCAAAAACCATGTAATTTGAAGAAATTCGATGGGCAGACCTTAGGGGTTGATGCCTACGGATGGCTTCACAGAGGTACGGTGGCCTGTGCCACGGAACTGGCTCTGAGCAAGCCAACCACTAGGTTAGTTGAAGGAACATAAGTTGAATTTTAGCATACTAATAATAACAGGCATGTCGACTTCGTACTCAACCGTGTTCGCATGCTCTTATTCTTTGGTGTAACGCCCTACCTTGTCTTCGATGGCGGTGATTTGCCCAGCAAATCTGGAACGGAAGCCGACCGACTCAAAAAACGAGAGGACAGCCGAAGACTAGCCTTGGAATTGCAAAGCAAAGGTCGTGTGGCGGAAGCATACCAGGAATTCCAAAAAGCTGTTGACGTTACACCTGAAATGGCTCGGCAATTGATTGAAGAATTGAAGAGAATGAAAGTTCAATATGTCGTCGCTCCATATGAAGCAGATGCCCAATTGGTTTATCTGGAACAGCAGGGTATCATCAACGGTATCATTTCAGAGGATTCGGATTTATTGGTCTTTGGCGCAAAACGACTTCTCTCGAAACTGGACCAGCATGGCGACTGCATTGAGATTAATCGCGGTGATTTCGCGGCGTGTAGGGATATCAGTCTCATTGGATGGACTGACGCTGATTTCCGTCGCATGTGTATATTGAGTGGTTGCGACTATTTATCCAATATACCAAAATTGGGACTGAAAACAGCCTATCGCAACATGCGCAAATACAAGAGCGTGGAGAAAGTCCTGAGATTTCTTCAATTTGAAGGACATTATCAAGTTCCGGCCGGATACCTCGACAGTTTCAGACAGGCGGAGAACACCTTCCTCTATCAGCGTGTTTTCTGTCCCACGGCCCAAAAACTGGTTACCCTTACTGGCCCGGCGCCTGGCATGAATTTGGATCAAATGCCATATATTGGCGCGGATTACGATCCGAAGCTTGCAGTTGGTGTTGCATGTGGCGATCTGCATCCGGTGACAAAGGAGATCATCAAGTATATCCATCCATTTGCCTCAAGGGCTATGCCGGGCTTGTTGAGGAGACAAACACTGGCATCTTCTACCGAACTCAAGCCTCATAAACCCATTGATTCTTTCTTCACGCCCAAACGCATGCCCCTTGCCGAGTTGGATCCAAACAGTCTCACTCCGTCTCCTAGTCAGCAACGTCTGCTTGAGCGTCATGTCAATAGTTCATGGCAGTCTAGCCCCATTAATGCGGCTGGACGGCTGACACGCGCAAACTCTTCTGCCTCAGTGAGCCGCCAGTTTAGCACAACACCACGAATCGTCGAGAGGGAATCGTTTCTTGCGCGAGCTGCCAAAATCTCTTCCGCTCCACCTGCGACAAAACGTCCGCGACTGTGCTCTGATGCTGGTGACGATGCACTTCCTACGCCTCCTGAGCAAACGAGAAGTCGTTTTTTTACTACTTCGGCTGCACAGCCCAGCCCCAGTGGCCAAAAACTCTCACGGACAAAGAAAGCTCGACGATCTACCTTTGGCGTTTTCTCGGATGAGTTGGCAGAAGATATAATGCTTCAGCTTTCTTCCGAAACGCCCGAGTCTTCCAGCTCGACAGAGAGAGCAGAGTCTGAACAGTTTTTGATTTTGAATACACCAACGGAGGCTATTGACACGCCAGGAGGGGCTCGTACCCCCGGTGACGATTGTGCCGAGAGTCCTTCATGCTTATCTGTGGAAAATGATAGAGCCACGGGGTATAGAGACGGTCCGACTTTGAAAGAAAGGTTTATCAGCGACAAGCAATCAGTCAACATAGACGACAACCCGGAGTTATTTAACCAAGTGTTAGAGGCACATGTCGAGAAGCAGAATGGGTCATTGCTCTCAAAGTTTGTATTCAAAGGGACTACTACCAAGTCTGCTCTATCTGCGCTTTCCCCATCTGAGAAGAATTCACCCTCGCGCTTTGCCACATCGCAATCCCGCTCCCCGCCGAGGCTCGGCGGAGATCTAATTAATCGAGGAGGTTCATTTCGTCGTAGGCTCACCCCTCTGCAAAGACTAGGACAAAGCGCATTCTCAAGATCCAAATCCATGGACATCCTTACGACACAGCGAATGCTGACGAATGCTGCTGGTGACTCTGGCTATGAGTCTGATCTGGCAAGAGACATGTCTCAAGAGTCTCATCTGCAAGCCGATCTCCAAGGTAGCGAAGATCAGATTATTCCTAGCAGCGATGGAGAAGAGACGGAAGAATCGTCAATTGATAGCGAGCAGCCAAAGACGCTCAACTTGAAGCGATTTTCTTTTATTGCGGAGTAGCGCACATTGATAAGATGTTTGGTATATTCATTATTGGAAGCATTGTACAGGAGTTTTTGGCAGGGTGATAGGTGCTTGGTATGGTCTGGAGTACTGAGATTCTGAATGGAATTGTTTGTATTATCGTTTTGGGGACAGGTGACGCATTGGCTCTAAAGGGTACTTCTGTATGATAATCTGTGTACGCTCCGTATGTGCGTGTATTTTCTTCTTTTGATGACCTCAGATCGATCGGCCCCAGCAAAAACGCCAAGCTTCAACCTAAAACCCAAATGTGGGTCTGCGCTCTGCCTCAGGCTCCATGAGCCCCACAACCAGCCCGCGACCATTCCTGATCAGGCATAAAGCTGTGCTTAAATTGGCGCTTTCTGCCAGGCGGCAAAGCACCCGTTCCCCAGCAACGGGCATGTAAACAATGCTCGTTGGCCCAGCCACCTACTCTACCTCTTTGCGATGCGACTTCCAGCCACCACCGGAGCTTCTGTAGATACTTGCTCCATCACTACTTGTCCGACCACCTCAATTTCGTGCTTCTGGACGTTGGGTTCTCATGTGGATTGCTGAAGCCTGAGAAAGTGGAAAGTATTCTCCTGAACAAAGCCACGGTCTTTTTCCTTCTTCATCTCTACTCTACCATACCACACTTGCATCTCCACACGCGCATGTTGACGTTCTTCCACATTGAATACACTGATCTAATTGAGATACCTGCTGCTCTAGACATATATACGTTACATATCTTCGATCTCGAACTTCGTGTCTCAGGCACGCGCCGTTTGACATTGCCGCATTCCTCGAGTTCCGCAGTACATTCCAGAGATATTGAGTGTGCCGCTGTCAACTCTATCTCGTGAATTCTACTCCATATCAACACGTGGGCGACAACGAGGATTCCGACACATAGCTTTACTTGAATCTCGAATCCGCCAAGAGCAAAGGAGCTTCTTCGTGCTAAGAGGCACTTTCAATCTACGATCAAGACTCCTTCTCGGAGGTCCGAGAAGTGAGGTCATTTAGGGGACGGAACAGCAGGTTTACTGAGTATCTTGGAACCGTCACATCCATACGATCAAGATGCCGGCTTTACCAGAGGGGTTTTCGAGTATGTTTGTCTTCTACGGTGCTGCGATGTACGCAATTTCGCTAACCCTGGAACAGGAATATACCAGATGGTAGGGTACCATCATGTGCTTATGATGCTCATTGCACTTGCCATTATATTGCTCTGTGAGTATCGCACTGCTTCAACACATCATAACTGTCAGCTAACGCCACTCTAGCTCTCCTTTTAGCTGGATGCTCCTCTTCATCACCGCAAATACCTACAATCTTTCTTATATCGATATACTATGAGAAATATACACCGACATTCGATCCAGCGCAAGTGGATCCAGGTGTGTCAACCGCTATTGCGAATATTATCGGAGGTGCAACTATGGAGGTCCGAGTGGGGTTTTTCGGTATCTGCATTTCGCCCGACAACGGTGCCTTCATCTGCAATGCCAACGCCACGGCGCTAGCGGAAGTCGTTACTGTTGACCAAGATCCATTGAATGTGATCTGGTTAGCGGAGAGATTTAAGGATACTGTGGTATTTCCTTATCTAATGTGAGTCCTTATTTCAATATTGACGTGCAACATATATTAATAAGCTACTACAGAATCGTCGCACTGGTGCTTGCATTTTTCTGTTTCATTCTTCTAGCCACGTTCCCAGGCTGGCACGAAGAGATCGATGCAAGCGGTTCCGAGCGCGAAGTGAGACCTTTCCCTTCCCGACCTGTGTCGCAAGTTGCCCTGACCCTGATCGGAATCTCTTCCGTCTTCGTGCTGGTATCTGTGCTATGGCAACATACGGCGTCTGTGGCAGCAAGTTCAATGGTGCAAAATCTAGCCAACGGCAGTCTGAAAAGTGGCGTGGGTTCATCTGCCATGGTGCTTGGTTGGTTTGGATTTGGCCTTCTTGTCGTCGTGACGATAGGATTACTCGTTATGATTCTAAGTATTAGTATCCTTCGTCGGTTGACTGACGAGGAGTAATCAATACTATAACGAGAAAAGATGACGAAAAAAAAAAAAAACCGCATTTTTAAAATTTACGACTCTTATTCCCTCTGGATACATCGATGCAATGGGATTTTTCTTTCTTCTTCATGATGCACATTTTCTTCTTACCCCCTACAAAATCGCCTCATATGGGAAATGGGAGTTATTACATATTTATGCCCCGCTTCAAGCCTTATTGTTACGTGTACGCCTACTTCGATGATTATGTATTATGTTTTAGAAACTGGATATGGGCTGTTTTTGCTTTTCTGTTGTGGCATCTAATCAAGCGGATTTGCGAGTCGAACAATTTAAATTTCTCATGTTTACGAGCCAACTTTTTTTACGAAGTTCTTTGGAATATAAAGAACATCATAATAAACCCCGAACACATATTGCGGCAGTAGATCATCAACCGCCGACTTCTTCGAGCCATGCAGCACATCCCTTTCGGTGCAGATGGGGTAGATACAATCGCTGGCATCGTTCCAGTGGAATAACCGTCTGTGTTTTGAACCTGGTCGGCTGCTAGAGGCTCCTCGGTCCTGGCAATGGTTCTAGCTCCTTCGAGGCGCTAATGGATCTCTATTCAGCAAGGGAACGAGTTCCTGAGAACAACGCATTATAGAATTAGCTCATCAAGAGGCAAGATTTAAAGGAACGGGTCTAACTTACCAGCTCAGGATCCCCCATCAAGATCCGTGCGAGCCGGAGCAGCGGCTTTTCCAAACTATACAATGCTCTCGCCGACATGTCGTAGTACCAGAGGCCTTTACTTCTGTGGAAAGTGATGGACTCTGGTTGGACTTGGCGATCTGGAATATCGATCTTGTTGCCACAGATGACGATTGGCAGGGCTCTACCTCCATCAGATGGGATGCCCCGGTTGTTTGCTTTGATGAGTGACTCTAGGTCTCCTGGTGCGTATTTCAAAGAAAATTTAGCATCAGCAGAATGCATTCGGGTGTTCAATCGAAGAATCTCGGAAAAAAAAAAACCTACGATAGTGGGTTGGCACGTTCGCATAGGTTATACTTGAAGAAGTATCAAACATGATAATCCCTCCTTGCAAACCCTTCAGGAAATGATGGTCCCATGGCTTGTCGTGCTCCGGCGTGCTATAGACAACTTCTATCAAATCAAAATTGATTGTTTGTCCCGATGTCTGTGCATTCCCTTTTGTAAGCAATGAGCCATGTCGTCTGGGTCTCTCAAGGGCGAGACTTACAGTTTCAACGGTTATTGTATGCGAGGCTATACCGCTCGTGGGCGCGTATTCTTTGTCGAAAGAAGAGGAGAGTAGCCTTTTTATCCATGAAGTCTGTAATTGAACAGGTTTATGCAACATTAGAAAACACGAGTTACCCCTCAGTAATTGTTCCTTTGAAGTTGATTCGAGATCATTACCTTTCCCACACCTGCGTCTCCGCATAGGGCTACTTTGAATGTTGGAGGAGGACAGGATTGGTCCATGGTTAGACCCTGCAAGAAGATACAATGCTGCAGTAAGATATGACTTTTCAGATTTGGGATTCGCGGCGCCGGTAGAGACTGGTGAGGGGTAGGTACGCTACTTTGCTAGACCCTTCTAGGGAAGATAAACTCTGATTTAGCGGCATACGATCGGAGACTTTCTAAGTCATCCGCGATGGCATTGCTACTTCGGACGATAGGACAAGGGACAACTCCACAAGGCCCCCAGCATCACTCGCAATCCATCTACAGATCTCGTAGAATCGTGTGCTCCGGACGAGTCCAGTGGACACCTGATTCTCGGTGATATGGAACGTTGACTCGCTCTTTTTGAGAATAGTCTTGCAGGTTCGCAGGCTGTGAATGCAATTGAGCGGACTAAATTGGTTGCAAAGAGAACCTCTCCTTGCAAATTGTTCTGGTTCAGGGTATGCAGAGGTGTGGTCCTGACTACCGCCGTGGAAGAAACGAAGATCTTCTCAGGACTAGTCCAATAATTCGAATTGGGTGCAATTTTAGTCATGTATTGTACATTTTGATTATCTATGATAAAGATAGCTTCAGAATTGTCTTTTCAGTAGACACAGATGCTGTTCAAGAAAGGTTGTTGCGACGAAAATAGCTTTGAACACTAACATGAATTGAAACCAGACTGAAATGGACTTCAACGTAATCAAGCCGAGTCCAGTATGAGGCTCACGTCATCTGCAAGACTTTTCAGAAAGTCAACCTCCGTCATCTTCGGCGTCCAACCAATTTCGCGAGAAAGGTCAGCGTTCGTAAGAGAACTAGAGAACATGTCAGCATAAAGAATCTTCGGAAGATAGAAAAGACTGCCTATACACGTACTTAGACGCCAATCCAACCTCCGCTATATACTCATCTCCTCCGGTATATATGTTGGCCGCTTCCTTGAGAGTGAGTGATTGTGTTTTTGGCAATTCGAAACGGCCGGCCTTGTAGCATGATCTGGCAATATATTCGGCCAATTCCTTCCAGGAATGTCTTAGAGTGTTTGCAAAAAGTATTCCTTGCTTTCCAGACGGCAAGTTATCGGTTTTGCCTTTCATGATGTTGACGACAAGAAGCTCGAAAAGCTCGGCCAGATCAACAACATGGACGTAGTCCCAGACACCCTCGCCGTCACCTACATACTGGGCGTGACTGGCCGCAAGTGCGCCTTTGATGAGAATTGGAATGTGGAAAGACTTTTGGTTGAAGGATCCCGTCCCTCTGCCGTAAATAATAGGTGCCTTGACGATAAGAGTGTTGACACCTGAGGTCTTCTCGCCAACTTCAACAATCTTGATATCGGTTGCGCGTTGAGCATATGATTTGACGGCTTCGCGTTGCGTCATGTAGTTGTATAAATCATCATCCTTATCGGAAAATGCTCGATGTTCTATGAGTTGCTTGGATACAGGTTGGTCTCCAAGGCTAGAAGTTCCACTGGTATGTATGAAGTACTTTGTCGCCTTGCTGCTTCCTTGATCGGCTGCAAGACCCTGAATCAGGGCTTCGGCGGCGTCGGCATTTGTAGAGTCTGCAGCATGAAGAACAATGTCGTGCTCACTTGCTACTCGCCTTAAGTGATCTACGTCTTCCAATCCATTGAAAATGATGGCATTCACGCCCTTGGAAGTGTACAACTCAGCTTGCTCTGGTTTCCTAATCAAGACGGAAATAGACATTTGCTTGATTTCTGGAGCGGTAGAGTTAAGAAGCTGAGTGAGCACAGTACCGCCGCTGTACTGGAATGTCAGATGTGACATAGGACGCAGTAAAGAAGATTATGAGGCTTACATGTATCCAGTAGCACCGGTGAGGAGAAGCTTGGTGGGAGCCATTGCGGTCATTCGAGTAGTAAGTGATTTCATCCGGGATTGAGTCCAGGGACTGCTCTGATTTGAATGCTCATGTATGAAGTAATTGTATCACAAAGCTTGATAGTGCAGAAAAGTCTTATTTATATCATGTGCTCCACAAGAAGCCCTAAGTTGTCTATCTGAAAGCAACGGGAAGTGGCATTCCATGTTTACATAAGCGGAATATCACAATCCGCCTGCACATGTAGCCCGAACGGTTCTCCAATTCAATATAAAGGTGGATATGGTGTTCACGTTGGGCTTGTTTGTCTTAAAACCTAGATAGACCCGGTATAATTGGTTTATTGATGGACCAACAGCATGAAACGCGATAATGTTATTTGCCGGTCCTAGGTCAGCATCTCAAGTTGGTCAATTGGTCTAATTTTACTCAGCCGGTATCACGATTGCTGGGCATACATGTATTTCGCATGTCGCTTGCTACCTCGATCTTCTTGTATAGCCACGGAATTGAGAATGTAGCACACATTCCCCAGAGCGACGATCATCAATCATGTCTCCTAGAGCTTCTACAGACCGATGGAGACTAACGTATCGTTTTCCCTCTTCTAATATCAGGCCACTCGAAATAGATTGTGTTTGTTTGTCAGGGCTGGCCGATGGTTCGATTAGCATAAAGTACCCTGATACGTACAGAATTACGCCATCGTTGAATAAATAGGTCTTGAAAGAATGATTCGTGCTGCTCAGCGCCGGCTGAAAATACTCGCGATTATCAGAGGAAACAGATGGAGTGAGGGTAGAGTCAGTGACAATTGGAGAAAGACTCGTTATGCGGCGTACTGCACATTGGGGCTTAACCTTGGTCTGGGCCCAGTTATTTTAAGGGCTCGTAAACATAATCTGGGCATATCGAAGAAGAAGTATGAAAGAAGTAAAGAGAAAAGGATCTCTTCTTCTCCTGTGCTGTTCTTGAACATAAACGAGTCAATCGACCTCCACAATCGTATCCCACTCTTCATCCTCCTAGCTCTTCTTTGCAGCCTACCTACCTAAATATGCTTTGGCACGTGAGGGCATTTGGTTCTGAAAGCGTATATATCTCTGCCCACCCTCGCACTCAGGATTACAACAGTAGACAGAGCTCAAGACTGCCATCATCTTTCAAGATACACCTGAGTTATCGATCAGAGTACTATAGCCTGAACACTGAAAGTTGTATACATCGATCTATGACACCTCTAAATCCCTTGTCATTTCAAAAGCCATATACTGACCATTCCGCCGGGGCAACAGCTCCGCTAAGGAGAAGCTAAATTCCGTGTCCACATACACAAATACCAAACTGGTCACTCACCAGCTAAAAGATTCCTCATGAAACATTATTCCGCGGTACCCTTTGCGCATTGCTAAGTATACCGCAGTGCGCACTTCATCGGCCATTGCGTTTGGCCCGGAGACCACAATTGCTATAGAGCTATTGCTGTCGTGCGCTTTTTGCGCGTGTTGGAAAACTAGGTTACGTATATCGGGCCTGCCGTGATGGATATTCAACCCATTCAGATTTGACTGGTACGCAGGATCATAGGTCGTAGAGAAAGAAGTAGGATGTACCCTTCCCGATAAAGTGGCTTGTGTGCTGAACCTGTTGCTTTGCGCTGCTGTGACATAGAATGAGGCCTCAAAGTCTGCTCGTGACAAGGCCTCTCGTAACTCCCGAGATGCCACATCATGCACAAAAGCAGCCTCTCGAGCAACCCATACCAGTCCAATTTTGTTGGGAGCAAGCCTCTCAGAGTCCTTATAGTAATCATCTCTCTCCTCACCCCGAAACCAATATCCCTGAATATACGGTACCGCGCAAGCTATGCCCGTACCCCCTGCTATGAAAAGTATATTTTCATATCTCCATAGCGGAAATGATTCACCATACGGTCCTTCGAGCAAAATTGTTGGAGATATGCTATTAGTAGCGGATGCAAGACATCCATCTCTGAGATGCCGCGTCCATCCCTCATATGGACGAATCCAGAAGATCAATCTCTGCCGTTTTGCTTTCGGATTGTCTGCTTTTAGACCGGTATCACATCGATGTGGAGTGACAGATAGAAGTGGTAGTCTGGAGCTTTCGGTCTCATTCGATGCCGTAAGGGTTGGTTCCACCAGAGATGTCTGAGAATCTTCATAATTCCGTGCGCCAAGGGTGAATGGGTGACTCTCCCAGCCTCGGAAACGAAAGGGTTGATACAAATAATAGTAGCTCGATGTCTTGGGTTGGTATAATGTAGATCCTAAAGTTACTTCTAGCCTGACGACATTTGAAGCTTCGTCGTAGGACGCGGTGCTGCGAGTGGAGTGGAATGTGCCCTGTTGTAATCGAACGTGTAGATTGCAGTAAGTGATGCGGACTAAGCGTAGTATTCGATCTGATACCCAGATGACTACGACAGGCCACAGATAGTAATTATAGCCTTCGCCTTCGAACACGATGACGTGACTAGGTACTGCATATTAACCCTATTCCCATCACTTTTTTTAGGTGGTGATACGTACTCAAAGCAGCCAACGACAGCTACGACAGAGAAAGCGATATGGAAAATGAGGAAAAACTCGTAAGAGCGTTTTCTGATCGCATCAACAGCCAAGGGAATGATTAATGCCATCGCAAGTGTGGCCTGAAAAGAGAGGTGATTGTCAGTATACATGCTGGTAGTAAAGGTACTATTGCCAAACTGACCGCGGTGCCCCAAAGTAGGTATGGCTTCAACATCTTTCTAATAAAATGATCCGGATATTCTACCGGCATTCAGAACCTTAGAAAAGCCTCTTGAATCAGTATTGAGCATGGGGACTTACCGATCACAAACAATGCGACATAGGTCAAAGTATGAATTACTGCTTGTACGGTAGCAATCCAAGCAACATGTCGGTGGAAAATATTGAACCTTGCAAAACTCCAGCCCGTAGCCCATAAGAATATATTATTTCTTGCCGCAAATAACCAGAGAAGTGGCAAGTTTGCAAAGGACATGATGCCCGTTCTATCTGCAAGGTATCGCAGAAGTTGTTGATTCAGTGAAGGCCAGCTGAAGCGAGATATGAGAATATATATGAGGATAATTAGTCAGGGGTGCTTACTAGATATTATCATCATAGAGTCTATAGGTCATGCAGGTGAGCCCGGCACTCAATACCCAGAAACCTGCAATAAGTATGGCGTCAATACGTGTCGGACAGTCGAACCAGAATACTCGTCGCTTTGAGGTTTGGAAGGGAAAGGCGACGATGAGATGTGTGTAGATCCATTGGTAAAGGCAATCAAAGCCCCCATACGCATACCCCAACCGTCGTCTGTGGCTCTTTATATATCTTTGAGAGCCAAATATGTGTCGAATTAATCGACGGCATATTCCTAATGAAAGGATACAGCCCCAATAAAAATATCCGAGATAGCTGTGTCTAGCATCAGCGATGTTTGGCATATATATGCCAGGAAATGACTCACCCATAAGCATAATGAGACCACATCTCAGTCTCCCAAGAGTCCTAGAGCAGTTTTTCTTATGAGTATGATTGCCGGTCGTGTCTCCGTTGTGAATAGGTATGTCGCTTACTATGGTACGAAACACGCGGTCATAGTATGGCAAAGAAATCAGAACCGGGTCGTCAAGAGCCTCATTCCGCGGCACTGCGTGAAAGTCAACAACTCGCATTTTCTGTATCTTCTCTTTAGTCAGGTCCTTTGCCACTGTGTTTCTGGGCAAAAGCTCGATATTTGCTGAACTCCGGCATAAGTCTTCTAGTTGTGCAAGCCCAGCTTTCCTTTCGTCTTCATGACAATATGTTTCTGCAGCCGCATAAATTGATGTCACTTTCAACTGATTTTGACATCTCGTCTGCCAGAATCCCGTCGTCGGCTCTCCCTCGAACGAGAGATAATTGAGGGCCGTATAGATTGCAACGACACATCGTTCGTTTTTTGGGAGGATACTGGCAGTATATACTGTCTGGACTAGCAGAGCAGTCATCAATACCGTATGGCTCACGCCATACATCTCTATCCAGCCTCTGTAGGTCTTTGAGGGGCAGGACGGTCAAAAGTGGATGGTTGGAGGAGGAGTAAAACATCGGGAAAGTTGGAAGTATAAGTTTTATCAATCTTATCAATCAGCGACTAGTGCGATGTCGGCGACCCACTGAGGGGCTCTGCCGATGGTACGTACGTAGTAGTTAGATGAAGAAAGTATGCCGAAGTACAACATAATAATTATCTGGTATTCACAGCTGGTATAAATCAATTGTCCCTATGGCGAGAGATGTGATCCTCAAACAAACGCCGTTCCTTTCATCCTCAATATCCCAGTCAACACGTTGTACAAGTCGCGTCTCTCATCAAAACTCCATCGCATCAGTTGTCGTCTCTCCGGTGCCACGCTCTCGTTTCACTGGTCGCTCGTCCTTTATGAGATTTGCAACAAATGAGCGGAAGTAGTCAACATAAGGCTTGAGTCGTGTCTTTTCGTAGTCCTGCATCTTCCTATCCGAGGATCCGTTTTCAGAAGAAGGGGCTGGATTCTCTCTGTCGTATTCGTCAATCTCGGCAAGCAGTTCGGTCACTGTAGGAACAGCCAAAGGATCGAACTCTTCAATGTTTCTCCCGTCCATGGGAACACAGACACGACCAGTGCCAGGGTGAATAACGAAAGGACTCTTTAACAAGTGAATCATCTTCTTCGACACTTCAGCATCAAGTCGTGGGTAGGTGTATTCGAGGACAATGTCATATCGTGCATCTTTGAGCGCCCGGGCATCTATACCATTGATCGTCTTGGCTAGTGTGACGACGTCATTCCATTTGTTCGTACTTGAGCGGTCTGGGGTTGAATCCCATTTTCTTCGAAGAGCGTCGCTTAGTTTTTTGTCTGGCAATAATCCAAGCAAACGTTCCGCTTGCTTTTCTCCCAGAAAGACATCCTGGTCGATAAGAGTTGTTTGGTTGAAATGTGACTCTAGAAGCTTAACGCTCCGTGCAACATGTGGATGTAAAGGCCGCTTCAAGTTTACACGCTTTCCACTTTTATCGTTACCCTTCACGATTTCCAGATATCCCGCAATCGCTTTCCTCCTATCGTCGGGGAGACTTCTTGCTCTGTGATCGCCAACCCAAGCGTGGGCACCACGTCGACCGGAGTAGACCCACAGAATATGCTCAAACCCAAAGTCCTCTCGCAAGGCAGTATCAACAACTTTGATTGCCATTGTAATGAAGGACCAGCACTTGTGACAGATGTTGGCTTTGGAGCAACACGTTCGCACATCGTCGTAATCAGTCATATCAATATCAAATACGAGTTCTTTGGCGACTGGTTTCATCTGCGTACTAGGTCGACTTTTGCGGTCTCGTGGGTTCGTGCTGTATACAGGTCCGATTTCGAATCGAGTTGGGTTCAATCGTAGAATTTCCTTGCGAAATCTATACCGAATGATAGTCAGCGTTTGTTCTGGCACATTTCACCGATTTAGAATGCGTACAAATCTGCAGTCGCGAATGATTGATATCGAAGCACGGCTTCATTTCGTAAAAAGACGGCAAACTCTCGATTGACCATGTCAGGCGAAGGCACGACACCGTGATTGAGCCACTGAAACATAGGTCGAAATGGGAATAGGCGTTGATAAAATGCAAGCATGACTTCTGCATCAATCCCGGAGGGTCCCTGTGATACACTGCAAATTTCGGGTCAATCAGCAAAGCAACCGCCTAAAAGCGCATTGAGAATCGAGCGTACGGTACTGGCGCGGGTGCCGCAGGTGGAGAGCTTCCCATCTTCACATCTGCTGCACTCGATGCTGGAAATTCATCGTCTTCGTCGTCTGCAAACAAATCCTCCAATTTTACGTTTGTATCGGCTTTTTGCTCTTCTGATGCTTCGTTATTGTCTGCGGCAGGGGCGTCTGGGAGAATTTCGTCGTCGCCATTGTCGCGCGGCGTAGATTCGTTTGACGCTACCGAATGAGGCATTATGAAATATGATACGACAAGTATGTCTAGGATTCAGATCACAAAGCCTGAAGAGTTTACTGTCAGTTGATCGGAATGGTGCTTGAAGATGTTGTTGTCCATAATCGCGGGCCACCAAACGCGGAAAGACGCGTTCGCGTCACGGAGAAGGGAAGCCCTAACCCTGAATCAATATGACCAAGTAAGGACATCACGTGATCCAAGTATATTCCTTAGGCCTTGTCACTCCTGTCTTTCATCTCTCCTGAACGACACATCTAGTCCTTTGCAGCAGAGAAGCATGTCACACTAACTGATGCCGGCTATCTCTGGGCAACCTACTTTACGATCGAAGACTACCCATAATACTGAAGCTGGCATCTTAAAAACGTAGCAACCACCTACCGAGCTTCTCCGAGGCCGAAAACGGACATGACCAGCCTATTGTGTCTGACGACTGCATCATACTTTACAGTCAACCAACTGGTTATGGAGCAACTACATGTGCTTTGAAACCTCTTAATGGACGATTTAGGATTGAATGCGATTGCCTTTTGCGCAGTAATGACCAGTCTATCATCCGGCGATCCTCATAGTCAACGTGAATATACCATGTGCTGGAGATCCGAAACCGTGGTGTTTATGTCAGCATTCCGATGAGCACAAAAGTCATGCTACTTTTCCATGCTACATACACTCAGATCCACATTCCAATGGTCACTTTTCCGATGCCTAGGGCTGAGGCTTTTGTGCCAGCCAAGATGCCAAGTCGTTGCTGGAGACATGCTAAAAGTGTCTTACTCATGATGTCACGACTCACCGTCCTTGTGAAGCAGTAACCAGCCCCAGAATCAAGATACTGAACGGCTTTTCTTGGCTTGGAAGCAGGTCGGTCGGTGAAAAGTTCTCCTTCAGTGCGGATGCTGGTGTGTCAATGGGATATTGAGAGACCCGGAAGCTTGACACATTCATGTGCCAACACGTCAACTATGAAGACCAGATTACAAGAAATTTTTCAGCAGTGAGTATACCTAACAAAGTACTACCTTCGAGGAGTAGCATCTTAAAAAAGACATGAGTCTTAAATATGTGCTCGGGATACATGAAAGTCTAGGTCGAGTCGCAGACCAGCTCAGTACGCCATAGTTCAGCCTAAAGGGTATCTTGACAGTGTGCGAGAGAAAGTTTTCCCTGTGGCTAAAAGCTGTTCTCTTGGGGAAAGTCAGCCTGCCGATGGTTTGAACGGCCCCGCTAGACAACGGTGTTGCATCGACCCTCGAAACTCTGATCATGACCGTGGCTACGAGCTCCCTCGTTTCTATATTGAGAAATAAATTTTAGTAGAAGAGGCTGGTAGTAGAAGAGGCTGGTCTCTGCTGGAATCAGCTTTACACCAGACACAAATGGTGATTTTCCTTCGAGACGATTGGAATATGATGATGACTTCTAGACCACCCTCTTAATTGCAGGCCAAGGCTATTGAGCCCGTCACTTTCAATTGCTACAGTGCAGAAAACCCCTATAAATCTTTCCATGACGGAAAGCGTCAATTGTTACTCTACCTAAGATCAAACCTTCATTCGGCGTTTACTCGTCGACTGGATTCAGCTGAGGTGACATGCGGAGCGGAAATTTCCTAATCCGGAAGTACCTGGCCACAGCATCCGCTCACAAGCTGTCTGGCTCAATCAAAGAGCTTGCTTGAAGTTCATGACGCCATTAGTACCTCTGGATATGTAAGGTCCCATCCACATTTTCACTTGTGCATTTTAAGATGCGGAGTGGCTGATTTGTCGATTGAGTTCCTAGCCTCTTGGTGTCAGCTCCACCTGCCAGCTTACACTATCCTCCTCAGCGAGAAAGGCTCCATCTATATTACAACAGAATACTACATAGATGTGCTAAAGGACTTGGAGAGGCTCTGAATAGTCCGCTTTCGTCGATTTGAGTGGAAATCGTTCCTCTTGAGACTTACTTTGGTCTCGATAGACGATGTCTGACGAAAATGCCCACTTGTTCCAGATCTCCGGTTTCTTACTTATATAAACTACCACAACTCCCCTGATAATCTTTCTTAGTTTCCATCACTCGCAGTTCCAATCTATCGCTGGAATCAAGTCGATCGCTATTAGCCGCTTACACACTCGTTTCTGTTCGTCGCTTAGACCCTCAATCTGCCGAGTTATCTCATTCTTCAAAAAGTCAAAATGGTCAAGGCAGGTATCGCTCTGTTGGCGCTCGCCGCCCCAGCTATTGCTGCTGTCATTGAGCGTGGTGCCGAGGGAGAGAAGGCTACTGGCTCCTATGCTCCTCCTCCTCCTGAGCCTAAGTCGACTTATGCTCCCCCTGAGTCTTCGACTCACTCGGAGCCTCAACCGACTCACTCGACTTATGTTCCTCCTCCACCAGCTCACTCGACCTCCGAGCCGCCTCACTCTTCCCACACTGAGCCGGCGCATTCATCTTACACCCAGCCTTCCCACTCTGAGCCATCTCACTCCCACACTGAGCCCGCTCACTCGTCTTACACCAAGCCCACTCACACCGAGCCCGCTCACTCGTCTTACACCAAGCCCACTCACACCGAGCCCGCTCACTCATCTTACACCAAGCCTGCTCACACCGAGCCTGCTCACTCGTCTTACACCAAGCCTGCTCACACCGAGCCTTCTCATACCTACACCAAGCCTGCTCACACCGAGCCTTCTCATACCTACACCAAGCCTGCTCACACCGAGCCTGCTCACTCGTCTTACACCGAGCCATCCCACACCTACACCAAGCCTACTCACACCGAGCCCGCTCACTCTCACACTGAGCCAGGCAAGCCCAAGCCCACCCCTCCTCCCAAGAGCTACACCAAGCCTATTGTGCCTCCCCCTCACACTGGCCCTGGTGGCATCACCAAGACTTTGACCATCACCACCACCGAGTGCCCTGGTAAGTTCCCTTTCTGAGGTCCTCTAATCAATGCATCCCGCTTATAATTTCTGCAGTCTCCTCCAAGACCGTTGTCTCAGGTACCTCCACGATCATCGTGCCGGTCACCGAAACCAACACGGTGACTCGTACCATCGTCACCGTCGTGCCCACCGGTACCAGCACTCCTGGCAACCCTGCCCCCGAGAAGGGTGGTAACCCTCCTCCCGAGACTGGAGGCAGCAACCCTGCTCCTTCTGAAGGTGGCAGCACACCAGCTCCCTCTGAAGGTGGTAGTAACCCTGCCCCTACCGAGGGTGGTTCTACTCCTACCGAATCTTCCACCACACCCGTCTACACTGGTGCTGCTGCCGGTATTGTCAACCAGCAACCCGTTGCCGGTCTCATGGTCGCTGCACTCGGAGCTTTCGCTCTTTTGTAAATCGTGTGACGAATGATACTTGGGGTCAACTCAAGGAAAAGAGTATCGAGGTTGGACATTGTGGGCGTTCTCCCTTGTTCAACTCTTTCCCTGACAAGGAGTTTAACGAGTTTGCAATTAGTCTTTTTTTTTTCCTGTGGAATTGAGGGTTTTACTTGGCTTATTTCATTTCTCTTATTTGCTTGTGTCCTGACAATTATCCGTTGGAGAGTCACGCGGAAATTTGTGTACTCTCTGCCAGTGGGCGTGCATTTCACATACAAATACTTTAATGTTTCGATGTATCTCATATATACGACTAAAAAAAGGAGATAAAATAAAGGAGAAAAGGAATGAAAAACTTTTCAGTTTTTTCGAAGAACAACTTTTCGTGTTTTTAAGAACTATTAGAATTGAACAGTATGATTTTTCTCAGCGCCATTCGCCAACGACTTTGCCAACGATCAAAGAACTTCTTCAAGTGTGGATAGTAATGAATATAGACTCGGGTAAATATTTTTTCACATTAAAGCATGAACAACTTTTATAAGTACCATTCGCTCGCAAAAAAATCAAGATCATCGAAGCCCCTGAAGCTCCTGCTCGACCTCTGACTTTACAATCTCGCGCACACCCTGCCATCCCAATCCAGCACCGACGGGCGTCACTCGACTCTCCCTTTGCTCGAGACCCACAAACTCCTGGGGTAGGACTTCGCTAAAGTTGTAGCCCTCGTGGCTGCGGAGTGCAAGATCAACCGCATTACCAAATTTAGCAGGGTGGGCAGTTGAAAGGGAAATGTGATGAGCCTCGGGACTGCGTTGGATGGAACGAAGGGAAGCACCTACACCAACGGCGGAGTGCGGGTCGAGGATGTAGCCGCCAGTCTTGGAGCTGTGCGCGCTTCCAGGTCCGAGGTTGGCGGGGAAAGAAGAGGTATATATGTTACGGATGACTTCAAGGGTCTCTTCATCGCTGACGCGTTCACTCTCAAATTCCTTCTTGGCGCCTTCGAGAACGGCTTCGCTGACGCTGAAGCCACCCTGGGACTTGAGCTCGCTCAACCAGCTGGCGATACGCTTGCTAGCGTTTGCGCGTCGTTCGTCGATGGATCCCGCCTCGGCGTCGAAAGTCAGAAACCATAACAAGCGCTCGAAGTTGCTGCTGACGAGAATGTCCATGGCGGGGCTGTACGTTTCCTTGACGCCTTCGGCGTGGGCCTTGGCTCCGTCTTGGACAAGGCCGCCTTCGGCAGCCTTACCTTGAATGGGTTTTTTGGTGTAGTGACCGCCGCTCTTGAAGAAGCGGTCGAGGATATCGTTCTCGTTTGTGGCGATAACGAGTTTCTCAGCGGGGAGACCCATTCTCTTCGCAAACCAACCGGCGAGAATATCACCAAAGTTCCCGGACGGGACGACGAAACGGACAGCAGTAGAACCAACTTGTTTCGTCAATTGGAAGTATGAGTAGAAATAATAAGAGATTTGTGCCAAGATACGGCACCAGTTGATGGAGTTGATAGCCGCAACGTTGTGCGTCGAGTTGAGATCAGCGTCTGCAAACAATGACTTGACGATATCCTGGCAATCGTCAAAAGTTCCCTCGACAGTCAAGTTGTGTACATTCGCGTCCAACACGGTAGTCATCTGAGCCTGTTGAACGGGAGATACCTTGCCCTTGGGGAACAAGATGAAGACCGAAACGTCCTTCTTGCCTCGCAGACCGTAAATAGCGGCAGAGCCAGTATCTCCACTTGTTGCGCCAATGACCGTCAAATGATGACGGTCTTTTCCTTCCTTACCCCTGTTCTTCCGCACGAGGAAGTACTCAAACATATTGCCGAGAAACTGTAAAGCGACATCCTTGAAGGCGAATGTTGGGCCGTGGAAAAGTTCGAGCAGATGCAGTTTCTTGTCCTTGCTGAGTTCGACGAGCGGAGTGCGCTGTTCATGTCGGAATGTGGAATATGAGCGACGGATGATATCTTTCAGATCGTCGGAGGGGATTTCACTGGTGGAGATGTAGAGAGAGAAGATCTTGAACGCGAGATCCTCGAAGCTGAGATCGCGCCATTCTGTTTCCCAGCCAGCGGGGAGTTCGGGAATTTGTTCGGGGATGAAAAGACCGCCGTCAGAGGCAAGACCTTTGAGGACGACTTCCTCGAAGGAGAGCTATCCAGAAAAGTCAATTGGTTAGACTGCTGGACGTTGGTGTATTAGTTGTTGAGATAGATGACTCACGCCATAGGAAGAACCCCTCGTACTGAGGTATCGTTGCGACTGTGTATGCGACATCGTACAGAAGTGTCAATTTACCAACGTCAGTTATAACGGTATGTAGAACTCAATTCTAGGTCGATGCCTCTATCAATCCAAATGCCTTGTAGCCTCTTCTCCGAATGTTCTGAGGTTCTCTGGAGGGGCAGCAATAATTTATCGGAGACGGTCCCGACTAACTCCCAATCGGGTATAACCGAGCCGATAACGGGCAGCCCGCGCTTGACCGTCAACTTACCTCGCACCATCCTGACACTGGCCGACCCCGGGGTTGTGATTGGTTTGGTAGTATACAGAAAGTATTTTTGATTCTATTTTGACGTTGCTATCAACACTATTCTATTCCTCATCCTCCTCGGCCATTTTCTGCAATGTCATCTCCGCCCATTCAGCCGCCTTGTCACAGGCCTTCTCAGGACTTCTCTTGTATTGTAGTAGGAATCCCTGCAGAGCCGCCAGACTGAATTTTCTCTCTGGCATAGACTCTGCAAATTTTCTCGCAAGACCCTCTAGTGTTGAATCATCCTTCTTTTCAAGTTCCTCGTTCGTGTTGGTTGATTCACTACCTTGAGCTACAACAGCAGTGTCGTCTCGGTACATGGACAGGAACAGTTCTTGCATATCAACCTTGGACGGAAGCTCAAAAGCAATATGCATATCGACGCGACCGGGGCGAATCAAAGCCTTGTCCAAGGATTCCGGTGAATTCGTGGTCATAATGAGAATGCGACCTTCTTGCGACGACACTCCGTCAATGGCGTTAAGTAACCCCGACAAAGAAACAGACGTCGCCGCGGAGACATTACCACCATTTGGAGCACCTTGATCAGTCCCTTGGACTGCACTCAAAGCATTCGGCTCGACTTGTCTGTCTCCCTTGCCTTTTCGACCGCCTCTCGGCTTCGGCTCGCTCGCCGGACGATTCAGACCCGCAGCATCAATATCTTCCAACAAGACAATGCATCGCGACGGAACCTCCGACATTAATCTCATCAAGGCAGACTCATTCATATTCGGATCTAGTAAACTCAAAACGTAAATATCCAGTCCAAAGACACCTGCCAACGCCGACGTAAGACTCGTCTTCCCCGTCCCGGGCGCCCCCGAAAACAAGTAACCACGTCTATAAGGGATACCATGGTTCGCGTACCACCGCCTCGTATGCGGATGCAGGTACTCATTAATATCCTGCAACAATTCCTGCTTAGCCTTTTTGTCGAATATGACGGTCGACATATCCCTTGAGGGACGAGCACTAAATCTCGTCCAACGTATCATATCTCTCACATTTGAGATGGCTCTATGCACCGTCGTAGTTGTCTTTGTACGTTCGAGATGGTACAATTGCGCTTCTTCCAGTAGTCGCTGGATAGGCGCAAACGATGAACCGAAACTCTTCAGTTGAATGTAGCCACTTTCTTTGTCCTGGGGCAGCAGGTCGCTGCCTTTGCGTATAACATGCTGGAACAGGATCCAACTCCCATGACGACGAAATACGTGCGTGCCCTGAAATGGTTGTAGACTGATCGGTGATCTGCCGACGATGGTCCGATAACTGATCAAATTATTGGGATCTGGCTCTGTGAGAATCTTTTTGTTCCCACTGCCAACACCACCTGCAGTATTCATGGTTTTGAGGGCTTCTTCCTCGTCCTCCCATGAGCTCTTGGATGCGCTGACGGCTTTCACGCTGCGGAATTGACGGTTCATGAATTGGTGGTCTGCCATCCACCTCATGAGGCTTTGATATAGTTGATCATCCTCGTTTATGCGTACCGTTACCCATAAGATGACAATGCGCGTGAAAAAGTAGCGTAAAAAGGTGAATATGCCAGCCAGAAAGAGGCCGATGTTCACGAGCGTTAGAGGGTCGACGCCTATCGTATTTTGGAGCAGACTCAGGATCTGGGCGTAGCCTGGTTTGAGCAATTTTGAGGCCTCGCGTGGAAGGGGAATAGATGACATTTTTGTTTCCTTCGTTGCTTCAATAGCACTTTTTTTCTTTCTCCTCCGTAAATAAGGGGACTGTCAGATCTCCATGTAATCCAGCGGTGTAGACAGACAACCGTCGCCTAAATCACAACGCCCGTCTGTCTGAGACTTTCTATGGGCGGCGGGAGGCAAATACTTATACCACGATACCCCACCTATATACTCCATCTGATGTAAACAGGCAGAAGCGTATAGCAGGAATCTCCATTAGCGCACCCGTGTATATTTGCCTCGTTTTTATGATGCAGCAAAAGTGGCGAATTATTATTCATGGCGTGGGCCCGCGCTAAGAGATCGATCGCCTTAGGGCTGCGTAGGCTGCTTGCTAGCTTCCAGGCTACAACGCACTACGTAGAAAACGATGGTAAGCAAGCCTGAGTCGTGCATGATATGACTCAATACCTTTCGGCGGTGCAAGATGACCCAGAAAACCCTCATTATTGCGATTGATGCAGCAGCCCATATAATGCCAATACTTTGCCACATAAATTATGCCGGGAATGTGGTCTAGTGGTATGTTTACACTCCACCTCACGATACCGGCCAAAGTTTTGCTAATTTCCTGTACGATATCAGGTATGATTCTCCCTTTGGGTAACTCTGTCTTGAATGGGAGAGGCCAGGGGTTCGATTCCCTTCATTCCCCGCGCGGATGCTTTTTTGTGCCTTTATGCTAGAGATATCTCGACAGTCTTTGTGTCTGGTGTGTGAAAAGTACTCTGTACGGAGGCAGATTGGTATATACGAGCCGGTGCTTCGAGCTGTTCCGTAGAGAATCTAGTGTTGAAGGATTTACTCGGAAATCATACATGGATATTCTTACATTCCTGAAGGCAAAAATGGGTTTTATGAGTCGTAGAATGTTCCATCCTTATCATTCGTTTGACTTTTATAGCATAATGGTAATTATAATTATCTCTGTACTTAGGTGCGAATCTGGAGATCACCAATAATTACTCCCATTCAGAAGGCACACCCTCATACTTTTTCGCCTCGGCACCCAGGTCCTCAAAAATGGAATGATCGCCTGCAAGGGAACATTAACACATGCTCCAAACGAACGCAAACACGGAGATAAAGCCCTACCAGATAGAGAGTCAACTCTCTCTTCATTCTCCCCTTCTAGCTGATCGAGCTCCTGAGCAGGGTCTTCCTTTGTGCCTTTGTCGTCGATATGAGCTTCTCCAGCTTTTCCGAGGTGGTCGTGAGCTTCGCCTATCATCAGGAACTGGGCGTTGGGATAGTCTAGGAATTCTGGTTCGGTGGGTATCCAACGATAGCCTTTGAACTGTTCCTGGACTCTGTAAAAACACGATTAATCACCATACCTCAATCTGCAATTAAAGACAATAAAGGATAAGCGTACTGCTCTGGAAATTCAGGCCCCTGCGGTAGCTGAGCAATGGGTGGACCTGGGTATTCGGGGTTCTTGGATTGGATGATAAAGCTACCGCGACCGTGTATACCAAAGTCACTCTGTACGTCACCCAGTTGCCGTGGAATCGTCAAAATATAAGCTAGATGAGAATTTCGACCTTCCTTAACGATTGCATAGACACCCTCAGCATATGGCCGTGCTTCTGGCTGTGTGCGCTCACCACGAGTTTTCGTTTCGTAAGTCGATTCCGTCATCAGACTTTCGCGGATCGTTTTTAGAGGGACTTTGGCTTTTTCGACAAATCCCATATCGCGTTCTCTGCCCGAAACGGGATATCGCTTCTTCGGGAGTACCAGTAGTCGACAATTGGCCGTGTCATCTCCAATCGACCCTTCTTCTATCTTGGCTCCCTTAGGAGTCGGTCGAAGAACGAAGAAACTGCGCGCAACATCGTTTAGGCTGTGAGGATTCTCTACATTCACACGCGGACGGAAGAAGAAGTAGACAATCCCTTTCTCAAGAATGCTAGAGGGAAGGACGTCCTCTCTTTCAGGTGATACCTTGATGGCAGTGTGTGATTGCTTCATTTCCGCCTCTTTTTCCCCGTCGTCTTTGCCAGCGGCTGCACCTACACGGATTGTCAACAATGACTCTGGTTCAGTATGCAAGCTACGGCCTGACCATTGGCAGCCTTTCCCGGCTCTTCCTCCTTCTGTTCCTCCTTCTCCTCTTTCACGCCCTCTTCCTCAGCTTGCTCGGCAACTTTCTCAGGAGAGGCTTCAGCTGGTTGCTCATGAATCGTACCTTGAGCATTCGTAGGATCTGCACTCGGCTTAATCTCCTGTGCTTCTTCGGTCACAGTAGGCTTCTGATAATTATTCGCTTCATTGGGCTTTGCATCTCTTTTCCCTTTCTTCGAGGGCAATTGGCTTGACGAAGATCCTCTGCGCTTCGTGCCGGCGCCTTGGTTAAACGCTTGATTGGCCTTGACGGCCGCCTGACGTGTTGATGTCCGAATCGGCATGATAACGTACTGTTGGGGAATCTGCAAATTGGATGGGACTCTCCTAGAGAATGTTAGAAACATCCTCTCGGACTTGATGTGATATATGGCTACAGCATACCCTCAATTGATTGCTTTGTTTATGGTATTGTAGAAGGTTCACTCGGAATCCGCGCAACAATTCAGTATAACATGATGGGCTGCTGACGTCACACCTGGGGAAGCTTCCCCGAGCTTAGATAATCCACATCACTAGTTAACTAACTTAAACCGACATAAGCAATTCACGATTGTATATCATTCCTATGATTGAAATGTGTAATTGGATACATCACATTTGGGAATGTGATTCCTTAGGCGTCTCGGGGGTCAAGCGTCTTTTATTCGCGGATTCTGAATGGACATGTGGTTTTGGGCCAATCACAATAAAATATTCAAATACAGCTTCCAATTAGATAGCAAACCGAGTCTATCAAGGGAGATTCAAGACATACCCAGGACTAGCCTACGCCGGCGCATACGGGACTTGTAAAAAATGGCAAAAGAAATAGCACGCAGCTCCAGGAACGGGGAACACTCAATCAATCAATATCCATTCTATCCTTTGCCGATGGCTCACGTTTTAGTAGAGGTGTTCTCTCATCTCCATGAGTGCCTGTAGATAGATTCACTGGGCTAGATGCTGGACTCGCATATTCGCTAGCTAGGAGACTTCCATGGGATACCTCGATGTCTTCTCCAGACCTTGTACTCTTCCGCCGACGCCTCTTAGGACTTAGGAGGGCACTCCCACTTCCCATGTTAACATCGATACTCCGGTCCGTAACAGGTTGCTGAGTGCCTTGGTGATCTTGACAGGCAGTCATTGAAGCATCCGGCTTTCTCTTCCTGCCTCGTTTGTGCCGAACAAGTGGCGGTGTATCGGTACTATCAGAGTCACAGTAGAGACCACGCAAAGAGCTCAGTAATTCTTTCTGCCACTGCTCCGTTGAATCTAGCATTTTCGGCGTGGCAGCTGACGTTGGGGTCTGATCTGTCTCTTCGTCGGGCTCCTCGATCGCATACGGTCTGACGATTTCCACGTCAGCCTCATACCCGGCATCTTGCGCACCATCATCCGGTAGAATATCTCCGAAATATGTGCAATCTTCTTTTGATTCAATCGTTGCGCTTCGACCGTGATCAACCGGATCACCCGTGGCTGGTATGAAGCTTCTTCTGGGCGGAGGACCGGGCCTCTGACGACCACCGTGGCATGGTGCGCTGGGAGTGGCAGTAGTCGAGGTCGTTCTTGTCTGCGGTCTCTTACCCATGCTCTATCTTTCTTTCAAGCGCCAATCGAGAGGACGACGCTCCCACACAAGTCGATTATCTGGTGGATGATGGTGGAGGAGGGCAATGCGGGGCACGCATCGTGGAAGAAACATTCGGACAGCTCATTGATAGCCAGTAGCTTATCGAAGCGTGGAGGACATGTTCCCTGTAAGAGTAAACTAGACCATGTTCCTTTGCCGGATAGACAGGATGATTTTAAAATTGTAGGAGATTAACAAATGTAAGTCAACTGAGGTAGGATGCCCCTGATCAAGAAATTGAGGCTGCCGCTAATTCGATTGGTCGGGCCCACTCGCTTAGTCGCTCCCTGACGGCAACCACAAGTGAAAGCTGGCATGTTGTTGTTGTATACCTCGCAGCTTCTACTCTCCGCATTGCGTCCTTGCTCCCTCTTTTCATTTCAACTTTGTGCGCGAGCGGGTGAATGTGGTGTTCTTGATATTCATTACTAATTAGATTGGCCTGTATAGCTCGCTGCTCTGCAGCATCGGCCTTCGAACATGTCGTCTCCAACAATGCTCACAAAGGCAGGCCCCCTCTTTGAACACGACGGTTGCGATGAACGGAATATATCTAACCTACGTGTTTTTCTACAGTTCGAAAGCAAGTCATCCAGGGCCAAAGGTCTCGCTTTCCACCCTACACGTCCATGGCTCCTAGTCTCGCTTCATTCCAGCACAATTCAATTATGGGATTACCGCATGGGTACATTGATCGACCGCTTCGAGGAACACGATGGCCCCGTCAGATCCGTGGCTTTCCATCCCACGCAAAACATATTTGTTAGTGGAGGAGATGACTATAAGATACGCTTGTGGTCGTTACAGAGTCGGAAGAGCATCGCTGTTTTGTCAGGTATTCTCAACACGGTCCATACATTCGGAGGCTTGTTTACTGACTTTCAACAGGACATCTCGATTGTATGATAGACTTCGCATAGTCCGAAAGCCTGGATTGTCACTGACTGTTGTAGATGTTCGAACCGTTGCTTTCCACCATGAATTGCCATGGTATGTACAAAATCCCAACGTCTTCGCCAAACCTCTCTGACAACATACAGGATTCTATCATGCTCTGACGATCAGACAATCAGAATTTGGAATTGGCAAAACCGAAGCCTCATCGCTACCTTGACCGGCCACAACCATTGTCAGTCTCCATTTCCTACATTGAAATGCTTTGCTGACCGTCGAAGATGTGTGGTGTGCCCAGTTCCACCCCAAAGAAGACCTCATCGTATCCGCCTCCCTCGATCAGTCCGTTCGCGTTTGGGATATCTCTGGTTTGCGCAAGAAACACTCTGCACCGACGTCAATGAATTTCGAAGATCAAATGGCTAGGGCAAATAGCCAGGCGGACATGTTCGGTAACACCGATGCTGTTGTTAAATTTATTCTCGAAGGCCACGACCGAGGTGTAAACTTTTGTGCTTTCCACCCGACACTGCCACTGATCGTTTCAGCTGGTGATGATAGACTAGTGAAGCTGTGGAGAATGAGCGGTTAGTTTGCGGAAAGTGCCGAAAACCTCTCATTTTAGCTAACATGCATCAGATACCAAGGCATGGGAAGTTGACACTTGCCGTGGACATTTTCAGAATGCTTCGGCATGTATATTTCATCCTCACCAGGACCTCATCCTCTCTGTTGGCGAAGATAAGACCATCCGTGTCTGGGACCTCAATAAGCGCACTTCGGTTCAATCTTTCAAGCGTGATCTCGACCGATTCTGGATTATAGCCGCCCATCCTAAGATAAACCTTTTCGCCGCTGGTCACGATACTGGTGTGATGGTCTTTAAATTGGAGAGAGAACGTCCGGCACACACTCTTCATCAAAACCAGCTTTTCTACGTCACGAAGGAGAAACACGTGAAATCATACGACTTTACGAAAAATACCGAATCTCAACCTCTGCTTTCGCTGCGCAAACTCGGTGCTCCTTGGGTTCCTTTGCGAACAATCTCATATAATCCCGCTGAGCGTGCAATCCTGGTTACTACACCTGCCGAGAACGGCACATATGAGCTTATCCACCTTCCACGGGACGGTACCGGCGCCGTCGAGCCCACGAACTCACTGCGCGGACAAGGAAACTCCGCAGTCTTTGTTGCTAGGAACCGTTTTGCTGTTTTTAACCAAGCCAACCAGACAGTCGATATCAAGGATTTGAGCAACTCGACTACCAAATCTATCAAGACACCAACTGGTACGACGGATATTTATTTCGGGGGATCTGGCGCCCTTCTCTTTATTACGCCGACATCTGTCAGCCTTTTCGACATTCAGCAGAAGAAGCAATTGGCTGAACTCGCTGTATCTGGCGTCAAATATGTCGTTTGGTCAAATGACGGTCTCCACGCCGCACTTTTAAGCAAACACAATGTCACCATCGTGACCAAGAATTTGCAGCAGTTGAGCTCCATCCATGAGACTATTCGCATCAAGAGTGCTACCTGGGACGATTCCGGAATTCTCTACTACTCCAGCCTGAACCACATCAAATTCTCTCTATTGAACGGTGACAATGGTATCATCCGCACATTGGAACAGACTGTCTATCTTGTCAAGGTGAAGGGACGAAACGTCTACTGCCTTGACCGCAACGCTAAGCCCCAGATCTTCGAAATCGATCCGACAGAGTTTCGCTTCAAGAGCGCATTAGTGAAGAGGAATTACGACGAGATGCTTCATCTTATCAAAACGTCCAGCTTGGTTGGTCAAAGCATTATTGCCTATCTTCAGAAGAAGGGATACCCAGAGATTGCTTTGCAATTTGTTCAAGATCCTCAAACTCGCTTCGAGCTGGCTATCGAATGTGGAAACCTGGATGTTGCTATTGAGACAGCTAAGGAGATTGACCGACCCAAGCTGTGGAGTCGTTTGGCAACCGAAGCTCTTGCTCACGGTAATCACCAAACCGTGGAGATGACATATCAGAAGCAAAGGCTATTTGACAAGCTTTCCTTCCTATATCTCTCCACAGGAGACCAGGAGAAGCTTTCAAGAATGGCTAAAATTGCGACGCATCGAAATGACTTTACATCTCGCTTCCAGAACGCTATCTACAGGGGTGATGTTGAAGATAGGATTGAGATGTTCAAGGAAGTTGATCTTTGTAAGTAATCAAGTTCTCATCATGGGATCAAGTGCTAATCAGAGAGCAGATCCTCTCGCATACGTCACCGCCAAGGCCAATGGAATGACCGAGGAAGCGCAGTCCATCCTCGAAACCTGTGGCCTTACCGAAGATCAGATCAAGTTGCCCACCATCGGGGAATTCCAACAGACCCCCGTGCCCATCGTTCCTACTTTTAAGACCAACTGGCCTACGAAGGCTGCTGGACACTCTGCTTTCGAAAAGGCTCTTCTTGGCGAAGTCGGTGGAGCCGAGGAAGAAGCAGCTTTGGACATTGAGGAGGAAGAGGAAGCTGCTGCTGCAAGTCAGGACGTTCTTGAGGAAGAGGAAGAAGATGTTGCTGGCTGGGATATGGGTGACGAGATCAATGTTGAGGAAGAAAATGACTTTGTCAATGTCGAGAGTGCAGATGCTGGAGCGTCCATTTCAGAAGCCGATCTCTGGGCCCGGAACTCACCATTGGCTGCGGATCATGTGGCAGCAGGATCTTTCGACACAGCCATGCAGCTTCTCAATCGTCAAGTAGGAGCTGTGCAATTTGCTCCTCTCAAGCCCAGGTTCATGGAGATCTACACCGCTTCGAGAACATATCTTCCTGCTTCTACTGGATTACCTCCTTTGGTCAACTACGTTCGCAGGACAGTGGATGAATCAGACTCCCGCAAGGTTCTGCCGATCATTCCTCGTGATCTCGAAACCATTGCGACCGTCGACCTGCAAGAAGGATACGCAGCCATGCGATCTAATAAACTTGAAGAGGGTGTCAAGATTTTCAAACGTATTCTACACACATTGCTTGTCAACGTCGTTTCTTCTGAGAGCGAGGTAGAACAAGCCAAGAAGATCATCGCCACTGCCAGAGAGTACATTCTTGCAATGTCTATTGAGCTTGAACGTCGTGCTACACCTACAGAAAGCCCCGAGGATCTCAAGCGAGCCCTTGAACTTTCCGCCTACTTTACCATTCCCAAGCTTGAAGTTGCTCACCGTCAGCTGGCCTTGATGGCTGCCATGAAATTGTCGTTCCAGAACAAGAACTATTCTTCAGCTCTCAGCTTCGCCAACCGCATGATTGCCAACGGTGGGTCGGCCAAATTGCTTGAACAGGTAAGTCTTAATTCATGATCTGCGTGTCACTGTATGATACTAACAATGAGTTCACACAGGCGAAGAAGATTAAAGCGCAATGCGAGCGCAATCCCCACGACAAGATTGAGGTCGACTTCGACCAATTTGCCGATTTCGAGATTTGTGCAGCATCATACACACCAATCTACAGCGGCTCCCCAAGTGTATCAGACCCTTACACTGGTGCCAAGTATCATGAACAATACAAGGGATCGGTGGATCGCATCGCCGAAGTTACCGAGATTGGTGCTCCCGCCAGTGGTCTCCGACTTTTCGTAACTGGTCTATAGATTTGTGGGTTGTTTGCGTTGTGATTTGGGTATGTTTTGTGCGGAAAGCAATGTAAAGATTTTATGAAGGCTTGTAATGCCAATTTCTTCTTTTGCCTTTTATTCCAACTATTCATATAATCTTCTCTTTCTTCTCTTTGTCGACCAGAGGCGCAATTCTCCTTTTTTGTGACAAAAGTGTTTCGCTCTTATGAAAGAGATTCGGAGTGAGGAAGGTTATCAAGAGGGAAAAAAAAAACGAATATGAGATTCTAGTATACACTTATCTAAGTTCGTAGCATGCATATATGTATGTACAATCATGAGAAGAGATTCATCTATCCTTGACGCCCCATTTCTACCCAGTGGTGATGTATAGAGTACAAGACCGACTAATCACACCGCCCATCCTTCCACCCAGTCCTCCACCTCTCCTCCCAAAAATTACAATCAAACTCCTTCTTCCCCAACTTCCGATTCACGGCATTGTGTGCCTCGCACATCCACTGCCCAAACTCCGCTCTACTCGATAGCCGCGGCTCATTTTTATCCGTAGCCATCCATTTCCGGAAGTCCTCGGCGCATGACCAGCAGGGATAAAGATTTGAGAAGAGACCAAGAAAGGAGCGCATTTGGGTTTGCTTTTCAGGTGTGGCGGTCGTTGGGTACGTTGCTGTCAAGGTGTGGAGGAAGGTCCAGGTTGAGCGGCCGAGTTCTTCGACGTCGGGGGGGCATTCGGTTTGGGTAGAGGGGGCTGGTGCTGGTGCTGGTGTTGATATAGTGGTGGAAGCTAAACCGGCGCCGGCTGCTATACCGCCGGATGTAGAGGCTTGTTTGAGCATTGCGCGCCAGGAGGCGGCGGATGTGCATGTTTTGCATCTGGAGTGTTTACGTTAGTTTGATACTTCTGCCGACAAGCTTGGTGGTGGTATGGACGTACGGCTTGCCATCTTTGTCCAACACCACTCCCGGGGGTAATTTCTGTCCATCAGGGAGTATATTCGACCCGCTCGGTCCTGCTGTAGCGCTCATAATGAGTGTGTATGATGATCGTTCGGCTTATGTCGTCTTCTTGACCCTCGAATTGAATTGAGGCGTTGATGCGGAACGAATGTCTGGATATGTAATGGATAGCGGAGTATTGCAGCGGAATTGATGAGTATACCGAATGCTGCAAGATCAGGAATCGCCTTAAGATGAGATAGAGGAAAGAATAAAAAGAATAAGACTGACTATGAAAAGGACAGACGATTAATAATGCTGGCTATAGTTGCCAATGCTTAAAGCCCCATCAAAAAGTCTCCGCGCTCGGGCCGCCTTGAGCTCCGTCTGCGCTAAATGGAGATCATTCAACATAGAAGGAACTCAGGAAGCTTGACCAGACGCGACATCCAACTACGGAGCATCTTTGGCTTAATAAACACGGATTTATCTATCTCGTGTGTGCAATCACAACCGACAAGCTTGTCTCGTTACGCGACACTGATTATCATACTTCATGATTTGCCATCATTGACGTACACCGATCCATAACTCACGCGACTCTGCGATATAACTACACAATGCCGCGACGACGCATTGTAGAAGACACCTCAGACGAAGAAACAGACAGTTCCACAGATTCAATACCCTCCGATGACCGCTTAGAAAAAGCACTACGAGACACCGTCGCAAACATATTCCAGAGAGGGAAATTAGAAGAATTGACCGTCAAGCGCGTACGATCAGCAACGGAGACTGCATTAGGATTAGAAGAGGGATTCTTCAAAGCACACGAAGAATGGAAATCGAGGAGTGATCAGATCATCAAAGATGAAGCTGTACGTGATTCGACATCTACCGAAAACGGTATGATTGGATTATGGCTGACTATGTTGTTTGTAGGGAAAACATGAAGAACCACAAGTGAATGAGATGATTGACGAATCAACCGCGCCGCCGACGAGATCACCGAAGACCAAGACAAAGAATCCCGTCAAGCGGGTATCAGAAGAGGACACAGCACCCAAGAAGAAGCGCCGAAAAGTCAGCAGTGAGGTGGAATCACCGAAGACCACTCCATCAACGGTCGACGAAGACGAAGCAGAGGAAGTGAACAAAGACGAACCTCCCAGTGAGGAAGCAGTGCTCGACAAAGGCGAACGATCCGAGAGCGAAATGTCGGTCCTACTCGACGAAGAACCCAAGAAACGAAGACCAAAAAAAGCGTCGAGCGCACCCAAAGCGCGAGCTCCAAAAAGCACGTCAAAAGCAACCACCGATTCGGACCCCGATCAAGCGGAAGTCAAACGTTTACAGGGATGGCTCATTAAATGCGGTATTCGGAAGATGTGGGCGCGCGAATTGGCGCCGTACGAGACTCCGAAGGCGAAAATTAAGCATTTGAAGAAGATGCTGGAAGATGCGGGTATGAAGGGCCGGTATTCGGCTGATAAGGCTCGTCAGATCCGCGAGGCGAGGGAGCTCCAGGCAGATCTGGAGGCTGTGAAGGAGGGAGCTTCCCGATGGGGTACGGGAAATGCACAAGACGAAAGCGCTTCCGAGCGAGAGAAGCCTCGACAGCGGCTGGTGAAAGGGCGTCAAAGTCTGGCATTTCTTTCGGATGATGGCGAAGAAACTGATTGACGTATATGTCGATGGTAATGAGCCCGTTATACTGCGACCATAGTTGTCTTCATTGTAATGTAATCGAATAGCCAAAGAATACGACACTCCATTTGGATTCTCTTCCTATTTGTGGGATTTGCCTCCGCTAATACGCTGAGCGGCCAGACTGAAGACGGCTACTGAGGATATGAAGAGTACTAGATTGTAGAACTGTAGGAATTAGGCATAACCCACGATTCATCGAGACAGGTGGTCTTACGGCAGTCCTCGAGTACTCATTCTCTTCGGCTTCTGAGCGAGCCTCCACAAACAGCCGTCGCAGGTTTGGAAGATTTGCCTGTGTCTATTAGGATGAATATAATACCATGATGGTGTATCGTGATCACTCACCATATTACGTTTGGTCGCATTGAAGTGATGGAGTGAGGCACTACCACGAGACGGAGGGTTGATTTAAAGGAAAGGAGGCGGCTCTTACTCGGCGGTGAGTGAGGCGTGGCTTGGTATGTACTCCGCCAAAGGTTAAATTCTTATCATCAATACGTAGAACCATAGATGAACAGTTTAATCCCATATGTTGTATTCAACTTGGAGAGTCAACAAGAGTTGCATACCATCTGTGATATACAACCTGTGCATCTTTCTCGTCCAACATGAGGACTAACAGTCTAGTCATCCATTGTCGGATGCAGTACTGTACACCATCACCCTGCCACTGGTCAGGTTTCATGGAGTAATGAAATGCTGCCGACGATTGAACTCTGTGTGTGCGCCAAACGGGCTGACTCGTATTGACTGATCAGCGAGCATTAGGTTTCCTTTCATCCCTTTGTTCTCGTTCTCAACACGAGCATCTTCGAGAAAAGCCATTTGTATGGATTGTTTGTATTTCGCACCTACGGTGCCTTATGCTCGCATCAGCATGCCAATAGCGCGGGTACTCGTCAAACAACTCCAGCAGATATTGCAATTAAATCTACCTTATTTTACCTAGGCTCAATCGCGCTTCTTTGTCGTCCTTATACTCGCGCATCCGTCCTTTTTTGCTCTGCTACGAAGGCGGGTCTCTCACTTTTCCACGGTTCAAGGTTATGAGCCAAAGTACAGTCTGACAAGGCTACAGCAGGCACGCACTTTCTTGCAAGGTTTCGACCAGTCTGATCGGAAGAGTACCAAGGAAACAGAGCAACCCAACAAATGAGCGACTGCGCCAGCGCATTTGTGTATCGGTATGCCAACTGCTCGGCGTGCTCAACAGCAATACGTTGATACCACCATCGCCTCGATATTTCATCATCTGAGTATACAAGAACGAGCGCAGAGACATTTCACTTTACACATCGCGCATTTGAACCCGCATGAACATCCAATCTACGACGAGTCATCACTAGTTGCGAATGTGTCTCGGTCGGCTGAAAAAAGCATTTCTTATCCTGACATTGCTAATGGCTCAGAGTCAATGGCAGAAGCGATTCGTCAGCTTGAAGAAAAGAAGAGGATTAACGAAAAACCGTAAATACGACCCATGATCTTTTGTTGCATCAGTGTGCTGCTTCGCTAGCGCCGTATATTTTGGTCCTAGAGGATGGCATTCTCGCGCAGGAAGGCTGGTAGACCAGAGCGATGGATACGGTTGCCAACGAGTGCAATTTGCAACGATATGCGCCTGTGCCGAGTGCATTTCAGACAATTGGGCTCAGACATACAGAGAAGATATGGACTCTGAGGCGCAAGAGCATTTTAACATCAGTGGTGCTCGGGGGATTTCAAAATTTGGGTTTGAGCAATTTGGTCCAGCTTCGTGATCTTGTTGGATCGGATTGTGTTCAATGTATGTATATGTGTCTACGTCGAATGCTTACAAGCATATTAGACGGTCCGGAAAAGGTTTCTGGATTCAATTGATCAAGCCCTAGATATCCGATAGTCTACCTACTATACCTAGATGTCGCAGTAGACAAAATGTTCAACCTTTTTGTGTCTTCTTTTCGGATATGTATGTATATATATATATATGTCTCTTTCTCTCGCTCTCTACCTATCTCTCTCTCATATCAGAATGCACGACTCGGAAGTTTACTGCGGTGTTAGGGCTTCGTGCGATATAAACATGGTAAAGTCAGAGAGTAGTTCCGTTGAATGCCATTATCTTCAGAAGCAAAATGATCAATCTACCTGCATGAAACTTATGCTTAATCTCAGCTAGCCAGAGAAATCAATAAAGCTGTAAAGACAACATTTGGTTGATTTGACCCTACTTTGATACGGGCAAAAAAGTCGATGGTCCATCGAAGGAAGCTGAAAGTCCGGCGGCTCACCTCCAAATAGTAAAGCCACCTACCAACGCAACGACCGCTTCCGCCGAAAAACAAACGACCACTTTACTTTTACTTTCTGGCTACAATCCTCTACGCAGCCATTGTCCATGGCCACCACGTCGACGTTCTCTAGACTTTAACACTTTAAGAACGACATTCCTCGAGTCGGGTTGCCTCGAGCCACCGCACGTGTCCTGACTTCCACACATCGTGTCAGCCAACATTTCGGGAGCTGCCATCACCCCGCGCTCACACACACCTCTCTCCGCTGTCACGCCTCTTTTCCCTGACATACTAGCTCTTGCGGAGGCGCGACCCCGTCGCTGCTGAAGCTTCGTTTCCCCGGATATGGCGGTCAATCGGTTACGGAGCGCCTTTGCGGTGCCCAGGAAAGGAGAGACGTTTGAGCTGAGAGCTGGATTAGTGTATGCAGCCTATGAGACTATCTGGTCACCATGCTAATGTTCTGTTGTTTTTAGCTCCCAGTACGCATATGAAAGGTACAACCGTTCTCTGTCACAAAGAGAGCGACCGCTGATCTCGATTCCAGGAAAGATGCGATCCAAAGAACTATCATGGCGATGACGTTGGGTAAGGACGTTTCTGCCTTATTCCCGGACGTTTTGAAGAACATCGCGACCACAGATCTGGATCAAAAGAAGCTCGTGTATCTTTATTTAATGTACGGTCAATCTCCTCTCGGAATCACAAACGACTAACGTGAATAGGAATTATGCCAAATCCCACCCGGATCTCTGCATTCTCGCCGTCAATACTTTCGTTCAAGACTCCGAAGACCCAAATCCGCTCATTCGGGCGCTCGCTATACGGACAATGGGATGCATTCGAGTTGAAAAAATGGTTGATTACATGGAAGAGCCGCTTCGAAAGACATTAAAAGATGAGTCGCCGTACGTCCGCAAGACTGCTGCTATCTGTGTGGCCAAACTGTTCGACTTGAATAGATCTATGTGTCTTGAGAACGGGTTTCTGGAAACCCTGCAGGAATTAATTGGAGACCCGAACCCGATGGTCGTTGCAAACTCGGTGACTGCTCTCGCTGAGATCACAGAGAGTGCCCCGGAAACGAGGGCACTGGACATCAACTCCAACACGCTTCGCAAACTGCTCATGGCTTTGAATGAGTGTACAGAATGGGGTCGAGTCACGATCTTAAACTCTTTGGCAGAATTCAAAACTACCGATGTCAAGGACGCCGAACACATCTGCGAAAGAGTTGTCCCGCAGTTCCAGCACGTCAATGCTAGTGTTGTGTTGGCTGCGGTCAAGGTAGTCTTTTTGCACATGAGGTATATCAACTCTGAACTTGCGGCTTCGTATCTGAAGAAAATGGCACCTCCATTGGTCACTTTGGTCTCATCGGCACCGGAAGTACAATACGTTGCCTTGCGAAACATCGATCTTCTCCTTCAGAAGCAGCCAGACATCTTGAACAAAGAACTCCGTGTTTTCTTTTGCAAATACAACGATCCGCCTTACGTCAAATTTCAGAAATTGGAAATCATGGTCCGAATAGCCAACGAGAAGAATGTCGACCAGCTCTTGGCTGAACTCAAGGAATATGCCCTCGAGGTCGACATGGATTTTGTAAGGAGAGCTGTTAAGGCTATCGGTCAGACAGCTATCAAGATTGAAAGTTCCAGCGAAAGATGTGTCAATACTCTCTTAGACTTGATTAACACCAAGGTCAATTACGTCGTACAGGAGGCTATCGTTGTGATTCGTGACATTTTCCGAAAATACCCTGGCTACGAAAATATCATTCCAACCTTGTGCAAATGCATCGACGAGCTGGATGAGCCCAATGCTCGAGCTGCTCTTATCTGGATTGTCGGCGAATATGCGGAGAAGATTAGCAATGCTGGCGATATCTTGGCTGGATTTGTGGAGGGTTTCAATGAAGAGTTCACTCAAGTAAGTCTGCGCGCTTCTACTGAATGACCAAAGCTCACATCCTGCAGACACAATTACAAATCCTTACAGCTGTTGTCAAACTATTCCTCAAGCGTCCCGAGAAAGCTCAGGGTCTAGTCCAGAAAGTCCTGCAAGCCGCCACCAAAGAAAACGACAATCCTGATATCCGTGATCGAGCTTATGTCTACTGGCGGTTGTTGTCAAATACTGATGACTCTAATGCAGCCAAGAATGTCGTCTTGTCGCAAAAGCCGCCCATTACGACCACGATTCAGTCGTTACCGCCAGCATTACTCGATCAATTGCTCGAAGAAATGTCGACTTTGGCTTCGGTCTACCACAAGCCCCCTGAACAATTTGTTGGCCAGGGCCGTTTCGGCGCAGATGCTGTACAAAGAGCTGCTATCGAGTATGTCTACCTTACCATTGACTCAAGAAACGATGCTGATATAATATTTTAGGGAACAACTTCAAAACGCGCGCGAAAATCCTTTGGCTGCAGCCGCCGCCGCCGCAGCAGTATCAGGTGCACCAACTCCAGCCCAATCCCAGGCCAATGCCGAAAACTTGCTAGACATCGACTTTGACGGCTCTGCGCCCGCTTCAGCCCAGAAGGAGCCTCCAAGCGGCATGTCCGGTCTAGAAGGCTTGGCCGGAACCCCCGTTCGCACCGAATCACCTGCCGTCGGTACCAGCACCCAACAAAGCAACAATCTTGACGACCTCCTCGGCGTATTCGGCAATGATCACGCAGCACCCGTCAACAACAACAGCAACTCCAACTCCAATAACTTCGCTGCTCTCGGCGGTCTCGGAAGTAGTAGTGGAGGAGGATTTGGCGGCTCAAATGATGATGATCTGATGAATGGGTTTCAAAGCCTGAGTGTTTCGAATCCGACATCTCCGCCACCGCAGCAACAGCAGGCGGGTGGTCAAAAGACAGATGACGATTTGTTGGGATTGTTTTAGAATGGAAATTGTCACTGTGCTGTTCTACATTACATAGTGTATATGTTTTATATAATATACTCGTTTACTTTGGACAATGTGGACGTATGATAGAACAGTTCACTTCAATTTCATTACCGTGAGCATTATAGATACATTTGTGAAGGGGACAAAGAATTAAATAAAGAGAAAGAATGATAATCCAATACGCCAACCCGTTATTTAATCCCTCAACTATCCAGCCAGTACTCCCTAATCCTATTCCATGCTCATACCAGCTCCGGTAGAGATTAATTATACTCTCGCAGCACCTTAGTAGCCCTCAGAATATCCTCAAGCGACCAACAAGGTCCACCGGGAACCATCTCTGCCCAAACCTCATCCGAGACCGCAGCGCTCGGTTCTAGGATACCCCAGTTCGGACTCGGTTCGGGTTTGATCCATTTGAAGTCTTCGACTTGATCCCATTTGTCGTGGTTGTCCGGATGGTTTTTGTCTAGTGCCTGCAATGAATCGTTAGAGATTGAAGGGTAAGAAAGGGGCGGTGAAAGGGGCGTACGTATGTTCTTGGAATCCTGCTAAACCGGATACGAGTGCAGTCCTCGATGATAGGGTTGCTGGTACAACTCAGATAGACATCGACATCGACGCAATTGTGCATTCGAAATTGACGACACGAGACCACGATGACGCTGTGTTCTACACCCGTGATGTGTGCAGGACCATCGACTTGCCCGCAGATAACCAGACTTTCCTTGACGCCCCTGATCGTTAGACTGGCGAATGGTTTGCCGTCTGTGGTTGGAATAGACATGTCGACTACACAGTGACGCAAGGATGTGATGGATGCTGGCACCGTGGCGCTGGACGCGGAGGCTGGGAGCATGATGTGCAGGCCGTAGTGTTGATCGACCGAGACGGAGGATTGGTTCGAGAAGGTTGGGCGGCGGATGTCGTTTGATTTCCTTTCGAGGACTGCGCTGTCTTTGCCTTCGTCGAGGATGGCAGGTGAGGAGGTCGGCGCGATTTCTGGTCGAAGCTGAAGTGTTTCGATCTCGTTGACTGGGGTAGAGGCGTAGAGGGGAGTAGGGTTTCGGGATGAGTCTACCGAAGACGCATCTGGCGACAGATATCCCGGAATGATGCGACGGCCCTGGGCAGCAATTTCGGCTGCATCTGAGAGAGATATGGCAGAGGGATTCTTCTTTGTCTTGAAGGAGAATTTGGCTCTGGGCTGGACTGCGGCACGAGTTTCAGAGAGTTTATCCTGAAGAGCCTTTATTGCCTGCACAGATATGTCATTAGCACAGCATCAGCGAGTAAGATGACTAGGTGTTTGACATACTTCGGCGTAGATGCGTTGATCGTATGTGGGAATATAGCTTGATGCATCCTTAACCTCGTTGGAGAGTCGTGCAATGCCCGCTAGACAGTGATCGGTAGCATCAGAGCGTTCGCCCGCGACTAGAGATGTGTCTGCAAGCCGGTCCATTTGCTCTTGCAAGGCTGTGCAGGACTTAGCACATAACTTCAAAGATTAAAAGAACAGATGAAATACCAGTAATTTCCTGCTGAAAGTAACGGAAGAAGCGGTCCTTCAGAGGGAGATCGTTCTTTGCAATCTCCTCCTTGGTCTCAGCAGGGAGGCGATCCGTAAGAGTTGCAATGTCGGCCATTTTTATTGTCGAAACTTGACTGTAGCCCTTATTGAAGCGGAGATGTATTCCAGCCAAAGCCGAGTCAATGTATTGATGACGTCGGTTTCACAATATCAAATCTGTAAAAAGTTTAGAATGATGCTGTTAATCCTCATGGAAGATGTAAATGAGCCTGTGTAGTTGAGGGAATTGTGAAAACCAGGGGATGTTTTGTATTCATCTCAATCCGTTACAGTCAAGTCACTGATCGTATGAGGTAAATCGGCTGCGGGGGGGGCTCTGGGAGCTTACGATGTGTCCTGCTGAATCAGGAGACCGCCAACTTCGAGTCAAGTCAGTCGCCTTACTGAATATATGATGAGCAACGACAATATAATAATGATTCGAACGAGACGTTGAACATGTATCAGGATAAGTGGAGGGGAAGAGGGTCATGATGTTCTTAGACCAAAAGACAAGCTCAAAGCTAAAGTGACGTCGATCCACAGACTCGGCCAATCAGAACGTCGCAATGTATTGAATCTCCATGCCTACATCGGGACTAGCGCTGGAGCACGTGTCTCGACGAAAACATCTGGAGAGCTTCATCTGTCGTCTCTGTCTACTCAGAAGGACAGCTGCTTTGTTTTTGGTATTGTGTCTACAAGTATACGGCCTGTAGCACACAGCACTACGAACCAATCGCCTCTGACATCATATGGACGGCAGTTCGAAACGGCTCGACATGGTTGGAAACACATCCCTCCCTTGCAGCAGGTTGCTGCAAGGAATGCTTATCCTAGACTCAACTATTGACTGGATGCGAGTAAGATAGTCAGGGGTCTCCTTGATCTTGGAATACAGAATATAGCGTCATGAGTTCAGCTTGTTGACAATATCAACACGTTCACGTCGTTGCCGCTGGATATGGCTGTACCAGGGCGCCAGTGACATGGCTTGGTAAAACGAGCATGCGAGTTCCATGCTGTATTCCGATGTTCGAATCGCCTTGTGGATGCAGAATTGTGTGCCACCGCTAGCCTTCAAGACATTCTTGAACCCCAAAGGGATAACAACAAGACTCGGCGGCGCCTGCCTTGGTTGATCCGGCGTGATTGCCTTCTACCACTAAATGTAGCCTGTCCTCTTCTTATTTCCTACTCACATCTTCTCTCGTCTTCTCTCCGCGCGCAGGAGATCGTTCATTTGTTGTGCATGATGTTTTCGTATTTCTTCTTTCTCGGAGCTTTGGCTTTGTTGTCTACCCCAGTTGTGACAGCAGTTACAACGCGATATGAAGTCGTCGAGCACCTGAGGGGTGTTCCTGATGGATGGATACAGGGTCCCAGGCCGTCACCTTCGATGCTGATGCAATTCCGCCTCGCTATGACCCAACCGCGAGCCGGAGAATTTGAACAGCACGCGATCAACATTGCAACACCCGGACACGAGATGTACGGCAAGCACATGAAGCGCGAGGAGATAAAGGCCTTCATGCAACCGTCCGCCGAAGTCTCAGATGCTGTCATATCATGGCTGAAATCAGAGGGTGTTTCGGATAACTTGATGGAGGTCGATAGCGATTGGGCCAAGTTTATCGTTCCGCTACACCAAGCAGAGAAAATGCTCAACACGACATTTTACATTTTCCACGATGAAGATAGGACCGTGTTCAGAGTGCGTACTCTGCAGTACTCGGTGCCCAGAGAAATTCATCAGCACATCCAGCTCATCCAGCCGACGACGCATTTCGGACGTAACAAAGCTCACAAGAGCCTTGTTCACGATCAAAGACAGATTGAAGCGGCCACACAGGTTAATTGTAACACCTCCATCACACCGGATTGCTTGCGTGACTTGTATAGATTAGGCGATTTCACGGCAAGCCCAGATTCTCGCAACAAGTTGGGGATTTCAGGGTACCTAGAGCAATATGCGAGATATGATGACCTGGACGCATTCTTGAAACAATACGCACCTCAAGCAGAGAACGCCACTTTCACGGTTCAAGAGATCAACGGCGGCTTGAACGAACAGTCTTCCAGTCTCGACAGCGTTGAGGCATCCCTCGACATTCAATATGGTATAGCTTTGTCATACCAAGTGCCAACGGTTTTCTTTACTACAGGTGGCCGCGGCCCACTAGTCCCTGATGCGAGCCAGCCTGATTCTAATGATTCGTCAAACGAGCCTTACTTGGAGCAACTCCATTATCTGTTAGATCTACCTGATGAAGATTTGCCGGCAGTACTTTCCACTTCGTACGGCGAAAACGAACAAACTCTCCCTGAATCTTACACCAACACCACATGTGGTCTTTTCGCTCAGCTCGGAGCTCGAGGAGTATCGATAATCTTCAGCAGTGGAGACGAAGGAGTCGGTCAGACATGTCTTACAAATGACGGCACGAATAGGACAAGATTCAATCCCATCTATCCGGCTTCCTGTCCGTTTGTCACTTCAGTCGGGGGCACCTACAGAATTAATCCAGAGCGCGCAGTCTCCTTCTCTTCTGGAGGATTTTCAGAGCGCTTTTCGCGTCCATCCTACCAAGAAGATGCTGTGACTTCTTATCTATCTATTCTTGGTGACCAGTGGCAGGACCTTTACAATGCTGACGGACGGGGCTTCCCTGACGTGTCTGCTCAGGCTCATGCTTACATCGTGCGAGACCACGGTAGTTTCATTCAAGTAGATGGAACCAGGTTAGTGCCCCTATTTTTTCCAAGTTAACTTTGCTAACTTGCTTCAGCGCTTCCGCACCTACAATTGCAGCTATTATCTCAGATCTGAATTCAGTGAGACTAGACAACAACCAAACTGTTCTTGGATTCTTGAATCCGTGGTTGTATGCTTTGAACGGCTCAGGTTTCACCGATATTGTCGATGGCGGCTCGGATGGCTGCACCGGCCAAAATTCCAGGTCCGGTGAAGCCACGCCCTATGTTCCATATGCCAGTTGGAATGCTACACCTGGATGGGATCCAGTCACTGGTTTGGGGACGCCTCTTTTTGATACGTTGTCTCAACTTGCTTTGGAGGAAGTTTGAAAGTGTTTTTTCTTTTAGGTTCTTTGGCGAGTGTTCGTTGAGACTTACATAGTGTAGGTATACGTTGAGCGAATGTATTGATACTAATTATGTTTGCTTTACCTTGATGCTGTGGATGAGGACGTACTAGTCTCTTGTCCTCACCTACACTCACAGCATCGCAATAGTCCATGAAATCCAGCCTGTTATTCAAAGCCTTAATGAGCCCATTCATTACCTAGAACTATGTCTCCGATCTTCACCGGCCCAGCAGCAGCCTGTATAAACACAATCCATCTCGCCCACCCGTTATTTGGCGTAACGTTCTTCCACTCATGCATCGTGCCCCTCTGCAGCAGACTATCACCAGCTTTGAGGCTGCGCATCTCCCCTGAGTCAAGCGTAACTTCCAACTCTCCTTCAATGACCACAATCGTGTCTAAAGTTATAGTTCGATGCATCCCGCCCCCGGCCCCGGGAGCCATAGATATTATGCATACCGCACTGCCGTTTTCGGGGCATATACGTCGTTCTCCAAGGAAGAAGGGACTAACGCGGTCATGCTGATATTGGTCAATATCCGACTCGGTTGAGAGGTTTGGTGGGCATTGGTGAGTTGACGAGATGATGCGTATGTCGCCTATGGGGATTGGCATGGAGTGTTGTGAAATAGGCGCTCTGGTAGAGAAAATCGCGGTGCCGTTGGGGTTGTGGGTTGTTATGTAGTGTGCCATGTTGCGACGAGTCTGACGAGATATGAGAAATTTGATAAACCTAGAACGACGAGAGAACATCTGCAAAGCCCTGAGGAGAAAGACATAGGTACATGATTTTTGGGAGCTGGGCTCGGAGGCCGCCTTTTAAGCAACATGAGAGACAAGAATATTAACTTGAATTTCGACTTCAAAACATGCTGCAGGCTCCGACTCTATCGATAAACGCTCCTTATGTGCATGGTGATGTAGATATCGGGGCTCGCGCCTTTGCTACCACCGGCCGGCTTAATAATGAACGCTCGCATCACGGAGGCCTCGCGCGCCACTTCGCCGATCTTGCGAATCACCAGGTCAGCTCTATTCCTCATCATTCAGAATGTAGAGATATCGTAGGCATGGCTTTTTGTACCCATGGGTAGGCTGTCAATATAAAAACCCCTGTCCCTCGCCTCGACGATGGTGTCGAAAGAGCAGACTATCTACCGATAATCACAAGAAGCACTCTTACTTACTCTATAAACATATACCTACAATCACCTTTCAATATGGAAACCGTCCTGATTATCGGCGCAACAGGGAACATCGGCGTCTCAGCTGTTAAAGCCGTGCTGCAAACAGGGCGTCACGTACTAGCCGCCATTCGAAATCAGGCTTCTGCCGAGAAGCTATTTTACCATGTAGGAACGAAGGACGGGATCACTATCGTTGAAGCCGATGTCTGTTCCGAAAATGGGGTGCAGAGTGTTGTCGATTTAGTCAAGGCGGGCAAGCTTCCTGCATTTCAACATGTATATGCTGCTGGTTTGTCTGAACCACTGACTGAAAGCTGAGATTCCCTTCGCTAACTTAAAGGTAGCTGGTGGAGGGTATTCAGATACGCCGTTTCTAGATGTCAGTACAGAAGAATTGCGCCAGAACATGACTATCAACTTTGAATCAAACTTCTGTATGTCTACTTAACGATGTCCCTGCATGAGAACGGTGAACATCAACTCACAATTGACTACCAGGGGCCTACCGAGCAACGATGCCATATCTACTCGCCCAGAATGATCCACGCAGTACCTGGACTCTCTGCACCGGCTCTCAAGGAGATCTAGGAGCTCGCGCCGTACCCGCGATGACTCAAGGCGCCTTGTTCTCCATGGCCAACGCGGCATGCCGCCACAACTACAAGACGAGTGTCCGTTTCAACGAGATATATCTAGCATTGCGCGTTGAAGTCGATGAGTCCGCTGCCAAGACCGGCGCAATGAGGGCTAGTGATTTCGCAAAGTGTTATGTTGCGCTGCTTTCGGATACAGGGATTCGTAGTAGCCGGGTGAGCGTGTTTGGGTATGATGATTTGGAGAAGTTGAAATATGAGACAAAAGTCAAGCTATAGACTGTCTTATGTCTGATAGCAAGATGTAGTACTATGATACGAGAATAAGATTCGAGATGTAACCATGAATGAAGCCCGTGAACCTCAAGTAGAAGCTTGTAGAAGTGTGTCGCCGCTTTAAGAACCCTGCGAGATCACGTGCACGCCATTATCTGGAGCTTACTAGCCAAGCTCCATGACAGTCAACAATCATCACATCATCCATCAACGAGCCTTCTAGAGTAAGACATAAAACCGGCAAGCTTGTCACCCCTATTCATATACCTGGAATAGTTGGTAAGTGCTATACTCCAGCTTGACGCGGGCTCTTTTACATCTACCACCATGTCCGACCTCAAATCGCTCATCACCGAGCTTCACAAAAGCCTCGATCAAAAGAAGCTCGACGCCGCCAACGAACTCCTCTCCCGCGCAAAGCGATCTCTCCTCCAACAGAATGTCCTTTTCCCAACCGCCTCCACACCCGCACAGGTTCGCTCACAGGCCCGCGAGATTCTCGAGCTAGGTGCCATAACGTCACTCCGACAGATGGACTCCGCATCATTCATTCGATACTACCAACAACTCCAACCTTTCTACGACATTGAGCGCGACACATCATCAACAACATCACAGCCAATCTCCAAGACGAGCCAGCGAAGCAAGATTACTGGGCTGTATCTATTACTGCTCTTGAGTTCGGGCGATACGTCGCAGTTTCACACAGTGCTTGAAGGGCTGATCGTGGAAGCGTCGTTAGAAGGACGCAGTGTGGAGGACGATCCTTTCATTAAATACCCCGTGGAGTTGGAGAGAAGTTTGATGGAAGGAAGCTATGATAAGGTGTGGCGAGCTACCAAGTCTTCGGAGGTGCCTACCGAGGATTTTGGATTGTTCTCAAACGTATGTCTTTTTCGACTGTTTCCCACTTGATTTTATCCTTTGGAGTGTGTGCTAATGGTTGGTCAGGTTCTCGTTGGGACGATCCGAAGAGAGATCGCCGACTGCTCAGAAACAGCTTACCAATCCCTCCCCATCTCCAACGCCAAGGATCTCCTCTTCCTCGAATCCGAAGGAGCTGTTGTTGCATTCGCGCAGGAGCGTGGCTGGTCCCTGAAAGATGGACGCATTTATTTCCCTACTCAGGCGGACGTCGTCGCCCCTGTCCCCGAAACGACCGGTACTGTCGAACCTGTGCAGACAGGACACCGGCCGGAGAAAGGTATCGCGATGGCAAGTGCGTCTGTCATAGAAAACACTATTGGGTACGCGAGGGAGCTAGAGACTATTGTTTAGAAGATGGCAGATGTGCATCTGCCATCTCAATATTGATTTAGCGCATAAATATAATCAGTATGGCATACAAGCATATGCTTAGATTTGAACCTTCCATAAACATAATCTCTTGTCATAAAAACTGCTCGAAACGCAGACCAGTTCTGGATTTGTCCAGGGATGATCCCCTCCCCTCCAAACACCCGACGCATAGTTCATACTCTCATGCTCCGTAAACTGTGCCAACACTTCTATATCCCAATCGCCAATCTCGAGATCTGACAAGCTTTTCCAGGTAACTCTCACAATTCGTGTACCAGCATGCATGCAACTCGCCAAAATCAAATATTGGCGAACTTCCAGTTCCCTGAGGTCGGCTGCTTGCATTCTGTTAAATTGTATGATTTGTAGACGCCACACGCCTCCGCCTAGGCGTTTTTCTGCGAGGACGGTGCCCTTCAAGGTGGCATGGTAGACTCGGATGTATTCATCGTAGCTGCCCGTCAATATGATAGGGCCCCCCTTGATCACATGCTTCAATGGCAGTGGTAGGATATATGTGACACCGCCTGCAGTATGATGGCGGCCTCCATCGTGGCTATCTCTCTGATCGCAACGGGGCCACATTTCCTCAAGTTCCCGGCTATGATACCCGTCTTGAGGGTAGGCAAAGGTCTGTGTCGATAGTGTCCCCATATCGTCTCCAGTGAACATATATGCTTCCACTCCAACGTTGATGGATGAGTTCCCATACCTGGCCAATGTTACGACCCACGGCTCAATGTTTCTACGACGTTCGGGCTGAAATTCCTTGACAATAAATTTCCAGCCCCCTCCCTTTTCGGATCTCTTGTTTTTGGCAAGATTGTGAGATTCCCCGGGTAGGGGCTCGAGAACCTGGATGCTCGTTGTACCATCCGAGAATGACACCGCGAAGCCATCTTTGGATGGTATCGAAGCTAGTGGAAACCAGTCCATTGGAAACCAGCTAAAGTAAAGGGCCGAAACGCCTGGGCGTGCCGATGATGTCGACCAGAAATTTTGGATTTGTGGGACAGTGCTGCCATCGGAATTCTCATCCTTCGAGACGCTATAGACGGAAATAGATCCATCGCTGCCTGCAACGCCGAGGATATGCTGCTGAGACGGGTGGAATTCAATGTCGAAGACGGCATGGGGGAGAGGTACCACTTGCTTTTGTTGTCTGTGTGAAATCAGAAATGATCAGTATCCTCTTTCGTCGGCCATGCTCTCCAATCTTATGAGTGATCCACGTACAGTTTGGAAGTCGTGACATCCAAATACCACAACTGCAAAGATCCCGTCTTTGTCTGCATGACGGAACCAGAAGCCGTTCCCTCGTCTTCATCTTCTCCTGTTTCACCCCTCTTCTCTTCCGCGAATTCTGAAGTCTCTTGCAGCAAGTATGTCCCTACTACGAAGTATTCAGGATCGATCGGGCAGAACTCCAGACAACTTGGTGGCTGATCGAGATACTCGGTCACCAACGACGAAATAATTTTTGGAGAAGTCTTTTCCGTCATGTTGAGGCGGTTAACGAGTAGCAGTTGGTATTGGAAAGAGTACAAGACTTTGTTCTTAGAGACAGACCTGGAGGTAGAGGCTTATGTGGGATCGCGAAAAATGTAATGCTCTAGGCGGATTGTACCTCTGGTCAAAAGGTAGAAATGGAAGGGAACAAAGTGAGTGAGCTCCAATCATGAACTGTCGTTCAATATCACGTGTTCATCTCAATCATTCCGGCATTCTCTTTGTGACCGAGACCGATTTATTGCGTGGTCTGTACTGAGAAGTAGGAGTTGAGGAGATAAATAAGAACCAGATGATTCATCAGTCTCCAACTCGTGAACGGGCGAAAAAGAATGAAACTGCCCGGAATGGGTCTCCAGAAAGCAGAGTGTTATTCGTTTAAGCCTTGCACTTGTAAAATGGCTATACAGGTATGGATATAATCGAAAGCACAATATAAAATTGCTTAACGATCCGATAATATCTGGTCGTGAGATTGCAGGCCGGCAGATTATTTTACGGTCCGTAAAGCTTATCGCGATAAGAGGTTGCACTCCTTATCGATAAGCCACCATTACACGGAATAGTGCACTTCTTGATTCAGCGTGCAGTGGTGTCCTTTCCAATGGGAATGGCCATGAGAGAATGTCTATGGACAGACGATGGTAATTTGTAACGAGCTTGGGAGATGGTCGAAATGATCGAAATGGCCCTGCCGGCTCTCAGCTCCGTCAAGAAAAGTCAAGTCCTTCCCGTTTTAGCTCATTCGGACTCCTTCTCCTTGTCTTTCATGATCTCTTCACAGGCAGCCCTCAATTCCTCTACCCCTTTGACGCCCTTCCAAGATTGCAAAAGCTTGTCAATACTTGCCCAATCCTCTTGTGCCTTCTCTGTTTGCTCATCATGCAGATACTGCCTGAGCCGATCGGGTGTTCCCAACGCCCATTCTACGGTCTCTTGCTCAGCCGTTTTGTTTCTCGTTGTCTTGCTCTTCGCATCCTGAACTCTGCGACGAAGTTCCTCACCTTCCTTGATCAAGCCGCTGGCAGTTTCGGCAACGAATGCCACAGCGGGACCTAGTGTTTTTGTCATGGTCAATGGTGCTCCTCTTTCCTCCATGCTCCGTCGCATCGTCCCGATAGTCTCGACAGCGCGAATTAACTTGGAGTAGTTGTCATATACTAGAGCCTTCCGCTCGCCATCTAGCGTACGGATGTCGCCCACCAAAGTATTTTCTGCCTTTAGGACGGTCGATAGAGAGGATGTAGCGAGTAGCTGGTCAATGTATTGTTGTGCATCGAAGTCGGGACTATCTAGTTCAGAGGTAACCGTAATCGAAGGGGAACCGGAAAGCTCGCTTGCACCTGTCGTACGAGGTGCACCACTAGGAAGCGCGGAGCTCGCTGCTTCATCTCCCGTTGATGCTTTAATGTTGTAATAGTCTCTAAGAGCGGCACGATTTCGGCGTTGAGCTGGAGATACTGCACGGGCTATGGATGCACCCGTGTTACTATTTATGCCGAGTCCGCTAACGCTGGCGTTGGGGTTCAGGTTGTTATCTATGGACGGGCGACGAGATGATATTGACGTGGCGTGCGAGGATGTAGTGGATAAACGGGGCGATGAGATAACAGACATATCGTACGATGGAGATCCAAATGGTAGACCTTGGTAACGAGTGATATTGATCAGTAATATGAGAGAAAGGAGCGAAATATATGGTGAAGCTGAAGGTTATGATTATGGAGAAAGACGCCGCAATCCAAAAGTCGCAAGGGAAGCTCGTGGACCCACTCTGCTCTTTCCCCGGAATTCAAAGACGAAGCTCTTGCCATACACAACGCTCAAGTCTTAAAACAATCCTGTTGCTACATCAACACTATTCATGATGTCCTCAACAGAAGAACACATTCGAGCCCAGCTTCTCAACACCAAATCGCTTCCCGTTTCTACCGCATGGATCTCCAGTTTCCTAGCATCCATCTCCCAGAGTCAACAACGAGCACCACCTTCAGCACTTGCACAAACAGCTCTCTTCCGCATTTTGACAACTGATTTTACCAAGACATTATCAACGTCCACGCCTTATACATTATTTCCTAGAGACATACTCGATCCATCTATCAAAGAGCGACAAATAGCTGGTCCGGTACCCGTTCAGGTGCTTGATATTGAGGATATTGGCTCCAGTATGTGGTCCCAAATAGAGAAGCTGGAGCAGATTGAGCGCGGCGAGACTATTCGCGGGCGAGAGATTGTCAGGAATGTAAACATTGATGAAGCTCAGAATGCCACTGAGGGAATTGCGAGCAACGCGTCGAGAGCGACAGCAAATACGACATCTAATGGACCGCATCGTCTCATCTTACAAGATGCGGCTGGCACGAAGGTTGTCGCGCTGGAGTTTAAGGATGTCAATGGTGTCTCGATTGAGAAGCTTTCTATCGGCACGAAGATTGTTCTAAAGAACGTTGTTATAGCTAGAGGAATGGCCCTGCTCACCCCAGAAACAGTCAGCTTACTGGGAGGAAAGATTGAAGCCTGGGACACCACTTGGCGACAAAAGAGAAAAGAAGTCCTGTTGGCAAAGATCGAAGCTTTACATGTAGAACAGACCGGGACCGCTGCAAATGGAGATGCGATGGAAGAGTGATTTTCATATTTTCTAAGCATTCGTCTGTTGCAAATGCCTTGATATCTACTTGTCCTGGGTATCTATTCTACATGCAACATTTTATACCGATGCAACACCTTCCCTGTCGGACCAGCTTCATACGGCATCCGACAAAGTCTCATTTAGGCTCTCCCATCCGTCCGTTTTCCATGGAGCAACCATGATACCTCGCAATGAGTCTCCAATGGTACCTGTTTGGACGTATGCCTTGCACAAGTCGACCGCATCCAAGTTACCTTGAGGTGGAACATTTCTAAGTGCAGTCTTCACAGCGATCGTCGCTGGGTGAGCTTCTCCCGTGGCGGCAGTAAGCTCCATCCAACCTTGGGGCATACCAGGGGCGAGCATGACAGCCCTCGATGCTTCAACGACCAGCCTCTCTGCTTCGGGAATGTCACTATCAACGCTGAATCCCATAGCAGAGATTGCTGAAAGCAATTTGACGACTCGAGCTCGGTCATGGATCTCGATGTCGTCTCTCGTCCTCATTATTTCGAGGTCAGCGTGAACCGCCTCAATGGCATCCTGGTCTCCATCAAGAAGCGCAATTGCCCCTAAGAGAGTGACAGCGCCAATGTGCTCTGGACTCTTTTCGATGGTTTCAAACAGTTGTTCACGGGCTACATTGCGCTCCTCCTCCCCACCCTTTGCCCATAGCACCTGTGCAAGGAGGCATATAACCTCAGGGTCATTTTCTGCCTCGTGCAGTGCATCGCGGAACATATCAATAGCCTGATCCATTGATTTCAGGTAGTAATAGGCCAGACCGGCCGTCAGGTGTGCTGATAAGCGAAGGCTTGTCACCATGCTTGGTTCACGCGTATTTAGGTTATCATCTCCCGACAGCGTCAATGCAAGTTCAGCCTTCTCGACAGCCTGTTCGTATTCGTAATTCGCAAGATGTACCCGAGCAATATCCGCGTTTGCGAGTGCAAAGCGGATCAGTGATGACGGTGACTCGGAAACTTCATACTCCGCTTCTACTCCAGTGCATACAACACCAAGAGCAGCCTCAGCTTGCGCATACTCGCCAATTCGCTCTGCAAACAAGGCGGAAAGATGTTCGAACGATAGAGCAGATGGTTCCTGGAAGTGTAATTGTTGTAGTGCGAAGTAAGGCTGAATGAGCTGTGAGAGTTCATTTGATATCGAGGCATCTTCAAGAAGGCGATCGAATAGACTGAGTGTATACTGTTTCTTTGTTAATGTTGTCGATGAGGTGGAGATTTCGAACCCATGTCTGAATAAAGCTCGCGCTTCTGATGGATCGCCAAAGAGAAGTGCTACAATACCTTGACCAAGCCAAGCTGGGGCATAATCAGGATCAGCAGATTGTCCCCGAGTGAAAGCTTCATTTGCAAGTTGGAGATCATTGTTGATTAAATAGAAAGCTCCAAGATTCGTCCAATTCTGAGCGCTACGGTCATTGAGATGCAGACTGCGAACGAAAGCGTGCTGAGCGACTTTGGGACTGAGTGAGGCCGTCACGACGCCCAAGGAATTCCAGAACTCGGAGTTACCTGCCTCAAGCTCAATAGCCTGTTTGAAGCATCGAATAGCTCCTTTGAGAAACTTCTTTGTGTATCGCTTCTCCTTTTTTACGTTGGGTTCACCTTCAATACTTCTGTAAGCCCTGTATTCGGCCCATCCCAGGTTGTACCAAGACACAGCTTGACCATGTCTGTCGTTTGCGGACACGTACACTGCTCTCTTGTATGCTAGAATAGACGCCTGGATGCAGAGATCTGACGACGAAGATAACCCTTCCTCAGAAGCATTGAATATCACATGTTTGCTTCCCACGTCATCTGTGTCGACCAATATATCATACACGCCGTCTGGAGCATCGACAATTAATAGAGTTTGCAATTCTGAGGCGTGAACATGCCCTGATTTAGCCTTAATATAGGAAAAGACAGCGCAAGCATCACCAGCTGCTTTCCACAGATTGAAAACATTAGGTGTCTCCTTGGCCATTGCGATAGCAATTTCCAAAGCCCCATGTGCGGACTTTGCTGCGTCGTTGAAGAGTCCAGTATCGAGACTTTTCCATGAGCTCTCTGTCAGAGTTTGTAAAAGCGCGATCATCACTCCGAACTCGTTGGGGCGCATGGCGAGTACATCTTCGTATCTGCTAATCGCATCGTCGTACTCTCCCAACTCTCTCTTGACATTAGCTAGCATATACTTCGAGAACCAGATGTTTGTGCTCTCGCTTTTGGAAAGAGTCGATTCCAATGCCTCAGCATGCTCGAAAGCTTTCGTGGCAGCAATATATCTCCCTGAATTGTGATAGCTCTCTCCGAGTCCGACCCAGGAATGATAATCGACTGGAGATATCCGTAAAGCTGCCTGGTAGGAGACTATGCTTTTTGTGTACTGCTGTTTATTCAATTGCACAACACCTAGCGCTGCGTAAGGCCAACTGTAACCCTTACGCTTAGACCCTGGAGCAGGTTTTGCCTTTCCAGAATCAACCACACGTTGGGCAACTGCTTCAACAAGATCCCATTCTTGCTTATTGGCAAATGCTTTTGCTAGTCGTTCGGCAGCTTCGATTTCGGATGAAGATAGCTCGAATGCCTTGTGGAAGCATCGTTTCGCTCTAGATTTGTCCTTCTTATATTCAGCGTAGTAGATTCCCAGTCTAGTATACGCTGGTGCATAGTTCAGATCGGTCTGAATTGAGGCCAGGAAGCTGGCATATGCTCCATTGCGATCCTTTCGAGCAGCAGTAGAGGAATCTAGCTCCCATTGACAGTGTCCAATGCGATAAAGAATCTCAGCCTTGAATTCTCGAGTTTGCGTGTCATCGTCTCCGATTTCGGCGAGTACATCTTGCAGGAGTTTCAATCCACTTTCAAGATCTCCGTTGAGGGCCGTACACCAAGCTAACTCTGACCGTATCTTGACATTAGATGGATCGCGTTCTCGGGCTCGTTGCAAGAAGTTGTAGGCTTCTTCGTAATCGTGATCTTCCTCTAGAATCAAGCCGATGCCTAGTAGACACTTTGTATTCTTGGGTTTCCTTTTCAAAATGCTCTCAAAAATGCCCTTGGCTTCGGGATGATTGCGAGGTGATTGATACGAAATTAAGGCGGTAGCCAAAGTAATATTGACGTAGTCGGTAGTTTGCTTGAGAGTCAGACCTGTTTTCCTACTGATATTTTGTATGAGTGTTATGCCCTTGCGTGCAACCTCGACTGCACTTGGGTATTCTTCCATGTTCAAATAAAGCTGAGCCATAATTCGATGTGCGATTATAGAGTCCGAAGATTGTTCGAGGCCGCTAGACATCAAGATCAACCTGTCCTCCACTGCTAGCTCTGCCACTTCTGCGACGTCTGCTTTTTCATCGCTTGCTTCAGCTTGAGCAGATTCTCGTAACTCTGTTTCCGTGGGGAAAGGCGAGAGATCGCCCTTCAAAAAGCCTTGTATGACCTTGCTAAGGCCGTCTTCTGGAAAAAATCCCGTAAAGTCGCGAAGAAGTACTGGGTCCCACTCGGAGAAATCTTCAACGTCTTTCCATTCCAGCTCGATTCTCCAAGCGAGGAAAAAAGGATGCTTGATGATAACCATATCTCGCGCCAGGCGTGTTAATTCATCACGTTTTCCAGATTTCTGTTCTGGTGGAAGGACCAGAAGTAGGTCATACGCTCTCTGCAAAAGTCGTTCCTCGGTTTGATGTCTAATCTCATCGTTGCTAGTCCAGTCGATGAGACCTCTATAATACTCCTCAAGTTCCGGGTTAGTCAGAGCTTCGCGCTTGACTTCCGCGGTGACCTGGTCAATTCTTGCGCCGAGACGGGTTCGTCTTTCGCCGATTTCACGATTGATGAATTCTTTTTCCTCCGCCTCGGTAAGATCTATCAGCCTTGAGTAGGTGTCTGCAGGATGAGGCACCCTTCCTTCGAGAGCTGGATATAGCGGACATGTCGGTAATTGAATGTGAAAAGCTTGCTTTTGTTGCGCGCGGTTTCCGTTTTTTCTAGTAAATTTTACGTACTTGTCCACGACGTCGACACACCGATCACGCTCATCGCTTTGTAACCAATTTGATCAGCAACCCATCATCCAGTGAGAGGATACCATGCATACTTTTCTGCCAATATTTGCCCTAACTTGACGGTAACGTCGCGATAAGCGTCAAGCTTATTGGACCCCTGTTTTTCGTACAAGGTTATAAGACCCTGCCATGCTGTCTTGTCTGTGTCTTTGATACGAGATGCAGCGAGATACGACAATTCTGCTTCGTCGGACTTGCCGAGTTTATCTTGTGCGAGGCCTAGGAAGATGTGTCTGTCAAGAAGAAAAGAAGCGTTAGTCTGTCGTGCTTGGAGTTTTGAGATCTTGTCCCGCACTCACGCATGGTAATTTGTGGAATCCCGATCAATTAAGTCCTTTGCCTTAGAAGCGGCAAGCTCAAAGTCTTTGCTGTCCAAAGCTGCTTTGACAGCCTTTAGAGCAGTCTTTCCGGACATTTCAGGCTTGGAGATCGAAAGTATTCATCTTCTGGCTTGGGGCGAGCGGTCGTAGCAGTTGTGTGGGTGTGATACGAGCAGGAAGTAGGATGTGGGGAAGGAGCGGAGATACGTCACGGAGCTCTCTTTCCTTTCGTGCCCTTTACCTTATCGCCAGCCCGTGTGAGCTTTATCGCTGTCTAGGGACTATCATGTGCACTCTTCACTCTTCAACCCTCCCTTGTCGACAATACCATCTTCGTCTCGGTTACCTCCGAAGACGAATTGTGGGTTAAATTTTGGCTGCTACCTCTATAAACCAGACTTCCATTACGTCTTGGTAACAACGGGCTCAGTCTGAAACCTTGCAGCACTCCAATCTAAGTACCCAGTGATCGCCATGGCACCTCTCCGCTTACACATCGAAGGGCACAAGTTTCGCGATCCACACCGCCGAGAAATCACTCTGAGGGGAATTAACGTCGCAGGCGACGCGAAGTACCCGAAGAAGCCTGACGTTCCATCCCATGTCGCAGAAGGCTTCCTCGACGGCGACAACGTCTCCTTTATTGGTCGACCCTTCAGCTTAGAGGAAGCTCCTTCACATTTCGGTAGGCTACGCAAATGGGGTTACAACACGATTCGATACATTTTCACGTGGGAGGCTATCGAGCACTCAGGGCCAGGAAAATACGACGATGAATGGATCGCTTATACCATCGAAGTCTTGCGCATCGCTAAACAATACAACTTCTACGTCTTTATGGACCCTCATCAGGATGTTGTAAGTATACGCCGCCGCACTCCGAGGCTTATAGGATACTGATGATTTAGTGGTCTCGATTCTCCGGTGGCTCTGGTGCTCCATTATGGACGCTATATGCTGTAGGCTTCAATCCCATGAACTTCAACAAGACTCAGGCAGCTCTGGTACATAATACATGGCCCAACCCCGCAGAGTTCCCGAAGATGATCTGGAGCACAAACTATACGCGGCTCGTATGTCAGACAATATTCACATTGTTCTGGGCTGGTCGAGACTTTGCGCCCAAGGCTATTATTGACGGACGTAATATACAAGACTACTTGCAGGGACACTATATTGCAGCTTGCAAATATCTCGCTCAGAAGATCCATGAGGCTGGCGATCTAGAGGATGAGGTCGTCATTGGATGGGAGTCACTCAATGAACCGAATCGAGGATTAGTAGGGTATCAGGACATCAATGTGGTTCCTGCTGAACAACAACTCCAGTTGGGGACTTCACCCACCGCATTCCAAGCCATCCTAAACGGGTCCGGTCGCGCCTGTGAGATGAGTACCTGGGCTTTTGGAAGTTTTGGACCTTACGAGACTGGGAAAGAACTGGTTGATCCTGAAGGTGCATCTGCATGGCTCCCAGCTGATTACGATGATACCAAATACGGCTGGAAGAGGGACCCCAACTGGAGGCTTGGAACGTGCATATGGGCACAGCATGGCGTCTGGGATCCTGCTACAGATGAATTACTGCAGGGTGATTACTTCTCTAAGGACCCCAAAACAGGAGAACCTCTGAACTATGACGTCTTCACCAATACATATTACATGACCCATTACAGGGCCTACCGAGATGCTATTCGAAGTGTGCACTCGAATTGTATTCTCTTGAACCAGCCTCCAGTCATGGAAGTGCCGCCAAAGCTGAAAGGAACTGAAGATGACGACCCAAACATGGTGCATGCTGCGCACTATTATGACGGACTTACACTTCTTACGAAACATTGGAATCGCATGTACAATGTTGACGTGATAGGCGTCCTTCGCGGGAAGTACTGGACACCAGCGTTTGCTGTCAAAGTTGGAGAAAGCGCCATTCGCAATTGTTTGCGCAGCCAGCTCAAATTTCTACGCGACGAAAGTTTCGAGTGCATGGGAGATCACCCTTTAATTTTTAGTGAAATTGGCATTCCGTATGACATGGACGATAAGAGTGCATACAGAACAGGCGACTATAGCAGTCAGATCAGCGCCATGGATGCCAATCATTTTGCGTTAGAAGGTAGTGGATCGAACGGCTATACATTATGGGTTTATGCAACACAGGTCAGTCCACTTTACCTATAGCACATCATCTCTGCTAACCTAGTCTTCAAGAATGATCATGAGTGGGGAGATCAGTGGAACGGAGAAGATCTCTCCATCTATTCTAAAGATGATCTTGAACTTCCATCTTCCCCGAGCGACTCGACCTTGACACTTGACCGCAACTCGCCGTCTTTCTCTCAAAGCAGCAGCTCAATTGACAATGGTAAAGTCACCCATCATAATATCCGGAATGTTTTAGAATCCCCAACTATTTCTCAGCAGTCGTCTAAAGTGTTTTCTGAGCCAGAAGGAAAGCTGGGATTCAGGGCAGGAGAGGCCTACATTCGTCCTAGTGCTTTATACACAAACGGCGACCTTCTCGCACATGAATTCGATCTCAAGAGCTGCAGATTCACCCTCTCACTATATACAGATAGGGCGACCACTCAGGAAGCTCCTACTGAGATTTACTTGCCAGAGTTCCACTTCCCTGCTGTGGAAATTAGTGTAACCGTGAGCGGAGGCAAGTGGACGATTGCGAACCGACAAGAGTCCTCTTATTCATTGCAGGTTCTCAATTGGTGGCATGGCGAGGGAGACCAAGACATCACGATTCAAGGAGTCAAACGCAAAGCCAGCGGTCTCATTGTCAGTCCTGAAGATGAATCTTACCTCGACCAGTGCCAGAAGAACTGCGCCGTGATGTAAATGTTTTCCTTGTTTTAAACGATCTGTTGAAATATTTACGAGCGAAATTGCTACATATACGTCTCATTGTAAGCCGTTTTTTGGTATGAGAGATTCGAACAGTCGTATATATGAAATAACGAATTCCGATGCTTTTTCCAGTACGTACATATTTAACATTTGTGCGGCGAGTCGGGGCTTACCGCGCCCGAGGAAATTCGGCCCCGGTCCCGAGCAACCGAATGGCCGACTGCTGCCTTGTGGCCTTGCAGATCGATTCCTTAGGCCACTATTCCACCGTGAGGAAAGATCATTTCTAATCGAGGGACGTTAGAGTTATCGGAAGGATATTGCATCACTGAGTCTGCTCTTCTCTCAATCTATCTTCTTTTGAACTATGGTACCTCATCTGTTCCGCGCAGTGCAACATGCTTGATCACCAGAAATTCGAGAAGCTCAAACTAAACGACAAAGCGGCGCCCTCTAAACCTGTACGCCGTCGACAGCGGCAGACTCTGTCGTGTCTTCCCTGTCGCCGACTCAAGGTAAAATGTGATCGTGGCCACCCTTGTCGCCATTGCGTATGGAGCGACAAAGCCGCAAGCTGCCACTATGCACCGTTTCCGACTGCACAGTCCTCGAACGGTGTAACGTCGTCGGACGAAGACCAGAGTGGCAAATCGAGTCAATCGGCATCAGCACCAATCGACAAGTCTAAGCCCGCGCTTATCTTGCCCAAGGCGGAGTCAGATACTCCTGTATTTTCAGTGTCATCGCCCGCGACGACTACGACGTCCTCAATCAAAAGTGAAGAGTCAATAAAATCGTCTTTCTATGATCCGTATAATAGCTGGAACTCCAAATTTCGAGGGTCAACACATTGGCTCGCGGTTTCCCGACAGGTAGTCACCTACCTTAGCACATCGAGTTCCTTTACTAACCTCTTCACAGATCCAATATGGACACAAGACTATGGAATCCAATCCATTGTATCAGATTCTGGAAGATGTCTTTCAAAAGATCACAAGCAATGTCCAAAGCTCTATGTTTCCCGCAAATTATCCATTCGGAAGCGGATATTCGGAGCAGGCTCCTAGTAAAAGAGAAGTTTTGAGCTTCATTCCGGACCGTCCGACAGTCATGTTTTTGATCGGCGTCTATATGAACACGATAGAGAGGACCCATCCGATGCTTCATCCGCCAACATTTCACAAAGAACTCAATAGATTCTGGGAAGAACCGGCTGCGGTAGAGGACGATTGGTTAGCGCAATTGCTCGTCATGTTAGGCCTAGGTCATCACATGTCGCGGGGTGTCAACATCACCCCAGATGAAGAGTCAACCCTGAAAATGTACTTTCGCGGTGCCGAAACATGTCTAAAGAGCACGATTTTCCTTATAGCGCCGAATCTCGTCTCCTTGCGAACACTCTGTATGATGGTACTGGCCAGACGTATTCTAGCATCTAGTTGTCTCGAGCTGGATGCATGCGGTCCCCTCATGGCTATAATAATGAGGTCGGCTATTGGGATTGGTCTTAATGTAGACCCCCAACATGACATCAGTGACACCACCACGCTGTTCGACAGGGAAGTACGCAGAAGGCTGTGGACAACCATCGCACTAATGGGAACGAGTATCTCGGTTCTGACTGGTACGCCATTTGCACTTCGATCGTCAGATATCAGCACCCAGCCGCCGATGAACTTGAACGATACAGAGTTGAGCATTTCTCCCCAAGAATATCCCATCGCACGACCGCCATCGGAATTCACAGACTCTACATTCTCGATCATTGTTGCACAATCATTTCGCCTTGCTTTTGATACAGTGGCTCACGCAAACTCGCCTTCTAAACACCTCCCGTACGAGGATGTTCTCATATACAGCGTCAAAATCAAAAATATCCTCTTGGAAACCTTCCAGCTATACCACCAATCGCTACCACTGGAAGACTGGAAGCAAGATCAGTTATTTATGCTGGAAATATACTTACGGCGCATCCTACTTGCGCTCCATTCTGTATACGGCCTTCGACCGAACGCCGATGTAGAGTATCCGATCTCATACTGGTCTACCTTGGAGTCTGCCCTGGCTTTACTCGTTATCCAGCGGCAGCTTTCAGAAGATCTGAACAGTCCAGAGGGTCGAGTCTGGCTGGGCGAGTACTACAAACACGACTTTTACGCCGCAACGTTGACCATCTGCCTGATCGTGACTCGCAACGATGCCGAAGCCATGGACATGGATTCTAATGGGTCCTCGCAAACAAACATCGAAATCCCGCAGCGAGAAACGATTCTTCAGACTTTGCTCGTCTGCCGCGAAATTTGGGCGCGTCGAATCTGCCAGACATACTGCCATTTCTTGTCCCATATGAATTTGGGAACCATCATTGGAAGTATGGTGACTTTCAGAGGCAAGCAGAGTGCTACATGCCTCGAAATATACAGGCAAAGCCTTCGCGACAGTCTTCGCATGCTAAAGAACTGTCCCTGTGGGAAGTGTGCCGTTGATCCGACTAGCGTGAAAGGATCATTCTTGAACCATCCTGAATATCTAGCGGTCTAGTTTAGGATTTGACTGGCTTAGATGATTTATGTATAAATATATGTAACGTAATTAAATAGATATCCACTCTGATGACATCAACGCCTTCATACATAACCTGAAAAGATTCCATGGGTAATAGACTACTCCAACCCAACCATCTTCAAACTATCCTCCCACAGCTTCTTCGCCGCATCAACATCATACGCATACTCTGCAAATCCCATACTCAATGGCCCCTGACTCTCATCAAACGGCGGACTAACCTGCACATTCTCCAAAATCTTACCCCCCGTACCTTCCCATTCCTTACCTACAGCCGCCCAAACGGTCGTCGCAGCCCCTTGTTCCGCTGATTTGAGGAGGCTTCTCAGCGCAACCATCTTCCACATTTGCGCCAACTGTTCGGGGGGAGTTTTCTTGTTCAGACCCGTGCCAGGAATGAGTCCCGGATTAACGGCTGTAGCGTGCAGACCATGCGGACCGAAGCGCCGCTCAATCTCGTTTGCCATGTAGACATTCGCAATCTTGGAATGCGCATACCCAAGGAGAGGCTGATACTCATCTGGCCTGTTGTCGAAATGGTAATCATCAAACCTGATTTTCGATTGTCGATGGCCCGAGGCCGACAGCACAACAACCCTAGAATTAAAGTCGGGCGTCGAAGATGCCAGTAAAGCATCCTTCAGATGATGGAACAGCGCAAAGTGGCCGAGATGATTGATGCCAAAGTGTTGCTCGAAGCCGTCTTGTGTTTTGGCTTTGGGGTAGCCTCTGATTCCTTGTCAAGCACAACTGATATTAGTGCCATCGTCCCTTGGCGGACCCGAAGGTAAGTAAACATACCAGCATTCGCAACCAAAAGATTAACCTTGCCCTTCGTCGCCTCCAAGAACTTCTCCGCCGTCTCTTTTACGCTTTTCAACGAGTCCAATCTCATTTCCAGGAACTCTACTTTGCCCGGCTTGCCGTCAGCAGCAATATTTTCTGCGACTTGTTTCCCTCGTTCCACGTTTTGGCCAGTGAAGTAGACATCCGCGCCGGTGATGTGGAGGGCTCGTGTAGTCTCGAGGCCGATGCCGTTTGTGCCGCCACTTACAAAGAATGCTTTGCCGCTTAGTGCGCCGTCGAGGTTCTGGTCGCGGATTATTTTGAGGGCTGCTGGGCGTGCGTCGCCGGGCCCATTAGGGTCGGCGTGGTCGGTTGCATAGGGGGATAGGATTGCTGACATTTTCTAGATTTTGGGACTTGAAGCTGATTCAGAGAAAATCTTATACTTTCAGTCTCATTGATTGTATGAGGTTATTGAAGTGGTCAGGCTGGTTTATATAGCCTTGAGGTTGCTATTTCATATCTGGGTGTCCGTTTAACCCCGCGGGGATAATTCGGAGTTAGGGCACGGTCTGACTGGATGCGTGCTTCTGGATAAGTTGTTATGGTTCATCCAATTTCACCGAGTAAGGTAGCTGGATTTTAATTCAATGATAATCTATTTTTGTGTGATTGTGTAGTTAATGATGTAAGTAATGCTACCTGTCTACCCACCGCCGCTTTTTTATCAGACAACCTCCCCATGTGACCAAATGTTTTTGTCTAACCAAACATGTCCGCTAAACCACCTAGATCAGGCCCGTCGTCAATATTGACTTTGGTCTTCTGTTGCCCTTCCATGTCCGCAGGAGCTGTGGACATGTATCGCTGTTGCATCGCGCTACGAGCCTTGCGACGCTCTTCTCGCGTACCCAGTATCTTTCCCTGTTCTGAGATACTAACACCGCGCAGACCTTCAAGCAAGTCCAGTACGAGGGCGCGCTGTTGACGACCGGACGTTGAGCCCATCAGAGCCGTCTCGGTCTGGGATACGCGTTGCTCGTTCATGCCGGGGAGACTCAGCATGACTGAGCGCGGTGTGGATGTGCTGGAGCCGTATAGCACCCAGATTGATGCAATGAGTGTTGCAAGATCGCGTTGCATATCAACAAAGTACGGTTCATGGACGGATGTGATGCACGCGCGAAGAACTTCAGTCGAGATGAACTCTCGGATGGTAACTGCGGTGGGAGTATTGACTGGAGGCGCAAAATCGACAAGAATAGAACGGAGGACCCTGGTAATAATGCTGCCGCATCTTGTATCTCGCATGCGCAGAGCATGAGTACAAAACATGAATACAGGTTCCAATATCGTTGGATTAGAGAGAACAAAGTGTCTAATAGAGGTTTCCAGCGATACTGGTGGCTGTGGCGCGCTTGGGTCGTCGCTGGTAGCCGCATCTGGATCTGTAAACCATCAGTTAGCATTAGTTCTGGTGTTGAGGCAAGTAATGTCAAACGTACCTCCTCTCTGAGGGTCCAGAAGACTCGCCACCATAATAACCGCGGAGTAGGTCAACTGCCGAAGGATGCTTTCATCCTTCATTTCCTCAGTCAAGTCTCCCTCAACAAGTCCAGCCTTGCGCTGCTCTATGTTATCCCACTCTTCTGTCACTTTCTTGTCGACTTGTTTGAACAAGGTACTGATCATTGGTGGTAGGAAGTGCTCACGGAATTGGACCGGGCAGTCGTCAATGAGACAGCGAGCGATGTTAAGCAGAATGGAGAATTGATGTGACGATAAATGAGTCGAGTCCTTGAATAGTGCTTCTGACAAGGGCTCCGGAAGTTCTTCAAAGCCATAAAAGTATTGTCGTAGCCGGCTCATACTGAAAAGCATTGAGTAACAAGACTCTCGCACAGCTCTTACTTTGCCTCGAACCGAGGAAGCAAATCCTTCCAATGTGGCCTTCGACGTAGTGATCTTGGTGTAAAAGTCATCTCGGCTCCCTGTCGAGATCCCTGCTTGCCAAAAGCGATCCATGAGTATTCGACCAACCACAGCCCTCATATCTTGAGAAAGGCTGCTCCAATTTGAGGGATTGTGAAAGGCATGTGCGTGACTTATATCTGTTAGCTGGAGGTAGACTTAGAACGCGACAATTTACGCACCCGATCAGCTGCAACAGCGTTGGCAGAATGGAAGGTATCACATCCCGCCAGAGAGCACAACCAAGTTCATAAGCGGGATCGGTCCGTTTAAGCTTTTCTGTGGAAACGGCAAGCAACGTCTTGGTTCCACGTAAAGGAAGTTGCTGCTTCAACCATTAGAGAAGCGTGTGATTGAACTCGAGCTCTACATACCTGAAACCGCCTAGCAAGTTCACCTTGGATGTCTTTCCCCACGGCATCTAGCGGCACAGTCGACCAATCTTCGAGGCTCGCGGCTCGCTTGCTTTGCATGTACGGTCCAACTTTCTCCAGACCGAGCAGTTCGCAAAATCCACCAAATGAAGACGACATATTTCTAAACTCTTCATTTTGCCAAGCATTCCGAACAGGTTCCATGAAAGAATTGAGCCGTTCCTCACGGACACGGGGATCAACGTTCCTTGTACGTTGTCTAAAAGATAGTATGTTAGCAATAAGCAGGAAAGTACCCAAAAGATGGAGCTTACGTGATGATTAACAAGACCGAAATCAGCTCGGTTTGCAACTTGTCGTCTAGTTGATGCGCGGCCGCAATCTCCCGTATTTTCGGCTCGAGGACATCATAGAACGTCTAAAGTTGTTAGCACAAAACCCATCTTTTATGAGAATTCTTATACGTACAAAAAAGTAATCGGCATAACGCATTGACAGCCTACGCAACTCATGACTTGCCAGACTATGAAGTTCTCTGACGGCATCTGAGTAAGCTGGGTACTGTGGCTGCTCTTCGAGATGAGTCATCAAGATATGTTCCAAGACTTTCAACGCGAAACTCGGTGTTTTGTCGAGAGCTTTTGAAGATATATCAACGACGAGTTTTATTACTCTCTGTTTGAGTATTGGGTCCTATAAACCTATAAGTAAAACGGGTTGCGGTTTCAATGTGATCGATACCCACCTCGAAATTCCTTTGCATCAAACTCATGGCCCAATTCTCGATTGCCTGCTCAAGTTGAGTCCTCTGCTGCTCCTATGTATGGTATTAGCTAAAAATAAATTTACTCTACTCATAAAATATTGACTTACGTCTTCTTGAGGGCTGCGACCATGTGCTATGATCCACTTTTGATAGCCCTTGAGAGTAGCTTCGACAACAGAAAATTGGGTATCCGCGCGCATAAGCGGATACGATGATTTTTGAAATGATGCGACTGTCCTAGTGTTAGCAAACGCTCCTAATCTTGAGATCATTGAACGTACCACTGAAAGGCTGAACACCGCTGTAAAGACTGTCGAGGTTCTGGTCTACGCCAGAAAGGACGTGAGGAACGGCTTCATAAGGCCGTTTCTGGACGATAACCTCTATCACGGTGGAGCAATAGCGGCGATAATTACCAACAAATGCATGACGTTCCGGAATTGTATCGATATCGTCATTCAAGAAGAGAATTGTGGGATCTTCTGAGTCCTCTGGGAGATTCTCCCAACGAACGAGCCGTTGAGTGCAGATCTCTAACAAGGGTGCAATCAGACGTGTAACAAAGTCCATTTGTTCGACTCTTTCCGCCGTTAGCAGTCGTGACCACGAATGCAATACCGGGATTGAGACCGTCAGACTCTGATGGCGTAAAATCTCAATAAGAAACTCGAAGAGAAAAGGTATGTTGGTGCCAGAAGCGCCCTGCAAATCAAGGTCCTTGTCTTCTAAAAAGGCAGCTGCATAAGACATGAGCTGTACAAAAAAAATCAGCAATGAAAGGGCTCAAATGATGCGATCCTAGACATACCTCTGAGACTTTCTTGCTTATATTATATCTTGTCTCGTCAATGTCTGCTGCATCAACAGCCGTCCATTCATATAATCGTCTCAATAGCACGAGGTGATCCACATTGTAAATTTGCTCTACCAAGGGTGCAAATTCGTCGAGTTCAACATTTGATCTGCTGTACAAAGAATGCAATGCTTCTATAGCGGCCTAGAAACAAATCAATCATCTACCTAAACAAATGAACGGAGAGGGGGTATACCAGAAGTATATGTTCATTTTGCGAAGTGAGAGTGCGACATATTGCTGTAACGATATCACATGTTATGATAGCCTTCGGTATCGACCACACAAGTGCCGACCTTAGTACTGCAAGAGCTTTCAGTGTACAATCTTTAGCCTCGCGCGAGGTGTTAACGCTGCCGAGGCATTCACCGAGGAGCATGCATATCCTGGAAAGCCATCCATCATCTAGATGTCGAATCTCCTGTCGTTGGTGTTCTCTTTCCGGAAATGTCTCTTGAAACACAGCAAGTGGCGTGAATATTTCGACTAAAGCCCTGTTCAGGTCGGTACCCCTTAACGAGGATGCGGTATCTTCTCGATAGAATATATCCTCAGAAAGGGTTTCCAAGATCGATAGAACGATCTCTTTGTGAAGTGCACTACCATTCCATAGGTTAAACAAATCTTGGTCCATGCTGTTCCAATCAATGCCCCAACTCCTCTTTGCCACCTCGGCCCACAGCTGGGCGACCTTGTTCCGATAGTAGCTAGGATCTGTTTGCTGTGTCCGTCGAGAGAGTTCCATGACCATCTCCTTGAGCTCCATGATCTGACTGCTCTGTAAAGCAAAGCCGGTGTGAAGAAGAACGTGGTCAAGCAACGATAGTCCAAAATGCCTGATCAACGGTGAGTTGTTGACATCCGAAGCGAGTAGGAATCCAGTATGAGCCGCGTGTTCATCTTGCTTTTTTGATTCGAGAAATTGAAGGGCTTCCGCACGCAGTGCGTTTGACGACATTGGACTATGGGAGACCTCCAGAGCATGGATAATGTCGGCCATGCCGTCTGCGGCAGATTGACCCCCTGTTGCCATGCTTGACTGACGATACAGAGTCCGACAGCTGGAAAAAAGCGAGTTCGTATTTACTTTCCTTCTTTTCCTTTTTCTTCTCTCAGAACTGCACGGCTGGCATCATCGTGTGCCGTGGTGCCTTGCCTTTGATTGGTGGTTTGATGATCCCTTTCCTCCTCCGCACGCCGGCTGCTTTCCGGGTGTCCTGCTGGATGTTAGTTCTTATTGTTGGTCTTCTTCCCCTGCGCTTTCTGCAAAGACAAAAATCTACAGAATTGAGTTGCGTCGGCCTGGTTCTATGTTGGAGAAGATGTACTGGTTGGTAAGTGACGAAAGCGTGTGCTTTGACTGGGCTTGGCCTTTTCAATGCTGGTGGGTCGCGTTCAGATCGGATCGATGCCTGGACTTCCTCCGTCGAAATCTGAATCCGAAAAACGCGTAACGATTTTACTATCCCAGGACGAAAGAAAATCCAGGTATCTCCTTGGGTCTTCAGTGGTGTTCTTGAATATGGCAAATCGTGAAGGTAGTTCAAAATTCGCGCAGTGCCGCTCTATGATAATCAAAGTATCATCCAGGCAATGAGCACGTGTGTTTTGATGGCCTATTTCACTCTGAAGAGAGAAACTTTCACGCAAAAAACAGAGATCCAACGCGTAGCCTTTCAGCGAGTATCAACCTGAGCCTCACTTCGCAAAGTAAATACAAGTCACCGTTGGAAAGAGCTCTACAAAAACGTGAGCTGCCCGATGGGATGGATGGATGTATGAACGAGACAAGCGTTGAAACACTAAGACAGAAAGGGTTAAGCTCAGGTGGATCGCCTACTCAGGTCAGGTGACACTCTTGCTCGTACTACGAAACACTCCTTTATAAGCATTTATCTTTTACTGATTGCTTACAGGCCGACCTTTGCTTAAGCCGCGTGCCCTAAAATGCATATACTATCACACTCTGTTGGTGGTTGTTCTATACGGTCAAGTGCCGGACTTTCGAGATTGATCAACATGCTATCAGGGAATTGGCATAGCTTAGGTCATACTACCCACTTAGAGTAATAATAATAACATCGCTGAAATCCCAGTATCGTTCATTTGATGTGTGTACGAATGCACCATTGAGCGCCCATGTCAAGAATCTCACCAGTTGACCCCGATTCCTCCAACAAATCTCCTCCAGCTGCTATCACTTCAGAATCCGGGACTTGCACCTACTTGAACTTCCAGACTGTCTCCGTCAGCTTCCTAACGAGCTTCTTCTCCCGCTCAGAGACCATCTGGATCCGTCCACAGCGGCAAAGGCTTGTCTGGTATTGAGTTGTCACTCCCGATTGGGTCTTATCGGTGTGGGATCATTACACATCTTCAACAAGAGGCGCACTTCAATGCGGCAGGAGTTCTTGACTGAACCATCACTCCTCGCTTACTATCATTGCGTTGCAGACTCAATCCTTCGACTTTCTTCCTAGAGTCTTGTTACATAGAGGATGAGGACAGACAGAAAGGCGACGCAGATCTCGAGGGTCCGTATTCCAAGGACCAGAACTCTTTGGAAAAGCAGTCGAGTCGGTATCCAAATCGCGTGTGCGACAATGTTCTATATACAAGTGTACATAGTGTTTTGTTATGATTATGGAACGAGATATCAGCTCAGATCTAAACATCTTCAATTAACGATGCATAGCTTTCCTTATGAGCGCGAATGTGGCATTGATATAGGCAATCTATTGCTGATCAAAGTGCTTGGCTACATGTCCTGAAGTCCCGAAAGTCACAATCACATGGCAAGGTACTTCTTATTTCAAGTACCGAGAGCAAAATCAAGGCTCATGACAATGAGTACAGACATCTTCACGATGCATCTCCAATGGAATGTGCCGTTACACGGTCAGATCTAATCCATAACCGGTCAATGTGCAAGAGGGCACATACCCAGCAGAAAGAAAGCGAGATAAATGTCCGCACTGTGAGATCAACGTTCAGCTGTGCATCACACGACCGGCTCGACCAATACTGAATCCGAAGAATTCGCTACGCCCACCATGAGATGGGACAGACTCTCGCTAGGGAAGAGTTACAGAGAATACACGATACGTACGCCACATGTGCGAACCTATTCCAGCATCGAATAAAATGGGATATCATCTCGGAAACGGTGCGGTGCGACAGGAAATCTGATAATTCTACTTCTGGTCTATCACAAGCGGAGCTAATGGCTCGCAATTGCGATATTATACCCAAAGCAATACTGGAAAGGAGAGACTTATGACTACGAATGGTAAGGGCCTGCCTACGTTCATCTAAGATTTTATGTGCCGCACACATGTTCGGACAGTGATCGATTGGAGGCGGGTATTACAACAATACGAGAAACATGAAGGCAGAGCTCATCGGTTTTCACTTATCAAGACAACCCTCTAAAGTTATGTACATCATTCATCCACACCCCCTTTTCAATGGTTCTGCTATCTTCAACCGAAACCCGCAGAGAGGTAGAATCACATTTCTTGTTTGCGGCACATGATCGAATAGCTGCAAGGTAAGAAATGAAACACGGGTAGAATCGTATAAATTGCAGGCAAAAGATCGCTGATCCTTGCAGTGTTACTTCCTGCGGGATAGTGTTCTCGTATTTGAGGCATGTCGCGCTCACTATTGAGTGACGTTGCTGGGGGTATATGTGAAGCTCGGGCGGACGAATCTGGAAAAAATCCCGTTAGTATCGCCCATTTATTTTCCAAGATTCATATTTCAAACAATGTGTTGGTTAGGAATTCACGTACCTGTCAGAGTGGTATGGGCTAGTCTCGGTACCGAGAAGCTCCTTCTCGCGAGCCTGGTCGGCAAAGTGTCGACGGACTTGGTCACGGTCTTCTTCAGCCTGAAGAAGGGGAATAAGGTGGATACGAGACCACATCTTCTCACGGGCGAGTTCACTACAAAATTAAGCCTGTTAGCGTCTCATTCAGCTATCAATGCGACATCGAATCGCATGCCGGTAGCCGCGACCGACCCGGGAGGTCAGTCACATACTTCAACTCGCGAACGCCGTAGTAGTATTTGTAGAATCCATATCCCATAATCAAATGCATGCCGACGAGGTAGGTGAAAGGTTTGAAACCGCGGGCGGGAATGTTGCGCTATACAATTCACATTCAACCGTTAGCATGGAGATGTTCGAAGTTTGTGCATGCTTATCATGTTAACCAATATTATGACGAACCTTGTATTGAACAGGGCGATAGCCCCCAGTGGGGGGCATATCCTGCGGCATTTTGCTGACTTCAATGGATTGATATGAACCGTTGAAATGTGGTTCAATGCTTGGAGAAGTCAAGGCTCGATCGGTGGTCGTCGGGAAGGTGAAGGGATGATGTTGCAAGATCACGTGATAGTCCCTAATTGCGGCTGTATGATTGGTGCAAGTTTATTCAATGCGGGACAGCTTTGACTAGCTCGATTCTTTGCGACAAATTTATTTCGAGAGTGACAACATTTACAACTACATTAGCGCACGACACAATGGAAGAGGAAGAAAGACCCAGGAAGCTACAGAAGATGGAGCCCGAGGAAATGGCCGAATTAGAAGCAACAGAGCTTGGCGAGCCCATGATGTCGGGTGGACTGAAAAGTGGTGACGAGCCTACGACTGAGAAGCTGCAAACTCCCAACGAAAGGACTGAATTGCGACAGAGCGCCGAGAACTCTGAAGAACGAATGGATCATATTGAACATCAAGAAGAGACGATAGACGGGACTAATACAGCTCAGGCAGCTCCTCTGTCGAAGAGACAACAAAAACGGATGCTCAGAAGGGCGAGATGGGACGAGCAAAAAGAAGACCGCAAGAAACAACGGAAGGAGAAGAATAAACAGCGCAAAATACGCAAAAGAGAAGAATGGCAACAAATCATAGAAGTGAATGGAGGCAACATTCCCGAGAAAAAGAGATCGGTTTCAGTCCCAGTGACTCTGGTGATTGATTGTGGATGGGACCACTTGATGGATGACCGACAGCGAATATCACTCGGCTCGCAAATCACACGTGCATACTCGGATAATTCAAAAGCGCCTTTCAGATCACATCTGATGATATCCTCATTTGACAAATTACTGAAAGCGCGATTCGACACGGTGCTCCGCAAAATGCACGAGAATTGGAGGGGTATCAAATTTATTCCAGAAGATTTTGTGCATGCCGCCGAGCAGGCCAAGGAAAAGATGAAAGGACCTCATGGGGGCCAGCTGGCAGGTGCCTTTGCAAACAAGCAAGATTTTGCTCCTGAGAACGGAGAAGTTATATACCTGAGCAGCGACAGTCCCAACACTTTGACCGAGCTCAAACCATACAGCACATATATCATTGGTGGCCTGGTAGACAAGAATAAACATAAAGGAGTCTGCTACCAAAAAGCTATTGAAAAGGGCATGAAGACTGCGAAATTGCCCATTGGCCAATATCTGCGCATGGCTTCGAGGCCTGTCTTGGCGACTAACCACGTTGCGGAAATTATGATGCGCTGGTTGGAGCTTGGAGATTGGGGTGAAGCCTTTCTGCAAGTCATTCCCCAACGGAAGGGTGCTGAGAAAAGGGCTAGACCGGATGACGCAGAGGAAATTGGATATGAAGATGACTCGCAGGCGGCTGCTGATAATGCCGAGATGGCAACGTCGGGTGAAGAGGATGGTGATGAAGCCGAACAGCTTGAAGACGCCGCCGAGGCAGTGTAAAGCTCCTGTAATACATGAAGGATATTTACCCTTTAGCTACCAGAATCGAGCTCCTTTCTATGCTTCATTCATTGACAGCTTGCTTTGCGGAAGCTATACGTCTCTTCGTAAGATGATGCAAGGCCGTTCTTCTGCCCAGGTCCTCTTAGGGTTATGAGAATATCACAGTTACCCTAAATGTGGATCAAAGAATACCACACCGTCGGTCATTGGCCACTAAAGTGACTTAGACGTTCTTGCGGAGGCCTCAGGCAGCATTCGGTATCCTCCGCAGATAAGACGACGCTCTCAAAGCATCAACCACTAACCTCTAGAAAGCAGTAGTAGAGACGTCCGTGTCTCATGATGAGTGCGGCGCGCCAGGCACCTCATCCCCATCCCGCAAAGCGGGCAAAAGTGGGAGAGCGCACCATGCTGGCTTGCACAAACTGCAAGCAGCGCAAACTGAAGGTACGGTACTATTCCCTAGGGAAGACTATGGAGCAGTGGAGATCGTTGTATTTAACTCTCGCAATTTCATACATAGTGCGACGGTCAATGTCCTAGATGCAGTAACTGTACGAAAAGCGATAGAGGTAATGGCTGACTTTCTATCTCCATGTCAAATCTGGGTTATGCTCACTTGACGTATAGACTGCTTGGTCGAAGACCCGGCCACAGGCTTGCATCGTCCGCGTGACTATGTGCAATCTCTCGAGACTCGAGTGGCCTATTTGGAAGGCCTCTTGCAAGAATCACGCCCTGAGGTCGCTGTTGATCACTTTGCAGGCTTCAGACGCCCCCAGCAGCCTAAAGAGGCTAATGGAACTACTGGCGCTACGAATGTTGCTCCTGGCGCTTTTACTACCGCTATTTCCTCAAAGACCCGACCACAGCAGATTCCAGGAGATACACCCAATAGTGACATTAGTGATGGACTGTCAACAGAAACTCACGAAAGTGACCTTCTCAGCAATGAGGTAGCACTTCTCTGTCTCGGCGCCGCCGGGCGCGAACCGCAATACTTTGGACCGTCGTCCGCCGTCCACTTCTCGCGCATCGTTAGTAGCACCTTGCGCCTGCCACGTCGCGGAGGAACGGCCTCGCACTACAGCAACACGAGCGACTTGGCCACCCGCCGCGTCACTGCTCGCTACCAGGGGCTTCCTGACGCAGTCACGATGGCCAAGCTCTCTGAGGCCTACTTTAGCAACATTCACCCGCAATATCCATTTCTACATCAACCAACTTTCAGGGCCATGGAGAAAGAATGCTTAGAAGCCAGCCTGCGCAATGATATCAATGCCGCCAGTGAATCTTCTCTCTTCTTCGTGCTTATGGTACGTCTCCTCCTTCTCCACACTCCTCTTGCAGCGCAGACATACTGAATCGTGGAGCATCATATTCGGAAATCTATTGATATTCTCTTTCAGGTCTACGCAATTGGCTCTCTCGCAGTTGGGCCCAGTGAAGTTGAAGCAGCAGAAGTGAGTTCAATTATATCAATCAAGTTTCACATATGATGCTATTCAGTATGATCTAATCACATGAACCAATATTTCATCAGGGCTACTACGCCATGGCCCTTAAATGTATTGCTCACCTTCTTGATATGGATAATCTACTGTCGATACAAGCAATTCTCTGTTGCGCAGTATATTCTGTGCGCTCTCAGGCCGGAGCCAGTCTATGGTAGGAACTGATTCCCTCACTTGTCTTCTCACATTCTGTGCTCATCGCGATCCCGGTTGAAAGCTTATGTGTGATTGTAGGAAAATATCCGGGATGGCCATGCGGCATTGTGTCGAGTTAGGCTATCATCGCAGCACTGAAAAATATCGTAACTCGGTAGATACTTTAACCAAAGAGATTTCCAAACGCTGTTTCTGGGTTGCCTACGATATTGATCTTGTTGCATCCTTTATTCTTGGTCGTCCAGCAGGCATATCTGATAATGCCATTGATGTCGAGGTATTCCACCTTTGATCCGAGCCACTAATGCTTTCCATAACTGAAAGAATTTCTCTTCACCATGCTGATCAAGGTAGTTACCTCTGGATATCGACGACGAATGTATAACACGCGACGGCTTGCTCTCCCCGCCGAGACAGAACCCTTCCGATCCCCCAACCCAGCTTACGGGGGCTCTTCATTCTATTAAGCTCCGGCAATTATGGTCCAAGTTCCGCAACAATCTATATTCCACTGATTTCCATGATGGGAACGACAGCTCCATGAATTCAGACAAAATATCGGTCGAGAGTCTGCGCCAGGAATTGGAAGAGTGGCGTGCCACATCCCCAGATAGATTGGAGAGCCTTCACGCTCGCCCTTTATCGGTTTTTGCGTCTAACGACTGGTTTGGGCTCGCTTACCACCACTCAATTCTACTTCTCTATCGCCACTACATAATTGATAGTTCAGAAACTGCTGGTCCATTCTCGAATCGGCCAACGCAGGAAGACAATGAGCCTCAATCTCGTGATCACGCCTTCGAGATATGCGCAACACATGCGAGACAGATGTGTATTGCTTACCGGCGGCTGTACCAATCGCAGCGGTCACAGATCCAATTCACATGGGGTAGTCTACACATCCTATTCCTCGGCGGGTTGACGTATCTTTATTGCCTGTGGAAGTCTCCCTACATCCGCAAGCGCACACGACAGAGCACAGTCATCAACACATGCATGGCATACACAACAGTCCTTATCATTATCGCCGAGCGCTGGAACGAGGCGAGCTCGTACCGTGATATTTTTGAGTTGCTATCCGAAAGCACCATCACTATGATCTGCGGCAATGGCCATGACGCAGCAAACGGCAAGAGGTTAGAGTTGGCGACGCTTACGACTCTCAGGGGCGGCGGCGACGCTGAGACTGCTACGCATCCATGTGGCGGGCATATTGGGAATGCAAATGACGGCGAAGGGAATTCTGGGAATATATACAACACCTCAACAACCGTTGATGGGTATGGCACGACTGAGCAGGAAATTCCTTTACAGGATTGGATAATGGCATTGGATCACGTCACTGCGTCAGGAGACTCGCAATGGTTGGCTCAGGAGCTACTTCAAGGCATCAGAGATTTCGAAGCAGAGACGAGTATGAGTTGCCTAAATTGAAGTAGACACACTACTCGAGCTGCAAAAAATACCGATTATTACTCTCAGTGACCAAATCATCGGAGGTTTCCTAGCCTTGTAATGCTCCCCGCCTTTCTTCTCGGCTCAAGCCGGCGGGGCGCCAGTTGGGGGGCTTTGCGGGGTTTGTGAGTAGGTCTCATTCTTTATGTACATGGGATGAGCAAGCACAAAATCAACAATTACCTTAGTCGATACATCACACAGCTCAAATTAGATCCTCACTATGTCGCCAACAGCAACTTCTGCTGTAGGCGAAATACAAGCGTCACAAACAAACAGGCCAGCTAGAACGCCGGAAAGGCCTCTTCATCTCATTCCTTGGCCTAAAAATCCGCTGGAGCAAAGAAAATGGCAGCTGGAACAGATGGCTGGTGCCTTTCGCATCTTTGCCAGACTCGGTTTCGCGGACGGTGCAAGCGGACACATCAGTCTAAGGGGTGAGACCAAAGATGCTGATACCAAATTCGGACCAGTGCTGATGTTTACCTAGATCCCATCGAGTCCGAAACCTTTTGGATCAATCCTTACGGTGTCCACTTCGGTGTGCTCACAGTTTCGGATATGGTACACATCGACCGCGAAGGCAATCGTATCGGAGGTGCCGATGCAGTGGTCAATCGTGCAGGCTTCATCATCCACCGAGCAATACACGAAGCACGTCCCGACTTGCACGCCGCTTGCCATATGCATAGCCCTTACGGCAGAGCATGGAGCACATTCGGCCGTGGCATCGACATGCTCAATCAGGATAGTTGCATGTTCTACGAAGACCTCTCCGTCTACGCGGGCTTTGGCGGCGTGGTGCTAGCTCCTGAGGAAGGTGTCAACATCGCACGTGCTTTAGGCCCACGAAATAAGAACATCATTCTGCAGAACCACGGCATTCTCACCTGCGGCGGCACCATTGCGGAGGCTGCGGCCTTCTTCATTGCCCTCGAGCGCGCCTGTCACACTCAACTGTTGGTCGAGTCATCGACGGCACCAAGCAGCGTCGGTGGCGCTGTATCGGGCTTATCCAAGACCTTGATCTCGCCTGAGGAGGCCGACTATACAAAGAAGGGTACCGGCACGCCCGAGGTGATGTATATGCAATTTGTGCCTGAGTATCAACTCATTCTCAGAGAGACAAATGGTGACTTTCTCTAAGTATCTTCCATGATTGTACGATGATATCATCTGTTTGCGCCGTTAGACTTATCGGTTCATTCTCGAGGTAATATATTTGATTTCACAGCATTAGCTTTATTTCTGATAATCTTAGGTGGCAGCTTCTGTGCCTAGAAACCTAATTCAAATGCAAATTCTTTCATCAAATCTCACATTGTACATACATGCGTCTTTGAGCGAAGAAAAGAAACAATGGCCGATCGTGAGCTCAAAAATAGGCCCGTATGGAAGAAGCCGAGTGTGGAGAAGAGAGAGAAAGAGCAGCTCGGGGAAAGCCGAAGCATCTACTATGCTCCCAATCTAATCAATCAGCTAGTACAAAGAGGTTTCTTCGAATGGCATACTATTAATACATAAACAGTACTTGGACTTCATTTGGCGATAGTTCTTTATAAGATCTGTATCATATTTAGCGTCTCTCGCATCACACTGCAGCTTCCTATCATATAGTACAGAATTGCTGTTCACCCCCCGCTTCAGCTATAACTATAGCCATCATGCCCTCGACAAAGCCGCGAGTTGTCTGTCTCGGGGAACCGAAGTTCGTGGGAGAGGATTACCTCGAGAAATTTCAGACAGAATTCCGCTACTCCGTACTGCCCGCTACCAACCGCGCTGAGACCCAGCAGATGATCCCGGAGGACATCAAAAAGAACGGTCCCATTGACGCTTTCGTTATCCGCATGGGCACTCCACCCTACGAGCCCTTCGATGAGGATTTACTCAAGGATCTGGTCCCTGGTTGTAAGATCATTACGTCTGCCAGTGCCGGCTTCAATGAGTTCGATGTTGATTGGATGGCGTCTGAGGGGATTTGGTTCTGTAATACCGTCAACGCCGTGGCGGAGGCTACGGCCGATATGGCTATATTCTTGACCCTGGCTACGCTCAGGAACACGACTAATGCAGAGAAGAGTGCTCGAAATGGGGAATGGAGATCGGGTGCTGGTATAGTGCCAGGTCGAGATCCTGGGGGCTTGACGCTCGGTATTGTGGGCATGGGAGCTATCGGGAAGGTATCTAAGCCAACGCCTCAATTGAGTATGTGCATCTTTTTCTGACTGAAAATGGTTAGTATATGGCCAAAAAAGCTCTTGCATTCAATATGGAGATCAAATACTTCAACCGCCGACAGCTCCCTGCGGAAGAAGAGAACAAGTACAGCGCCACCTACTGCTCGACACTGCACGAACTCCTCGGTTCTGCCGACGTGGTCTCCCTGAACTGCCCCCTGAACACCGAAACAACCAACCTGATCGGCGCCGCGGAATTCGAAGCCATGAAGGATGGCGTATTCCTCGTCAATACAGCCCGCGGCGCCGTAATCCACGAGCCCAGTTTCATTGATGCCCTAGAGAGTGGAAAAGTGGCCCGCGCGGGACTTGATGTCTTTGTGAATGAGCCCCATCCTGATTCATACTTTTTGAAGAGTGATAAGGTCATTGTACAGCCCCATCTAGGCGGATTAACGGATGCCGCGTTTATGAAAGCTGAGAGGGAGTGTTTTGAGAATATCCGTGCGCTTTTCACAAATGGAAAGCCGAATTCGCCGGTGCGAGAGCTCAAGGCCAAGGTGTGAAGGATCTTGAAGGGCTATAGGACAGAATTGCAAGTGAATTTCATTGTATTGCATCAGCCAGGGAAAGGAAATAGGATAACACAAGTGGATATTTGGGAGTATATGCATTGAGAAGTATATGATTTCACATACATCAAAGCACATAGATTTCTACTGCCAGCACTACAATTTGATACTTGGGCCAAGGCGAGACTCCGCGACTAATGCTATATTCGCCATAGCCCTGGACCCTGTTGAACCCTGCATTATCTCATTCACCGGACTTTGCCCCTCCTCCAATGACCTCCATCTCCAAGCCTTGATAGCTGGTCTGTCACTGCCTACCCCTTCCATCACATCAACGATCCAGTTCCCAAGACTAGGAAGGTACTTGAATGCATGCCCACTTCCGCTTGTAGCAACCATTAGTCCCTCCATACCCGGGACCTTATCCACAGTGAGATGATTATCGAAACTATCATTGTACCAGCAGATACGTGTCATTGAGATGTGGATCCCTGCTTCTCCTAGTTCTGGCAGATATTCGTCCAGAAAAGTCTGAATCACTCTAAGCGCTTGCTTTGGTATTGCCCTGATTGTTTCTCCCTTGGTCCATCGAGTGATCGGTACACTGCGTTCGCGCCCGTCACTCTGTACCTGAGGATTTGTGTATTTTGTGCCCCGGTAGCCAATCTTGAGCCATCCGTCGTCCGTCCGCGGGAAGCCGTAGAGACCACCGACGTGGCCGTCACGCATTTTGTGTGCCCAGCTGGGGAACTTACTGGGTGCAAAGCAGTCATAAAGAGGGGAGTCCTTGGGGATCTTTAATAGCGCCACGGACCCGGCTGTGGCCTCGTTTAGACCGTCCAGGACTGGTAAAATTGACGGCGTCCAGCCACCGCATGCCAGAATGATCATGGAAGCGGGGTGACTTTTGCCATTCGCCGTTCGGATGCCGCTTACATTGCCGTTAGTGTCGAGTAATAGCTCCTTGAAATCGCCTGCTACAGGGTCAAGGACGAACTTCGCACCGTGACTGCGAGCCTTGTGTAAAGCAAAACGACAGGCCTTGTCAGCATATGTCATGCCACCTGTACGATCAAACAGAGCCACATTTGGTCGGCTAGGGTCTTTCCTCTTGAACGGCTCGAGATTGAGACCCAGCGACTTCGCCAGTTGTTGATCGTGCGCGTTGGTGGTGACGAGCTGGGTGTTCTTGGGCATAGATTCAAGGCTGGCTTGCTCAAACAGAGGCAAATTAGTGCTATCAGTCATAGATAAATGCCCATTGTTGACCCAGACGCGATCCGAAGTGGTCATTCCTGGAGGCACCGTCTGACCGCTCTGTAGCTCGGCATTCCACTGATTCCAGCCTTCTACGGCCTCGAGAGTTATGTCCTGGTAGATCGTGTCTTTGCCGTATCCTGCTCTGATGATCTTGTTGATATCTGCAGACGCTGCATCACAGCCATTGAAATATGAGTACAGCGTTTGATCGTATGGCTGTCTATCGAACACAGTCACATCGGTATAACCGCGGCGGGCAAGGTGTAAAGCTGTACTGAGGCCAAAGGCCCCCGCACCTACAATGATGATCGGGTCGTTTTTGTTCGGGCTTCTGGCCGTCATTGTAATTGGTCCTTAGACATGAAAACAGATTGACAGCAGATTGTATTCAGCGTGAAGTCGTTCTCAATTATGCGAGCGAATTCCAGGCATTCGCCAATTCATTCGAGGCAATTCTGCGCTGCTTGGAAAGATAGTCGGATACCTCCGAGATAACGAACTATAAGATTCCAGCTTTAAAACCAATGGAGATAGCATAAGTTCATTAGACTGATAAAGTGGCGTCTAAAATCAGAAGTTGGTGATATAAAGATACATAAATGAGAACTACTTGGCATAAGATGGAGAGCACTGAGTCAACTGACGCGGCTTGAGGTCTCGGCTTCTCCCGAGTCTTGTCGATCTAGTGTGACCGGATAGTTCCCGAAATCGTTTGTGATGCACGCAACGTATTGCTGTCGTATCAAACCCTAAGATAAACAGATCTACAATGTAGCAGACTCATGAGTTATCAATGACCCACGCCCTCGCCCGGCCGTGACTGTCAGATTGAGCATTTGGCAATTGAGGTAAAGAAAGACCGCGTACAGTGGAGAGAACACCGGCAAAATGGCTTTCAAAGACTCAACTCTAGCCAAGTATATCAAAAACATCAAGACCTCTCCAAGATCATTGATTGCGAATCGCACGCTCTTGACGTCGTCTGCTCTCTATGCACTTGCCGGTATTCCGCTATGTAAGTTTGGGCGCTTTTTACTTGAGACGAAGATCATTTAACCGCTTCTCAGGTTGGGACCAAGGTTCAAGCGCCACTATACCCTCTCTTCCAGGCTTCTCTAGAGAGTTCGGGATAACATCCGCATCCAATCCAAGCCAGGTTTCCAACTTCGTCTCTCTAGTGTACATAGGATGCGGTGTTGGAGCCGCTCTTTCGTTCTTCGTCAACGACCGTGTAGGCCGTCTATGGTCCCTCCGCTTGTACTCCTTCATCTGGATCGTTGGGCAGATGATTGCTGTCGGCTCTCAAGGGAACCTCAAAACTATGTACGCCGGTCGAATCGTGGCTGGATTCGGTATTGGGCCGCTTACAGTCATCGGCCCTGTCTCGCTCGTGGAGATTGCGCCGTCTGAAATTCGGGGTTTAATCACCACCTGGTTCAGCGTTGTCCTTTTGCTGTCGCTTTTCTTAGCCGCTTTCACGGTCTACGGCTGCTTTGTGAGCATGGCTGCCAGCTCGCTACAGTGGCAGGTTCCATTCTTCGTGCCAACCATCCTCATGGCCTTCGTAGTTCTCGCCAGTTTCTTCGTTAGTGAGAGTCCTCGTTGGCTCTTCTTGAAAGGTCGCGACGCAGAAGCCACCGCGGCTCTTGTGAAAATTCGAGGCCTGCCCCTAGATCATCCTCGTGTGCAGTCAGAGTTGCAAGACATCCAAAAGTCTCTCTCCAAAGAGCGGGCTGCCTACGGAAATGCTACTTCGTATTCCATGAGGGGTCTCGGAGCAATCCTGCGAGAGACTTTTCTGGTTCCGGCGAACCTTCGACGTACTCAGCAAGCCTTTATTTCGTATGCCCTAGCCCAGCTATCTGGCGCCAATAGCATAACGACGTATTTGGTCCCCATACTGAGCTTGGTCGGTGTGAAAGGCGGTACTTCCTACAGCCTCTTCATTGCCGGAATGTACGGTGTCGTCAAATTTATCTACACTCTAATTGCCAGTTTCTTCTTTGTTGACGCTCTTGGCCGTCGAAACAGTCTCTTTTTTGGTATCACTGTGCAGATGATGTCGGACATTTACATCGGCGTCTTTATCAAGTACAACCAAGCAGGACCGGTGCCTACTGCTGCGGGACAAGCTGCTCTCGCCGCCATTTTCATTCATGGCTTTGGGTATGCTGTGGGTAAGTAACTCGTCTTTGAATTTATCTCGAATTGATTCAAATGCAGCAAAGCTAAATGCAGAATCAGGCCTTTTAGTGTTGCCCTACGTATTCGTCTCAGAACTATGGCCAAATCAAATCCGTTCCTTTGGCGCCGCCTTAACCCAAACTTTTCACTGGCTATTCTTCTTCGGCATCAACAAAGCTGTCCCTTCACTTCTTTCCAGTACTCATAATTGGGGCGCGTTTCTCTTCTTTGCCGGTTGGTGTTTCTTGGCCCTCATCTATGCCTTCCTGGTGGTTCCCGAGACGGCCGGCGTGGACTTGGAAAAGCTGGATGCTTTATTCGAGGGTCCCTGGTGGAATCAGTATAAAAGACCCAAGGCTGTGGTGACAGAGTCCGTGGAGATCGGGTAGGCGTTCTTTTTCTCCCTATAGCTAAGCGAGGAGAGACTGACCATTATAAAGTCAGAATAGCGACAACGAAGAGACACGCTCAGCAGACGCGGTTGCCACGAAGGAATAAGGATTTTTTTTGTCTTCGTATATATGACTCATTTGTGTGAAAGCTCTTGAATGTATTTATTTTGTGTAAGAGCTACAGAGTGAAGCATTACTATTTTTATAGGCTTCAGGATGTCGCTATTGGGGCCACATCGGTCACGTATATGGTGCATATTGCTTTTCGAATATATACTTGGAAGTACTAACTATATCAAAAGAATTATTCTCAAAGTATTGTACAGGTGATTTCGTGTTGATTTCCGCCTGGGCAGAGCTGGATTAGAGTTGTCCATATCAGCTATTGTTGTGGGATGGTCTTACACTCATTCATACTATTAGTTGACCCTCGACGGATGACGACTATAGGTCAAGTTTGCATGCGATAATTCACGATCTAGAGAAATCAATGAGAGCCATAATATTTACATACAGCTGATAATCAGTCTACATCGATAGTGACGCAGACCGAAGGAAATAACCGTAAGAGTTCGGGAACCCCCGAGCTGATAAGCTTCCCTTCGGCTTTTGCAGCGAGGTCAAAATGTATAAATGACAAACAACTTTAAACACGAAATTGATAGAGTATGAAGCAAAGATTAGTAAACAAACTGAATTGACAATAATGGCCAACTACAGGCCTGAAGACCGGAATGGCTTGCCCCCCATCGGCTTCATCGCCGTGGAATGTTTCTTCTATCGCCCTGCTGGTGATGCATTCAGCGAGCTCACATGGAATTTCCCTATTATTCGAGAGCTAGCCGAGGGCTCCAAGGAAGGCGTTCTTGTGTCAAAGGACGAATACAACGAGGAATTTATTGAAAGCTTCGTGGCTGCAGGTCAGAGATTGGCTGATAGGGGCGCTTGTGGTATCATCACCAGCTGCGGATTTTTGGCTATGGTGCAACCCTTGTAGGTCGATCCGCCACATGAGAGAGCTATTCCTAGAGCTAAAAAAGTTACAATGTAGGCTTGCGGCAAGACTTCCTATCCCAGTGGCGACATCATCTCTCCTTCAAATTCCTTCCATCTTAGCCTGGCTTGCACCCGACCAAAATATCGGAATTATTACCTACAACGCCGACGAATTGGGACCCTTACATTTTGAGCGCCTGGGTATTCCTGAACAAAATGCTGCGCGTTGTTACGTTCGCGGTGCACCCGCAGGAGGCCATCTGCAGCGACTGGTTCGCATGCAAAGCCCTTACAGCTTCGATGCCATCGAGACTGAGATGGTCAGTGCGGCCAAAAGCCTTGTCGCGGATCACCCTGACATCGGTGCAATCGTGCTTGAGTGCACGCAGATGCCGCCGTTCGGGCAATCGGTGCAACATGCTGTGAATTTGCCGGTGTATGATGTCTATACTATGGCGAGCTGGTTTTATTCGGGGGTGGTTAGGAGACGTCCAGTGCAGTGGAAGAACTTGGATAGTCAGCGGACGGGGCCTATGGTTGAGAGGAATATTATGTAGTTATACTAGAAGAAGTCAAATAAGAGAGTAGAAGCCCCGGCCTTTAGATGATGACAGTTCAGTCTTTGGGACAATCCGTTCTCTGGAATATTCTCTGTGGTCATCAAATTATACCATACAACGTATTGAAAAGAGACTCTGGGGCTCATTGTTCGATAACAGATTTAATTTCTGTTTCCACCAACTTGAAAATAGACTCTACCTTTGTGCTCGAGCATGTTGCAGATCTGAATGGACAAGAGAACACCCTAGGGTATGTTCATAACCCTCCACATCAGCTTGTCATTTTACCACGTCTCTGACCTCAAGGGAATTGGACTGCCGCTTCAAATTGGGCTGAGAAATGACTCCGATTCGAGGATTATGCTAATAGTGACTTCTGGTAAGCGTGGGAGTCTATGAGTAATTCTCCTCAATTGGGGACTTGAGGCAGATTCAGCTCGAGATCAATAGCTCTTATGAACGCGCCACCCCCTCTGTCAGCCTCGAGATTGACTGTACGGGCTTCCTCTGTTGCAAATCATCACAAATGGGATTTTTATAAAAGACTTTCTTGTCCTGTAGTCCCGCATTCGGCTCTACGATCATGATCAGACAGACAAGTCAGATCAAAAAAGCCCCTTAGGGTTTCTATTTGCCAACAAGTGTTCTTGGCATTGACACCTTAATGGTGAGGCATCAACTACGCCACATGTTTTGGTCCACAGCCACAGTGGGTGGCGTCTTTGCGTCACTGAGTTTCTACGTAATTTTAAGGCTCCTAAGCGGGGTCTCTCCTTCTGGGTTGCCGGACAACAGCCAAACATTAGATTTTGTCTGCTCTTTTTATTCTCCTCCACTTTTCTTTTCACCTCACATCTAGATCTCTTTTAGAGGCTGCCTTTTTGACTTGTTAAGACTGTCAATATTTGGTCTTTCACTGTCGGACCCAAGGCTTATCCTGAGGTTGGCTAAGGCAGACACGCAGGGAAGTCGCCACCAGCAAGATGTTTATGCTCCGAAACGGTATGTCTGAACCCTTGTCAATATCCCCGCCAACCTTAACCACTCCTCGCTATCGTTCAACCAACAAGAAAAGATTGACAGTTATTATCCATACAGTCAGTAAATATCTCTTCGGAGACGCTTCGAAGGAGGCCATCATCGACATCCCCCAAGGCCAGCTGTACCTCGTCCGTCCTTTGTCGCCAAAGGGATACTCCGAGTTGATCTTCAAAGACGCCGCCGCCACTATTCGTCGAACAGGGCAAGAGTTTCAATACCAGCTTGTCGTTCAACGGGCATACGAAGAAGGAGAGGAAGAGCTCGCTGAAGAGGAAGACGAAGAAGGAGCCGCGGATGCTTTAGATAAGGACGAAAGAGTGTTCTTGCTCGACCAAGCTCTTCACTTTCGATCAGTGGTACGCGACGGCGGTGATAAGGTTCTCGCCTGGAGAGATCTGAGTGGCGATCCCGGTGATCTTTACGAATTCGTCTGCGATTCCTCCGTTTCGCCCGATAAAGTCGCGACCTTTGAAGCTGCTGCGGTGCAGTGCCAGTACGAGAGGAAATATCGAAGAAGCTTCCAGCGAGCCACCGAAGAGGAGTTGCAGGAATTTTCCTTCGAAGAAGATAGTCCTATACCATCGGCTAGCCCGATTGATTCACCACGGGGTCCAAGCGCAGCCGAATCTACAGCAGCTATGGCAAAGGACGTGGAGTACGCAACCCAAAAAGGCATCATCAAGCCTATCGAGGAGACTACCACGGCACCGGCGGCAGGCAACGTGCCTGAAGCCAGGGAAATTCTTGCCAAGGAACGCGCAGAGCTGCATATGTTCGATTTTGCTTCTGGTACTTTTATTTTGCAGGATAGCGATGTTGTTGCGACCGTTTCCGAAATTGGTGATTGGCAGTATTGGCTTCAAATCACAGGCACTGAAAAAGAATGGCTCGGCCAGTCTGTCGTTGGCGACATCAACCCTGTGTTCAACTTTGAGTATCTTTCATTCATCTTCAACCATTATGCGGATGATGGTTCCGCATATTCTTGGCTGCTTCGATTCAAAGATCAGCCGACGGAGGAGAGATTTCAGGAAGGTCTGATGCAGGCTCTGTGGGAGCAATTGAATGAAATCAAGTGGGAAAAGCAGAAGGAAGATGAACGTGACTATGTTCTTGATGCCTTCCAGGATCTGACCATGGAAGACCAAGGATCTGACAACGAAGAGGAGGCGGAGGAGGAGGAAGAAGAGGAAGAGGACGACGAGGGTCAACGGAGCGAGCACTACGACACCGATGAGGAAGAAGATGACGTGCTGACCGGACTTCGTGATGAGAATGTCAACTCGCAGCTTGCTGTTGGTTACAAACACGATCGGTCTTTTGTCGTCCGAGGCTCCAAAATTGGAGTTTTCAAGCATACCCCTAATAATAACCTCGAATTTTCTACGAATATTTCCAAAGTGGAGACACCTGGCGGCAAATTGTTCAGCCCGAAAAAGGTCATGCTCCATGCTGAGGATTCGAATATGATTTTGCAGGATGGATCGAATCCTAATGCTTTGTACCGTATGGATCTTGAATATGGCAAGGTTGTCGATGAGTGGAAAGTTCACGATGATATTGGTGTTACCACATTTGCTCCAGAACAAAAGTTCTCTCAAATGACTGGGGCGCAACCCTTCTTAGGTGTCTCGAATAATGCTCTCTTCCGAGTTGACCCACGTCAGTCTGGCAACAAGTTGGTTGATGCTAACTTGAAACAATATGCAAGCAAGAATGACTTTTCGGCTGCTGCAACAACAGAGAAGGGTTATATCGCCGTCGCTTCAAACAAGGGTGATGTCCGTTTGTTTGATCGTCTCGGAATAAATGCCAAGACTCATATTCCAGCTTTGGGTGAGCCGATCATTGGTCTCGATGTTTCTGCCGATGGTCGATGGGTACTGGCCACTTGCCGCACCTATTTGCTCTTGATTGATGCCATGCAAAAGGATGGCAAGAATGAAGGCAAGCTTGGTTTCGAAAAGTCTTTTGCCAAGGACTCCAAGCCCCAGCCTCGCCGTCTTGGTCTGCAGCCAGCACATGTTGCTCAGTTCCAGCACGAGACCAAGCAACCGTTGGCATTTACGCCTGCTCGTTTCAACACTGGCGTTGACAGTGAAGAGACCTCCATCATCACTGCGACGGGTCCATTCATCATCACCTGGAACATGAAGAAGATTCTCGCCGGAAGGAAGGACCCATACACCATCAAGCGTTACGGCGAGGATGTCATGGCCGATAATTTCCGTTTCGGTTCTGACAAGAATGTCATCGTTGCTCTCCCGAATGAGGTCAACATGGTTCAAAAGAAGAGCTTCAAGAAGCCTACCCGTGAGAGCATTGCTGGTCCTATGACACCTGTGCGTAGGAGTGCCGCTCACCGCTTGGGCCGGAACGACATTGTCAACTCTCCTTACTAGTTATCTTTCATACACGATTGACGGTTTTCTTTTTCCTTGTGAGACGGCGTCTTTCCCCTTGATTTTATATCGTTTCTGATATCATTCATGTTCATGCCCATACCCCTGATATCATTTTGCTTTTTCTCTACACACATTGGTCTAATCACTGCTTCTCGACGCTCAGCAAATCTTTTTATCCTTCATGCGCTTGTATGACTAGCTTCTTTTCCCTATCTGCCTCTTACACTCTACTGTAGGTAGCAATAACGAATACAATCCACGTCTACAATCTTCTATCGTCTATCTTCCACCAAAGGAGAGTAGCATCCATTGCATACAAACTATGTAGGTATCTATCAACCAGATGACTTGCACGTAAAAGCAGATTATGTACTAATATACCAGATCTCCACGCCCAAAATGTCAAATTTCGACCCTTCATCTGACAGAGGCTCATTCCCAAATGTAGGACACGAATCACTAACGCCCTTTTCAACCGAGTCGTCGATCCAAAGGCCGTAGTGGCCGTCCCTACCAAGCAAGCATGGTTAGCATTCTGTTGTCCGCGAAGAGAGGAAAAGGGCGGGAGGGGAGGCAGGCGAGCATACCCTCCACCGACACTCAAAAATCCCGTTTCGCAGAATATCATGTAATCGTTCATACCGCTATAAGGGAAGGCTTTAAATCGTATGCGTTCGGGGGTACTTGTGCCGCTGTTCGTCGTCGGACCTTGGCCCGTTTGGGGTAGCGCGAGGAGATTATTCTGTTTCGTCGTTGTCATTTTTGGAGATGTTGTGGGTGTTTGAGGTTTTGGTGTACTCGCTCTCAGCGTTGTGCTGCGTACAGCGTGCGTTGTATCCGCGCTCGGTGGAGGAGGGAAGCCGGCGCGTTGGAGTTCTTCGTCCGTCATTGTACGGAATCCACTCCCTTCCTTTTCATTTTCTTCGTCATTATCTTGTCCGTCATGTGTGTGGTTATTATTTCCGATGGTTTGATGATTATTCAACGCGCGCTGCGGTACACCCAGAACACTGGCTCTCCACAAAAAGCATTCCCCCGTCCCATAAAAGTGTGATGCCGGGTGCGGCGCATCAGTCAAGTAAGCACCAAACACCGCTCCACCTCCGCCGTTCATACCATCGGACGTATCACGTACTACGAGCACGTACCCAGCGCGCGGATGATGTTCGCCTATTTTCCGACAGTGGTCGTATAGAGTGCTCAGAGAGGAGCCGTCGCGTTCGAGGCTGTACGCTAGATGCCAGGTGTCGACTAATTGCAGACGGGGCGGGACGAGCAGACGAATCTCTTCGGCGAGAGCGCGCGAAAGAATCGTGCTGCTGGATGAGGATTTAAGTGTCAGTGGCGTCAGAGGAGGCGGTTGGAAGGGCGAGGCGGTGCGTTTAGGGGTGTAGAGGGATGTGGAGGATGAGTGTGTGCTGTTCATGGTGTTGGCATTGCCCGCATTGCGGTTGTTGTTCTTGGTGTGGTTTTGGGGCGGATCGGTGAGGCGCCGATATAGACCGGATACGACCCGGCTAACAGGATATGAAAAGTAATTGTTGTTGTGATTGTTTGAGGTTGATTCTGTCAGCGACGAAGATGATGTGGCTGCTGTTGTGGTGGTGTTTGTTGAAGGTGGTCTGGTCCCGAGGGGAGTGCCGGACCGCGATACTGATCTCGAGCTGGTAGTGGACATGTGCGATTTCGCTATAGATCGTTGGGCAAATTGTCGACGAAGCTGCAATGATATTGGAGAAAAGTTGTGTAATTGTAGTCAAGATATGTTGGCGTGGAAGTTGGCCGAGATAAGCTCCACGATTTAACTGAAAGTTAACTAAAAGTTACCCCACAATCGGTCCACGGCTTATTTTGAGAACGGCGGATAAACAAACATGGCAGAACCTACGTGTAGGAAAATAATGTGTACATATGGGTATATTAACATTACTTCGTGATCTAACTGTATATACTCGACTATATCCCCGGTCGAAGATCCACAGTCTCAAACTCCAACCCTTTGGCTTCGAAAACATGTCCCGGGCGAAGCGCATCCGTATACAAATTCGTCTCTGCGTGAGGATGAAAGAGCCCCTTCTGAGTGCAGCCAAGCACCGACTTCAGGCCAGGAGGATCGGTCAGACGGAACACTCCCCAGTCGGGATCTTTGGATGGCGCGCAGACTATCGCGATGCTCTCCGGTAGCATAGCTTGGTAGCCACAATGTGTATGGAGATCTCGCGAACTCATGAAGCATGTCTGCGTTGGATGTGTATGAATCCAACCGAGCACCATTAGATCTTCAGAATCACAAAAGTCAAATATCGCCGATTCATTGACCGTTTCGCAAGTATCGGATGTTGATTCTTGCTCGGGTATGAGCAATTTGGACACGAATAACGCGTTAGAGATTAGTGTACCGCACAAAATACCGCATGTCTCGAGATTCCGCCGAGTGTTGGAATCAGCCAATCTTAGGAACTCGTGACGTAGATTAGGAGGCAGGAATAAGGTCCTTAGAGGGGTCCCGTTTTCAAGATATGCGGACGGTTTGAATGTGAATGTCGACGGGTTTAGGTCGGAAGGGTCTGCTTGCGGTTCAGTAACATCGGCAGACTCTTTCGATGGCAAAGGCGGGCCCGCAGAGGATAATTTGGTCGGGCGCGGAGGTGGCTGTTCGATCAAATAGTGGTCTTCCCTGTATTCTTTCGGTGGCGGCGCGGGAGCCTTTACTGGCTCTACCTGACTATACGCCGTTTTTGGGACACCCTGCGGGAATGCATCGTACTGTTTTTGCTTAGGCACAGTAGGATATCGGTACGTTGAAGTCGCTCCCACTCGCTCCGATTGTCGAGGCTGATCCTGCCTGTGCTGTGGCGCTTCCATACGCAACCGAACTTCCTGAATGCGCCGGCTCAAATCATCCGCACTACCAGCCTTCTGTTCATCTAGAGCTTGCTCCCAGTCTCCCCACATTCCCCCGGTCCGTCGAGTGCGTTCTTCATCCTGACTTATCCCGGTCGCTCTGGCTCGTTTAACGGTTTCGCGGCGATTTATCTCTCGATGAGCAATCTGCACTGCAAGCTCCTTATTCTCCGCTGCTTCCAACGGCTGCGCTGTACCGGACAGCGCCGGATCGGAAATGGGCGGGTAGCGAGAGGCTGGAGCATCATTGCGTACCTGCGCAGCTTGGGCTTTTCGTGCCTCACGGGTTTGTAGTAATTGCTGATACCGTTCATAGCGCTTGTTTATCTGCGGTTTCAAGCCTTCGAGTTTCTTGATGTTGATCCTGACCTGATTCTCGGCGACAATGAGCCCTGGACGGTTGCTCGGGTCCTTCGCATCGGGATGGTTTACTAGATTCACCAGGACTAATTGCGCATGTCGGAAGAGGAGTAAATAAGCTTGTTCATCATGACCTTCGCGTTCGTATATTTCGGCCTGATCAGAAACCGTTGTTAGCACCTTGAGTGTTATCATCGGCCTGAATGAATGACAAACCTCCTTGACCAAAGAATTTGCTGTCCTCAGCCAGTATTTCAGCGGAATGTTCGGGTTGTACTCGTAGTCTTGGGCAAGCCGTGTGATTTGTTCGACGTTATGCGGCGCTGAAGAGACCCGGGTGGATGTCATGTCGGCAACTCAATGACCCCTGCATCTGGAGGTATTGGAAAAAACCACGTTTCTGATGGGTTCTCTTATCTGAACATCCGATGAAACATTTGCGCTTTTGGAATGGTCTCTTGTTGGGAGATTTCCTGGTCAAAAACTGCGGAGGCGGCGCGTTTCGGGCAGGCAGCATAAATGTCAGGTGGGGTGCAGCGGCGTCCCCAGGGTTGCTCAGTCGCGCTTTCCTTTTCCACCCCTCACCAGATGGAATTAATCTGCTGCCTACTAAAAAAGAATAATGGAATCAGACCTGTGCATTCATCAGCTCTGCCTTCAATATATCCGAAGAAGTCGCGTTCAAGGAAACAATTACGGACCACCACGGCGGTGATTGGAGACGATCAGATTAGATTCGAAGCAGTCATTGGTCAGCGTACCTTGCTGCTTTTTTTTCCGGCGCAGATGGAATCACAAGCTGATTTCATCTACCACAAGAGCTCCGTTAATGACATTTCATGACTCGTGGAGCTCAAGTGGAGCTTAATCCTGAGAAAGACTCGAAACGCAACTGTGACTTTATACAACAAATGTCGGTTTTCAACCCCCTCAGTCCCAATCGATGAATCATTGTTCTCTCAATGGATTCCTCCTACGCCCTCGAACGGAGGCGCGCAGTAGGACGAATACGCTGCTGGTGAACACCGTCTACGGTCGACTATTTTCTATGTCGCAGGAACTTCGAGGAAGGCCAAGAAAGCCGCCCAAATTCATACCGAAAGTGACAGCAAAAGCGCCACGGAAGACCGAAAAAAAAAAAGGGACAGGAGCTGTTCACAAGGTCAACATAATCAGCGACAAACTTTGTGGTAAGATCGGACGACTGACTCATGATTGACCAAAGATATATTGACCGAGTATCACTAGATGACATCACGCGACAACTATCGAGTGTACTTACTGTTAACAAACCATCCGTGATTCTTGATCTATACCCCGGCCGCCCAATTCTATCCTCGAAGATCAACGACCTTGTACAGCCGTATCGACACATCCTCGTCGAGCCTCGCACATCCCAGATGTATCATAAATATCTCAACGAACTCAGTCGGAAGGATAAGGAAAGAATTCAAGTACACAAGGACAAAGTACATTATGGTTCATTACATGGGATCGGATGGTTGGAGCTACTGGATACATATGTTCCTGCAGAAGTACCTGTGGGCATGAATAAAGACCTACTCATCATTGCCAACTTGACCGACAGAGCTTTCAAGAATGCTTCACGAATATGGTCAGCTCTGGTCGGACATTCCCTTCTGAACCGAGGCCGGTTCAGTGACTGGAACGTTCGAACTCTCATGATTCTTCCCCCGGAAGAAGCTGAGTCAGTCATCCCACGTTCAATTCGCAATAGGAGAAAAGTGGCAATACTGAATGAGGCATACTCTCGGCAATCATTTGTTGTTGCCGAGACCGACAACACCGAAAATATCATTCCACGAGGATATGAGCTCGTAGAGAAAAGTGCAGCTTTGGTCACCCAGCGAATGGCAGAAAAGCAGATCGTTCTACCTCAGCTTCGATTACGAGGTACCCCAGAGTCATACGTTGAAGTTCCTGCAGGCCCGAAGACCGAACCGTATGCTGCAAAGTATCCACTCTTCGTGGGAGAGCCGTTCAAGGAATTTCTAGAGAAAAAAAAGCAGTACGAAGAGATCATCAACAGCTACTATCACAAACATGGAGGGAAGATAGAAGCCGAATTGGTAGATGCAAGGACACGCGCTCCGGTCGTTCGTATTGCAAAAGAATTGGCCAAGCAACAAGTTGAACTCAGACTAACTAACACCATCGTCCAAGCAAAATTGAATGCAACAGATTTCGAGGAAGCAAAGCTCTTCAAGGAAATCGTCAAGAGAAATCCAGAAATGAAGCAGCTCGTGGAGCGCAGACGAAATCTATTCAAGTTGCGCACTCAGGTCCTACATTCTGCGGCAGACTTGGCAAAGCTCGAGCTGCGGATCTACTCCAGTGAAGAAGGCCTCCTCAAATCAAAGGTTAATACACTGAGACACGCAAAGGAGCGACTGTTTCGAGAAGCCATCAGGCAATATTCTCAGCAAGCGTCCAAAATTAGCGGAGATTATTCGAGGGCGCGTGCATCGGTTGTGCACCTAGCCAAAGCATCGGATGATGCAGTGGATATGGCCAAGCGGCAAATCGAGATCGCCTCTCTGGAAGATAAAGTCGCCAAAGCGAAATTGGACCCAGCGACCGAGTTAGCGGAGCTTGAACGACAGAATTCCATACTAGTCGATTTGAGAAAAGAATTTACCGACCAGAGCTCCGAAGCTCTCACTCACGCCAGTAGAAAGCTGCCAAATTTGGTCAATGACTATCGCGTCGCTCTTGGAGCATCAGGAGATATCAAAGATTCCGGGTTGCTCTGGGACCACCGTCCATTCGAGCCACTGTATATACACCCGAAGGAGGTGACGCCCAAGGGTAGCGGCTGCACTATCGTATACAACGAACCAGAATCAAAAGATAAGCTATTTGAAAAGTTCGCCATCGACAATACTCATGATCGGCACGACGAAGCCGTCGAGATGGCCCTGTCAGTTGTGGGCACATTCGGCATTCGAGCCAGGGAGACAGTCGCCGATATGCTCGACAAGCTATTTCCCGGTCAATCACCCGCAGAGGTCATTAAACTTGTCCCTGAGCTGTTTGATTGCATACCTAAGCAACTTCGTCATCCTATCAGTAAAGACACCTCCACGCTGCCGCATAACACAACAGTATCCCCCTCATTCTACGACGAGTTCGAATACATGCCCGGACAAATCACCCTCCAATGCCTCCCTGTAAGCGCACTCCTAGGCTTACTCAAGGCATACCTGAACACGCCGAACGCGAGATCATTCTTGCAGGTCAATCGCAGTCTCGGTGGGTCAGCGACCTTGTTTGCACTCCGCTCTTGGGTTTTTGAAGCGTGAGCTGCTACCTTCTTGTATACTATGTTCTTTTTTGTGGCGTTCTTTCTTGATACATGGGTGCATAAATCGGTGTTGTTGTGTACTCATATAGAGAAAAGACATTCTTGGCGTTTGTTCTAGAAAGCTGGACTAAGTGACATGTCATTTAATCATGTACCATATCATACTTTGTTAAGACACAGAAATAACCCTGCTTCATACTCGATATCAAGAACAGACCACCAAAATGAATTATACGAATCTCAAACTATCTCCCACAGCAGACGAACCACGCAGTACAGAGATAGTATCGTTGACAGACAAGTGGCCCCGACCTGCTTCAAGATCCTGCAGCTGCAGCCGATGGCACAAGGGCAATGGCCGTAGGGTTGAGCCCATGCGTCTTCCGGCCCTGCCTCACAACTACATTCGCAACATGATTTCTGCTTCAATCATGTGGCTCCGCTGAGAGGCGCCGACGGCGTGGCTGTTCCGCCGGAGACCAGTAGTTCCAGGTATACCAGTGTAGTTGATCTCGGTCCCCGGTTCGGTTACGGTCTTGCGACCGAGTCAATGGTTGTTGCTGTTGAGAGAGCTGCAGCGGCAGGCCGTTTGATGTTGTTGATATTGCAGTTGTCGATGCTGAGGTTGTGGGGATAATGGGAGTGACTGTGATCGCAGTTGGTATGCTTGCAGCACTTCTTGCTGGAGTTGTTATTCTTGTGGTGAGGCTATACCTGATGGCTGCAATGAAAGCGATCCTATTGATGATAGCGGCGGTATTGCTGGGATTATGGGCGGGTAATGGCGGTGGATATGTTCGTGTTGGCTCTATTGGTGGTAGATCGACAGCCCTGGCTGTGCTTGCTGAGATATCTGCGGTGATAGAGATGGGTATGGCGACTGAGGAACCTGTAATGGTTGTGAAAACTGACCCAGCTGTCTTTTGGTGTCTAGCTGTACAAACTGTGGCTGTGACGTCCGCACTGCGGCCTGCCACGATATCTGCACAGAAGCTTCGGCTGTCGCCGGTACTCTCTCCAGATATTGATTCAGTCCAGTGGATGCATAACCTCGATCGCTCAAAGCATCTGTGTCCGAGACTTCGTGATTGGCGTCATACCTCCTCTCATCGTACCTGACCACATAGTCCGTGGCATCAACGCAGTACTGACAGATGATGTCGTAGTCCCCATACCGAGGTTGTGGTTCGCTCCTGTTGATCGTTATCAGTCTCATCGGGTCTACATTGTAAGAACCCTTGATAGTGAGCCAGCTGAGCAGTTCGTCGAGAGGGATCAGAGCCAGCAACCTGTTGTCGGGCCGGAGAACGAAGTATATAGGGCGGGAGAGCCAACAACATAGATCTGGGGTGGTTTGGACTGTGTTCGCAGAGTGAGCGGACATTTCCGACCAGTAACGGCCGTTCAAGGATAGGGAATATCGAGCATTGACTAAAGATGGTACAGCATAAAAGAGATTTTGCCTTGAATTGATGTTGATGTGGATGATTAATGACGGTCAGTCATGAAGAAAGTGAAGCTAATGTTGTGGAGTGAAGAGCAAGAGCAAAGGAAAGGGCGTCGAAGATATCTCCGTGGTTCCTCTTCTGAGTCACTTTGTACAAATGTCTCATCCTTGTTTCCTTTTGAACCCTTCTCTGCCAATAGTAGGCTTCGGTTGATTTCACATTCTCGTCGATCTGAGTTCAGCCATATTCTAGAATTCCGTGAAAAATCCTCTTTGGGTACTCCCCTGGCGTTCGGACCTCGGGTATACGTCAATCATGACAATTCCGGTTCGGTTGATGTTGATATCGTGGTTGCTAGAAGCAAAGGCTTACCCACTACTAAGCTGGGGAATCTATCTTCGTCGAGAGAAAAGAGGAAAGGAGAGGATGATTCTGAGATAATTACTCAAAGCGGTTAGTTCATGACTTACCCCACGTTCCACCCTCTTTCAGCCAATCAATGCTAACAATCGTCATCTACTTCAATCATCGAGATGTCAAGTTTCTCGACTTCGAACCTGACGTCTCCTCAATCCATCTTCGGCATTAGCAATCTGTCACTTTCAGATTGTCTATGACTAAAATCTTGATTTGATGATACTTCTGTAAAAGAGGCCCAGCTCAATATGAAGGGAGCATCCAGCTCGAGCCATATGGCAGCTGCCGAGGTCACAACAAGCAATGGAAAGCCATCAACCGGCTTCACCGTGTTTGTCAACACAATCAATGGCAAAGCTTCTTCAGATGGCAAGAAGGCACAAGCAGTCAACCCTTCGACTCGTCGTCCATTATGGGATGTTCCAGTGGCAACGGATGATAATATCGAGACTGCTGTTGCTGCGGCTAAAGAGGCCTTTGAGACATGGTCGCGAACTCACTGGAACGAAAGAGCAAAGTCCCTTCACAAAGCTAAGGAAGCGTTGATGGAAATTAGGGATGATATGGCAGAGTTGATCATGCAAGAAGCGGGGAAGCCTGTAGGTACCGTTGTATCCGGGATGATTTCGCAGCTAACACTGTAAAGTTGCAATTCGCCAAGATGGAAGTCGACCACTCAGCCAGATTTTTGTCATATTACTGTAAGTCAGATATATCCCATATGAAAGAGGTGGTTAACAAGCAAAGCATCACATCCGGAATTGGAAACAAAAGTAGTTACAGACAACGACGAACTCCGCCTGACTGTGAAGCATGTGCCTATGGGAGTTGTTGCGGCCATCTGTCCATCCATCCACCCCCTGTTACTAGCGGTAGCCAAAATTGGTGCAGCGCTGATAACCGGCAACGCTATAATTGTGAAGCCGTCCCCCTTCACACCATATAGCACCCTGAAATTCGTCGATCATATCAAATCGATATTTCCATCAGGAGTCCTTCAGGCATTGAATGGCGACGAAAAGCTAGGCCCGGCCTTGGTCGAGCATCCTGACGTACAGAAAATTGCCTTTACGGGCTCTACTGCCACAGGGAAAAAAGTCATGGCTGCTGCTAGCAAGACTCTGAAGCGTGTGACACTTGGATTAAGTGGCAACAATGCATGCATTATCTGTCCAGATATAGACGTGTCGGTGGTGGCGCCTCAGGTCTCGGTTGGCGCTTTTTTAAACTCGGGTCAATCTTGCCTCGCCACCAGACGCATTTATATACACGAAGAGGTATATCAAGAGTTCATGCAACACATGATTGACGTGGTCAAATTGTGGAAAGCAAGTCCTTCCTTACCAGGGGCAGGAAACATACTTGGTCCGATTCAGAATGAGTCACGATATCAGACTGTGAGACAAATTGTCGAGGACTCAAAGAGAAAAGGCCTTACCTTCGCTCTCGGCAATGCAGAGTTTGATGAAGATAATCACTTTGTGATTCAACCTGCGATAATTGACAACCCTCCTCATGACTCTCGCATCTTGATGGAAGAAGCTTTTGGTGCGTATACATGGATTGTAGCAAAGCAATTATGACTAACGTGCTAGGTCCCATCATATCTCTCTTCCCATGGAAAGACGAACGCGAAGTACTCAGCCGTGTCAATGATACGAAAACCGGGCTTGGGGCCAGCATTTGGTCTGGCGATATGGACCATGCAGTCGCTATCGGCGAGCAGATCCAGGCTGGTATGGTAACCATCAACAGCCACCCAGCACCGCTTCCGAGTGGATATCTGTCGGGGTGGAAAGAGAGCGGGCTGGGCGGCGAATTGGGTACTGAAGGTCTTCTGTCATATTGCAACGCGCAAACCATGTACTGCTATAAATGGCCAGTTGCGCCTGGTTCCGCTGAAGCTGAATAAAAACAAAGCCAAGGACTCATGTATGTATTAGGATGCTTTCAACCTTGCGACCACTACCGATTTTCATTTCCCCATCTATAAAGTCGTTTCAAATCCTGATCAGAGCACGCTCATAGCTCCACCCATCATACGTCCCCGTAGATTGGTTTTGCGTCTCATACTTTCGGAACCCAATCACCGGTCTAACCACCTTGACTTTTCTGGTAGCATCGTCCGGATCTCGCTGCGTATACCAGATACAGCAAACCTCCGGATCGACAATGAAAGTAACGAACTGGAGAGTGAAATAAATGAACATCATCGTTTGGGTGAGCGGCGCTTCAAAGCCGGCGAAATACCAGGATACGGCGCCGGAGAATGCGGATATGGAGAGGATGGAGATCCCGATGGGAAAGGCGAGCGGGGATTTGTAGAGTATCTGGGACATGATTCTTGCTTTTACCAGTCTGTCTAGGTCATTTGTATGGTTAATGATGTGAAGTTAAGAGAGAGAGGTCGGTGGCCCCCAATCTTTGTCTTTAGTCTGGCTTAGCGTTGCTGCCTGAAGACTCGGGCACAAGTTCACATGATTAGTTCGTCTCGTAGTATTTATTAGCTTTCACCTGAAGGTTATCTTCACCTCCACTTACCATGTAGTGCAATCATGCTATAATACATGGAGCCCTCAAGCGCATGGGAGCAAGCCATGCAACTCACCTATCTCCCTCGCTGCTGTTCTGTCCCCCATCCAGCAACTGCACTCACTGCCTTATCTCGTCGAGCACAGATTGATAAGAAGATCACCCGCCAAAGGGCTCACCCCTGAGGCGCCCCCGGAACAGGCTTAGTGAATGGAACCACGGGGATATCTAGCCTGATAGACAGGGGTGCCACTGGCACGTTGCTAGCCCACATGCCGTTAGCCATGGCTTATACCCGATACATCTCATCCACTTATTGTCTCCCTCCAAGTGATGATTTATCATGCTCTCGTCTGGCGGGGTCGTATGGCTCTTGACTAGGGCTAGTAGACTGCAAATCCTGGTTATGTACATCGTGTAGTAGTATGTAGCTACATGCGCGGGTCAGATGGCGCGGATCATTCTGGCCTCAATGCCACCCGACCCTGCAATGATAGGAGAGTACTACTTAATGGTCTGACGACCCTCGTCGTTCTGCATCGTCGCAACGACGAGGGAAACGGTCCGTCAAAATGCTCAGCACAATCCTCATTGCGGCCAGTCTGCTCGTCACACCGGTCTTCGCCGACCTGGAAACCGTGACTAGTAGCGATCGCGATCGAACCTACTGGGTCCATGAGCCGGATGACTTTGAAGATGGACAAACATATCCAGCCATCATCGCATTCCATGGCAGTAGTGGGATAGGCTACAATATCGACGGATTCGCCATGGAAGCTGATGTGCGATTGTCTTTACCTGCGATTCCAACTGCGTATTCTTCCGACGTGAGTATCCCTCTCTCAGATCAAACCAGTGCAGGCGGATAATGATCTATGTAGCGATACTTTATCTACCCTGATGGCGTGGACGGGTACTGGGCTGGTCCAACATATGCCACCGTCTCCGTAGCGGAGGACCTGCAATTCGTAAGTGATTTGATCGCCGACATCAAGACCAAATACAGCGTCGACAGCAACCGGATCTATGCGACTGGGTTATCGAATGGGGCCGGATTTGTGGGTACGATTGCATGCAGTGAAGTCGGCGGACAGTTCGCTGCCTTAGCACCTGTTGCTGGATCGTTCTATACGGATGTCAATGGTACGGGATGTACGCCTGCAAGGTCGCCGTTGCCGATTCTTGAGATTCATGGAGGGAGTGATCAGACGGTCTTTTATGATGGGGGCGAAGGTGAGGGTGGTCCTTTGCCGGCTATTCCTACTTGGTATGCGTCCTTCATCTCTTGTTTCGAGTGCCTCACAATGGAGATCGTGGCACTGATGCAATTTAGGCTTGGTTACTGGCAGCAGCGAAATGGATGCACAGCCAATTCTACCGTCGACAGTGACAGTGGTAACGTGCATCATACATCGTGGGTATGTGGCGGGCAAAATGGAACCTTGCAACACTGGAAGGTCGACGCGAATGGTATACTATTCCTGCATGAAGCAGTAAACAAGTTTCAAGCTCACGATGCAATAATACAGGACACGACTGGCCATCTGAAACGATCAATTTCGATATGTTGGCTGCCGGAATGGGGCCCCAGCCGATTGAAGCTAATGACATTGTGACTGAGTTTTTCGATCAGTTCTCTCTCTCTGATTAGTTGGTAAAGAGATTCCAGACGCATTGATCGGTCTTCTGCCGTTGCTTGGATGGGAAGGGATCAGAAATACACGGCCACGTCCTTCATATTCAATATACTCTGATAAGATTTTACATCCTCTACACTTCCAGCCATAAAATTAAAACACCAAATCGCACCTTCCAAGGAGGACTTGATCAGATTCCAGGTGGGTGTGTCTCCTGGGCTACAATCTCAGTAAAAGCAATTATGATTCGCTCGATAAAAAGAGATACATACGACCCTAACCCTACTTCGTCTACTAGTTTCACAAAAGTAAGCACTAGGACAGGCATCCGTCATTACAATCTACACCATCATTAACTATTCTCATCAAACATATCCACTTATGCTAGTCGCAAAGTTTCGTTGAATCTCCATGCAACTCTTGTACAACCACAGCAATGGAACACTCCAATACAGACTCCCGGCGTGTCGAGAGGGTGATACCAGCCAGTCGACGAAGAGATAAGCCGCAGCTATCTTGCAATTTGTGCAGACGCAGGAAGTAATCATTCCCATCTTTGAAATCCAGTACTGGACGTGATCCATAGCTGACAAATCCTTCAGGTTGAAATGCGACAGAAACAGCCCGTGCGAAAGCTGTGTTCGCCGGGGACTCTCTCTCTCTTGCGCGTATCCTGTCCGCAGCATAGAATCAGATGAGCCGACTTCTTCGCAGAGAAAGCAGGCCGAGATTACGGGCCGCATCAGTCAATTGGAAAGATTAGTCATAACGTTGATGAATTCGCGCAACGATACCGAAAAGTCTGCTCCATTTCCAGAACCAAGCACGCCAGTTGTCCCCAATGATACTTGCACCGAGGCTTACAATGCTGTGGGCCGGATGACCTTGGATAAAAGCACGTCTAATTACGTCGAAAGTTTTCACTGGAGTGCCATCCTAGACGGTGTATGTTATTGCATCATCCAAAGCACTGATGATCAATTTTAATAACATAGACAGATGGCCGAGCTCAAAGATTCCTTGGCAGACAATGATGAGCAGAAACATCAGATTTATGAAATACCGCAGATATCCGATGCTCATCGACCCGCCATTCTATTTGGCTCTTATCGATCTGCTACTAGAGAAGAGTTGCTGGCCTCCCTTCCGCCACGGCAGGTGGTTGATCAACTCGTGGCTTATTTCTTTCAATATAATATCCTTGCGACGAGTATGTAAGCACCATACTGATCGTCTACTAAAGCTGACACTGGTAGCAATCATTCACGGTCCAATGTTCATGAAGGAAGTGAGCAATAAGATCCATCTCCGCTATCAGATTTTCGTTAACAACCACTAGTACAAAATGTTCTGGAAGAACCCTTTCCAAACATCCATCATCTGGGTTGGTCAATTGTTCGCAATTATTTCTCTAGCATCATGTCACCGAGATAGACACGTCCCAGCGCCTCCAGAATTTCTACGTTTCGAGCAGACTTACTGCGAGAGGATCGTACAATGCCTCGTTTTAGGCAACTACTCTTCTGGTCCGCGATACACTCTAGAAACCTTTATGCTCTATCTAGACATCAAATATCTGCATTACGAAGCCAATTGCGTCGAAACCTGGTTTGTATTGGGTCTGATCGTCCGCCTAGCCTTGCGCATGGGCTATCATCGAGATCCATCTCATTTCCCTCAAATATCGCCCTATGAAGCGGAAATGAGGCGAAGGACATGGGCATTCATTGTCCTCTATGACATCCTCATGTCCGGACACGTTGGTCTTCCACGGATGATCAATGAAAGCCAAGCTGATACCGCCGAGCCTCGCAATTTATTTGATGAAACTTTCGACAGTAGCAGCGTGGCATTACCACCCGCCATGCCCGACACGATCGTCAGTCCTGCAATTTTTCTGGTATCGAAGAAAAGAGTGGCTTCTGTTTACGGCATGATATATGACTTGACTACGTCAGCGACAAATTCGACACCTCCTTATGACCAAATCCAGCGCTTGCACAAGCTTCTTGACGAGGCGTATGCCAGTAGCCCTCTGGCTTTGAGATCAACAACGTCTGTATTGCCTTCTGATACTCCTCAACTTATTGTGCGCCGAATACTTCTTGCAACTATGGTTAATAACGCCAAATGCATTTTACACAAGAAACACATGGTCCTAGGACTGACCGACCACCGCTATGCGGCCTCTCAATCAATTTGCCTAGACGCTGCAATCGAGGTTTTGCATATTCAAAGGTTTTTACACAACGAACTCAAAATCGGCGGAATCTTACATGGTTTTATCTGGAAAGTTTCGTCGTTGCTTAATAACGGATTCTATCTTGCGACGACGCTTTTGTGTCTTTTTGTCAAGCTCAGTATTGATGGGGATGGAGAGGCTTCTTCTGGAAAAATTGCTATCACAGAGAATTTGCAGATGGACAAAGCTATACAGGCTTTGTACGATGCATATATGATCTGGACACGAACGAGCCCTATCTCCAGTGAATCTCGGACAGTTGTTGAGACTGTCCTTGATGTATTACGAAAGGCCAAGCGGATGGGTGTAAAGCCACATGTATTGGCAGTAATTCCTGACGAGGGTGAGTATGATGAATCCAAAAGCACTTCTTTGAAAAAGGAGCGAGAGATTACAAAACTAATCCTTGGGATTCACAAGAAGCTTCAGATTCGGACGACATGCACGAGAAGGTGCCAGTCTCATTACCCAGCTCTGATTCTGATATATCGAGTTTCATGCAGGCCGACCAAAATTACCTGGTAAGTGTTTCCTAAGCGACGTACACATCATACTAATCCGCTGCCCCTTTCTATTCAGCCACAGGAATTATTTTACGGAGGGCAACAAGATCAACTGAACGGAATTCCCTTATTCAACGCGTTGGACCCTCAAATAGAGGATTTGCTGTCTATTGATAACGATGCGCACTTTCAGGAAAGTTTTGACCGATTGGGTGGGACTCAAAATGTTTTCTTAGGGCTATGAAACCTACGTGACGTATGGCTATACAGATCTTACACCCTAGGAATGAGTAATTACTGAAAATTACATGCTAAGCTTCATATTGAAAGAAGGACTAGAAGTAAACTTACAGCCCTTTCTGGTAGTGACGGATTCAATAGGTTCATGACTCCATAGGTATTGTACACATACCAGGATAACCGCAATTTGATTATGAGCCAGATTTAGAGACCTCATTTAGCATATAGATGCAGGTATAATAGCAACACCAATTGGGCGTGTCGGAAATAATATTACAACAGAAACCATTTATCATAGGTAGTGATGGTAGGCAGTTGTTAAGCAGAGGGACGGACATAGTATATAAATATTGACATATTTTCAGCACAAGGAAAACCCTACATGTAACAATAACAAACTTACCCACCCTTGATACCTCGACAACAAGACGGTCTCTCTATCCACAGTCAACGACTCAAAACGCGAGAATCGTAATCAACCGAGACTCCCATTACCTATCTCGTAAATTGTTCTGAGCGTGCCGCAAAGCGTATCGTCGCCGAGTGCAAGGGGATTAAACAAAGTGGATAATACATATCTATCAGATTTGACGTCAATTTGATGGACAATGGGGATCAAGTATGTGACAGTGCTCGAATTCCGTCTGCTGCTGCGGCTGTGGATGATAGTGTGTCTCTGTCGGATCATGTTACTGTTGCTAGAGGCACGGATGGTACGCCCGGCAGTGGTAGTTACACGACCAACTTTGATGCTGATAATGTATCTAAGGATATTGACAAACATTTGACTAAGACCAGAGCTGATGGAACGGAGGAGAAGTTGTGCACACATCTGTCGCAGGAGGTTGCGCAAGCTGTAGGCAGAGGTCGTCGATGCTAGATTTCCGATGCTGGATGATGCTCGCTGGTTTCTGCTTGCTTTTACGTGTACTCGATGCAAAACTTTGAATGTACCATCATGATGATATCGCTTTGAAGTGACTAGTCACCACTATTAAGTGTTCAATAATATCTAGGTAAATACATGCTCCCCTTAGATAGTACCCTGTCCAGCGCTCGAGGGCACAGTGCTCGAGATAGAGCTATACGCAGCAGCGCTAGCAATATTCTTGCCCTCAAAGTTCACCAAGAAAGAGGTATCAGCCTCATCAAAAGTGCCGGAGCTGCCGAAGCCATTGACCACACAGTCACGACCCAGGTATGTACTGCAAACCTCATTTGTGGTTGTGTCGGGGGAGGTGAACAGCTGGCCGTCCTGGGTTTCAAGAATGGTTTCGATGTTTTGGAACACGTTACCCTCGGCGAGAACCATGCCGCCCGAACCAATCTCGAAAGCGTGGCCGGTGCCAGAGTCGTACCAGTAGTTGTTGACCTAAAAAAAGTTAGTACACATGATCTAGTAAAGATGAGGGGGAAAAAAAAACGTACGGCATGAAGCAAAGTGTTACCCTGAATCTTGGGGCTTCGGCCGCTGAAGTGGTAGACGTAGTTGCCCTTGAAAGTGATGAGATCGCTAGAGCCGTCGAAATAGAGACCCCAGTAAGTGTAGCCGTCACATGTGGCGCTATACGAGGTGACGCCGTCGAAGTAGTTATTCGAGACGGTTACGCGGTTGTCGGCGCTGGTTCCGAGGACGAGATGTTGACGGCCAATACGTGCGGTCTGAACTGTCAGTCAAGTGGAAACATCATGGGTCTCGGGAGCGCGTACTGTAACGTGGTCAATCCAGACCAGGTCAGCCTCGTCGATGGTGATGGCATCACCACCCCAGACGTACTTGGCGTTGATATCGGTGATAGCGATGTTCCTGTGACCGTCTTAGCTGTGTTTGAAGCTTTGTGGTCAGTGTGCCGCTACTCACTGGATGATGATGTTGCTGGCACCGCTGACGATACGCAAACCCTTGCCCTTGATGATACCACTGGTACCGTCACCAATGATGGTCTTGTCCGAGGCGACGGTGATACCGAGGACACCGGCGTTGTCACTATATCCCATCAGTAACCAAACCCCTTACTCTTCACGAACGAGACATACTAGGTCACCGAGACAGATGGCGCATCCGGCTCGTAGTTGGTGCACCAGTCATCCTGGTTGATAGCGACCTGGCAGGCCGAAGCGGTACCCCAGGGAGCACATCCAGTGCTGGTAGTGGTGCCTTCGGTGCCGGTGAAATCGAAGCTATTCACACGAATTAGCCGTTGATACGAATGGGGAGAGAGCAACACTCACGTCTTGTCCAAGACGATCACACGAGCAGACGAGTCTCCCAGATACGAAACCAGTTCGTCAGTGGTGGAAGGATACACTGGAGTAGCACTGCCACCTCCAGTGACACCTTTTGCAAAGCCTTCTGCAGACCCACTGACGCTGATGGCCGCCGCACCTTCAATGGCACAGGCAGCCAATGCGCCGAGAAAGGGAGTATATCTCATGGTGCTCTGATTTCAATAGCTCTCCTGCGGTGTCAAAGTTGCTGTCTGAGTTGTTGAAACAAGCGTTTTCGGCAGGATCTGCGCCCTTCTTATATACATCGAGCCAAGAGAAAGCCGCGCTGCATCATATCGGAGTATCGCTCATTTCGGAAGTGCGTCCAAAGACAAAAAATTCCACCATACCGAGACCTCGTGGAGTTTACTCCATAGAAATCACCACTACTAGCACATCAACAGCACTAATGCCGGTAGGGTTGTTTCAATGTGGCTCCACCACAATAAACATGGCCCACATCGCCCTTGTGACGCGTATCTTCAAGCATTTAAATTAAGCATAATAATATACCGGAAACTAAGGCGTGTTTCAGCAAGCTATTGCTCCGATAGGTGGAATCATACCTCGAAGATATTGACTTGGCTGTCATTTAAAGTCATCTGAGCCTGCTCTTGGAGAATTATTCCGAAGTCTCTTAATGATATTCGATATCATCTTATTGTGCGGGACGTGATTAACCAGGGGAGATAGAAATCATGCACATCGTTCACGTAGTTCCACTCACGTATTTAGACTAGCTCCATCTCCATACGGTTCGCCGATAGCCTTGAGAAATCGACTTCGGCGATGAATTTTTGGTCTGTCCATGGTATATTAAGGAGAGATACGGCACCTAGGACATCCACAATAAACAAAGTAGCGGAGCCGAAGCCGAATTACGGACTTGTATCGCCTTGATGTTCGAAACCGAGTATCCTACTGGTCGAGTTTGGACTACTTTACAGGACAACATTAGACCTATTTTAGATGAACAAACATGGGGTGTTGCGAGTTTTGGTTCCGATTCGCGTGAATGATAACGTGTGATCATCTAGCTGCCTCATTTGGAGACATAACACTTGACTCTGGCGCGATAAGCGTGTAGATGTACCCTAAAACCTTTTTTCCTCCTACGTACTACGTAGTACTGGCTGCGAAGACCAGACTACTTATCATAGAGGAATCGGTTGACGGGATAGTTCGAGACTTGAGCAATTTGTAGCTCATATCATCATAGGTCTGAGATAAGCTAAATCCCCTGAAATCAAAACAAACAGAAAAGACTCTCGCGTTCAGACTTTAGAGGTCTGGGAAAACAAGAAATATTTCTAGACTATCCACACATCTCCACCCACCGGTATAAAATATCTTATCGGATCCGGCGAATTAGACCAGTTTAAAGACAGCCTGAAGCTATTGATGCGTGTGACTTGCTTGCAGCACAGCTCAATATCCCACAACATCCATGGATTGGCAAACCAGATTCGAGATTCAGAAGGTCCCGTACATGCGAAATGCCGTGTTGCTCTTGCACGAGATCCGGCTCGTACATTCAGCTATGTACAGAGTTCCTTATAGGCCGGCCTTCAGCGGGACAACAGCAAGACGACGCATCAATTTGCGGCGAAGCGTCCAATCTAGAAGAAAATAAAATAGATTGACCGAGCCGCCAGATTTGAAGTTTGAGGGGCTGAACATATATCAGAAACCTTGGACGTCTATATCTCGCCCAATTGTTCCGAGTTTATTCCGATTGAGAGTATCCCTGAATGGGCCCCTGAGAAGAAACCATCTTAAGCAATCTAAGATCAATTTCGGCATACATTCGGCATCTTCTTCTTTGCTCTACACACTATATGGCTTGATTGCTGGCCGAGTCCTATGTGCCGTACTAGGTCATCTAATGTGCGTGACGCGCGTGCTCTCTGGCCTCGGTATGCTCCAATAGAGAAATCCCTTGCTGACTCTCTCTGACACAATGGAACAGAAGAGACATTCGAGATTTCCCATATCTCCTTGGTCGAGGGCTTGTTTTACTGATTTCATTTTCTACAGACAGACAGGTTTCTGTAGCATATATGACAGATCGCCGCTTTTCCTTCGCACAATACCTATGATACACGTTCCTACACGTTCCTACGATCCTAACAATCCTCACACTCCTGGCTATTGCCCTCTCTTTTCTTACACCAGAGCTCAATCCGACAAGAATTTACCCTCTCATATTGGTTTCATGTCAGGTGACACTTGGGGACACACGTGTCTCTGGAGCAGTACGGAGTACCCGGGTGCGCATCTATTCCAGCGAGAGGAGTGTCATCTTTCCTGTATTAATTGCTCACCCGGCACAGTCTTAGTCAAGTTACTACATCCCAGACCTCGAAATGAATTGGCCGTCCAATCAACCCCTAAGCTCTAAGACGTCTTCCGGAACCAGATAATAGCCCTAACCCTTAGGGCTATTACAATCATTTGACCTTGACGTGAGCGCGTGCATCAACACGCAATCCGCGGCGTCTATCCTGCTGCTCTCGAGTCATCAAAGATCGAGTGTGAGGTGTCTCTCTATGCGGTCATAATAGCGAGTCATGTTTGAGCCAAGTTTTAAACACCGACTAGGGCTGCACGTTGACATCAATTCTCCACCGCACATCGAACGACGAACATCCAGAGCAGAGACGGATGAACGCTCACCTCAATTACCTCAATCCTATATTTATTTACCCCTCCGCCTCGATGACCCAACGTGATTGCTATCAGTTCTTCTACTGGTGGACAACAGCGGTTGTTGCGGCAGACCCCAATCTGACTGGTAAGAAGTCACTATCAGCACTAAAAAAGTACCCTCGCATAGTTTTTCCCAGCCAGAGATACTTCGGACTACCCGCCGACTTCGTTCGTCGCGATCCATGGAACCACGCCAAAAGGTCTGCAACGGTCGCATTGGCTGGCTACTACCGCTGTCTATCAGGCCCAAGGAGCCTAGACTGCCTGTTTTGCTATTATTCGCTATCGTGAGTTCCGCCTGTTCGTAGAGTAATTAAACTATGTACGGCCCGGCCCCATTCCTTTCATTCCTTTTTTTCTTCCCTTTCTTTCAATGTCATCCTTTTGAACTTGAGATCGTCTTGGCTCGTCTCTTCTTTGGTCTACATAGAGCTTGTATCAGTTGCGACTCTGTTTCGAGATCATGGAATCTATACACTAGACGGAGTACGCAAACCCTTTTTTGCCGCATGAAGTCAATCTGCGCCACCATCGCAATCGCATCACATCGCCACCAGATAATGCCGTTATAACAGCCATAGACGCCTCGTTACGCACCACTTTTCGAATTTTGTATCTGATATAATCACCACCAACTACTTGAGTGTATCGCGACTTGATTTCTATAATTGAATATGGCAGCGACGCAATTCACGAGTCCATTAGCCGTGGATACTCCACACACGCCACCCCGGCGCAAAACCCTCAGCACTCCACCGGACACACCAGTTTCCAATAACGACTCGGGCGATGAGTTGCCGACCCTGAAAAGGACTCAGAACGGTCTCATCGAGTTCCCATATGACCTGGAATTCGCGCGCGACAGTAACGGCGCATACGTCGAATTTGGCCGCGGAGTATGGAGTACAGTCTACAAAGCGACGTCATCCATGTCTACTACTTCACCTAAGGTGGCAGCGATGATGATGATGATGAGGATGCCAACGCCGCCATCGTCGCCGGTGACTTCGAAGTCAACGGCGACGACCAGCAGCAGCCGGGTCGTCGCCGTCAAAACCCCACTGAGGCGAGATGCGTATTCCGTCCTGCGCGCGGAGGCGTATATCCTCAGCCGGATCGTCTCTAGTACATCTAGCCTCGAGGAAGAAAAGGACTACGTAGTCCCCTTCTACGGCTACATTCCAGCCTCCAACGCGCTCGTCCTCGAGGCCCTCCCGCTTTCACTATCGACGCATATCGAAACATGCGCCGACCAAGCACGTAAACACTTTTCGACGCGCACAATGTTTGACCCCGTGACGCCCGAATGGCGCGACTTGGCGACGCAATTGATCCAAGGGCTGGACTGGCTCCATACAGAACCGGGCGTTGTGCATGGCGATGTTAAGCCGCACAACATCTTGCTTCGCCCGCGCCAGACTTCTCCGTCGTCTCCCCATCAAGCCTTGGAGTACGACGCTCTATACGCCGATTTTTCATCCGCGCACTTTATTTCTGCAGCGCCAGACACGGCAGACTTCGCGACGGCAGGCGAAGTAACGACCCCCTTCGCGGCGCCCGAACTCCTAACGTTAAGCGCAATGAGATCGTCCACGCCGCTGTCAACGCCGGCGTCGGACGTGTTTGCGCTTGCCTTGACTCTGTTGGCCGCTGCAACGGGCGATGTACTCGTCTACGCCGGTACGAGCGCCATGCAGCGGCTCGCAATGTCGCGCGAAGGGTGGCGTGCGTTGGACTTCGTCCGGAGTGGTGCGAATGCGTCGCGGCTGGGACGAGGCAGGGAAGGCTTTGTGGGGAGGGTTGTGCAAAGCGGGATTGTGAGGGAGGCCGAGTCGAGGCCTACGGCGAGGGAGTGGCTGAAGATGTTTTCCTGATCTCTTTCTTTCCTTGCGATCTACCCCTTCTTATTATACCCCCTTTTAATTTTCCCATGACTGATATATTTCGGCTTCTGTGGTAATGATTGCGTTGAACCGGCATGACGGTTCTACACTGCATTAGACGGGCGTTGCATCTTCTACAAGAAAGCTGGCTGTATATAGACTTATCATGACCAGCGATATCTTCATATTGATTCAGTCTACAAGTCGCATATACGCTCAGCGTAGTGCGCGATTAAAGTTTGGCCTGCAAAGTCCCCCTGAGCCGCTTCTCTACAGCATCCAAGTATTCCCTCGTCGTAACCCAGGCCTCGCGATCCTTGCGTCCTCGCGCCAACGCCAAATCCTTGGTCATAATCTCATCTTCATTCACGGTATCGATGCAGGCCTTTTCCAATGCTTCTGCAAAGGTGACAACCTCGGGCGTATCGTCGACCTTACCGCGCTGGATCAAACCACGGGTCCAGGCGAAGATGGAGGCGATCGGGTTCGTGGATGTTTCGCGACCCTTTTGGTGTTCGCGGTAGTGACGGGTGACGGTACCGTGGGCAGCTTCAGATTCGAAGGCCGTGCCGTCGGGCGTGGCGAGGGTCGAGGTCATGAGACCCAGAGATCCGAAGCCTTGGGCGACAATGTCGGATTGAACGTCTCCATCGTAGTCTGTGGAAGTTAGCGACCAATTGAAAAATCGTGGGAGGATAAAGACAAATAAACGCACTCTTCATGGCAATGACGAATCCGCCCTCGCTCTTGATCATCTGAGCAACCATGTCGTCGATCAGACGGTGCTCGTACCAAAGGCCCTTGGCCTCAAAGTCCTTCTTGTAATCCTTTTCATAAATTTCCTGGAAGATATCCTTGAATCGTCCATCGTACTTCTTGAGGATGGTATTCTTGGTGCTCATGTACAAGGGCATTCCCTTGAGAAGAGCCATCTTGAAGCTGGCATGAGCAAATCCTGTGATAGACTCATCTGTGTTGTATTGAGTTTGCGCAACACCGGGGCCGGCAAAGTCATAGACCTTGATACGCTCGGGTTCGCCGCCCTTGGGGGTGAAGATGACCTCGAGCGTTCCTTCGCCTGGGATGACTTGGTCCTTGGCGCGGTATTGATCGCCAAAGGCATGACGGCCGATGATGATGGGTTGTTTCCAGCCGGGGACGAGGCGGGGAATGTTGTCGATAACGATGGGTTCACGGAAGACGGTTCCGTTCCTATACACGTTAGACGATACCTTCAACGACGTGACCACGACTTACAAGATGTTTCGGATGGTACCGTTGGGAGAAAGCCACACTGAGACGTTAGCCTAATTTCATAGACATGGGTCGACTGACATACTCTTCTTCAAGTTGAATTCCTTCACACGAGCCTCGTCAGGAGTAATGGTGGCGCACTTGACACCAACTCCATACTTCTTGATAGCCTCGGCGGCATCGACCGTAACCTGATCATCGGTCTGGTCACGATATTCAAGGCCCTGCCTTGCGTTAGCGCAAGGACGAATAGCAGTTGGTGATGTTCATACCAAATCGTAGTATTTCAAGTCGACATCGAGATATCTAGCGATTATCAACGCTGATTCAATTGATTTCGACGGCGCATCAATTGACTTACGGAGTAATGAACTATACCTCGTTAGTTGACATACCGGTAGACCAAGACCCAATCAACATACCTTGTCCTTAATGTCCTGCCAGATAATTCTGGTCATCTAAATCGAGTCAGTACAAATCGGTCACCGGTCAGCTAATCGCATATGATGCATCCAGGTCGGACATGGTCAGTATCGAGATAAGCATTGATTGGCGAGGATTGGCCTGGAGGGGCCAAAACAATCCCGCCAGCCCCGCGCCCGATGCTGCCCTGTCTTTTATAAACCAAAAACGCATCCTGATTGCGAAAGCAAGAAACCTAATCTCGGGAGAGAGGAACGACGTACTTCATCGCCATCGAGTTCGACGACAGGGTTCTTGACTTTGATCTTCTGCACCTGCGAAGCCATGGTGCGGACGTGGGTGGAGAACACCAAAGAATTCGACTGGGCCGAGGAAGGCGCAAGGGCAGGACGAAAAGTGGTAACGGCGGCCGGTCTGGCGATGGCTCGTGAAACAGAGGAGGTCGAGTAGGGAGAAGAAGAAGGTGAGGAAGAAGAAAGGATGGACCGACGCGCGCAAGATGAAGACGCCGAGAGGGAAGAGACACCGCGAAGGGCGAGGGCGGAGGTATTCCGAAGCTGCATGGTGGATGACTTTGAGGTGAAATGATTACCCGACGGGCAATACCGGATAGTAGACAATGTCTGGATGTCTATTCGATAGACTGGAGAACAGGGAAGAGGTCAGTCAGTCAGTCAGTCAGTCAGTCAGTCAATCAGTAAAGGAGAGAAGGCTCCAAGCCGCAGCCGAGGAAGTCGTTCGGTTACTGCGCGCGAGGTGTTTTTTTGAGCTTGGTTGGTGCGGAGGTAGATCCGTTCCCCTCTACGCAGTGGCCAGGATAGAGGTAGAGAATTGGCTGCCACTGACTGACTGCAAGTGCAAATGACTTTCAGGTGTACCGACAGACAGACAGACAGACAGACAGACAGCACACAGCAACTGGGAACAGCCAGAATGCAAATTTGAAGCGCAGTAGAAAAGACAGATACACGTGAGAGTTGACTGGAACAGAAATTGGTGACGTACCCAATAGAGGTAGAGATGGCTTGCCAGACCGGGCGACCGGATGTTTTGTGCTATGGAAATACTGGACAACAAATTGCCCAGTCACTTTGACACCCTTTTTGACAGACAGCTCTTAAGTCTCCCTTTTAATATGATAGCAATTGTGAAGAATTTCAGGAGAGTCACTCAACCCTCTCTCTCTCTTTCTGTCTCTCTCGCAGCTCTCGTGGGAACTTTTCGCCGAAGCCGGAGGATCTCTCTCCCAAGTGGGCCTGAGGTTCGACGGAGTTGGCGCTGTCCTCCGCGGATAACTTTACTCACACACACACACTCTCTCTCTCTCTCTCCTCTCTTTACTCTCTACGTATACGCTAAATTTGAGGAACAACTACTAATCTGAGTGTTACCCCGAATTTATTCCAGACGTGACTCATTTCTATATGTCCTTCGGTATTCATGGCATATCTACTTGTAAGGACTGCAATAGCAGTGACCCCTCACGATCCAGCCGAATATCGGATTTAATATCCGCCGTGCAACATCACTAGAGATACCTTTCCAATGCAACATCCAGAGAGCGTGCTTCGACTAACGGTGCAGGGCCAGGCAAAGGCGGCAACCCAATGCGATTGTGCCATACCACCTGCATCCCGACGACCGCCGCTCCAACGACATCTCCGCTGCTGCCGGCGACAAAGACAGCTTCATCTGGCTGCACGTTGAGCGCCGACAGGACAGCCTGATATGTGACCGCATGGGGTTTGTAGAAGCCGACTTCCTCGGCGGTGACAAATGCGTTGAAGGTGCTCGCCGTCGTTTCGCATCTTTGTACTGCGCGCCGGCCTAGCTCTATGGAGCAGTTCGTCACAACACCCAACGCATAGCCCTTTGCTTTCAGGTTCGCAAGTGTTTCCTTGGCCTCTGGCCACGGCTGTAATTCATCCCAGTTGTCGATCAAATCTGCAGGCGCTGTTTCTGGAAGACCGACGTCTGCGGCGGAAGCGCGGACGAGATCTTCATATGGCTGGTATGCGCCGCATCCAAAAGTCAGCTCGAGGTATCGTCTTCGCCATTTGTAGCCTTGTTCCGGGTCATTGTTTGCTGCCTTGTCCCATAGACTCCAGCTGTCGAGGAGCGCTGTGAGGAGGTCGAAGACAATGGCTCGAATGGGCATAGTGATGATTTGAACCGTGTATGGCTGCGCCTTGATTTACCGGACTACAGGGTCTTCTTTATATCTTAGTCTCGTCTCATCGGTTGCATCGATACACTCCCCTCGTAAATCTCGCTGTAGAGGCGTAGAAAAAGTTACGGTCGATTGAGAAAGATGTTAGGATTTTTCGTTCCGGCGCACCTCATCGGGAATAGCGCGTACCCATGATATCAGAAGGTTCGCTCAGCTGAGATTCTTCAGATTGGATACAATCCACGAATCTTTTCAATAGTTTGATGACAAGTTCTGCATTTGAGATTATACGACTATACACGGTACACATGATAGATGAAGACGATCAATGTACAAACCAGCTCCTCCTCGCCCGAAATTGACCAACATCACTCGCACCCGCTCAGGTTGCAAAGAATGCAGAAAACGGCGTGTCAAGGTGTGCCACCACCGCTCTATCTCAGGAAGGATACTGATGAAGCTAGTGCGACGAGAAAAAGCCATCATGTGGAGCATGCACGCGACGCGGCAGGACATGTGAGGCAGTTCAGCTCAATCTCAAATTTCACAATGCTTTCCAAGTATCACCAAAGAAGACTTGTCCTGTAATACCGAATCAGGAAGACCTAGTCCATGGTGACGGCGATGCAACGAACTACTCTCGTCAACCTCATCTCACGCTGCCTAGCCCAGACCTCGTGCGGTCCCTCAATCGTTCCGAGAATGAAATTTACTACCTCACTCATTGGGACGGCCCATGCCTAGAAGCGCTGGATTGCTGTTTTCAAAGACTGACGCATGTCAATCGTACCGACCGAGTGCTAAAACACTCGATGTTAGCCTTATCGGCCTGCAATCTGAGCCGATCTCGTCCTGAACGGAATGCAATTAATCCGTCCAAAATTGATACTACGCTCGCATACTGTCCGAATCCCCAACATCAAGTAACGAGCCAGTATTACTACACCTCCGCACTAGGCCAAGTTGCTAAAATGATCAGCGAATTCTCACCGCGGCAAACATCCCGACACACGCTCTTGGCAGTGTTGGTAATCTTTTGCTACATCGAATCATCTATGGGGACATTCCCCGGCTTCAACTGTCACGCGCAGGGTATTGTCAAGTTTACACAAGCAGCCCAAGTCGGTGATAGTGATGGCGCATCAGCGACAGAGATAGGCCATCGGCTTTTATCGGCATATCTTCAATCGCAGTATCAGAGTTGGTGGCGACGGCTCCATTTTAGTTCTTTTGAACATCAACGCCGACAGTTGAGTATGACGCTGCCGGATGATGTGGTGTCGAATCTTTGGTCGGTTGATGCCAAAAGGACATTGGTGACGGCAAATTTGTGCGAGTCTTATCGTCTGAATGTTATTGTATCTTTGAAGCGATGGGAGGATCAGAATAGTGATGTGTCGGCGTACATATCAATGCTGGACATTGAGTCGAGGAAGCTGGATGACTGGGAATCGCAGCTTTTGCCATCTGAGCTTCCGACTGTTCCGTTGGGCTATACGGGAGTTTCATTATCAACTCCTGAACCACTGCTGTTTACTTCGCACAACCTCGCCATGAACTACGCCTACTACGTTGTCGCTCGCGTGATGCAATGCACAGACAGTTTTCTGCATCCACAAAAACAAATTTCAAACGAGACAAGAACAACAATTTACTGGCTCAATATCCTCATTCGTATCATCACCGGCCTCCACAAACCCTCCTGCCCGAGACTAAACGTCTACTCGATCGGCATCTCCAGCCTATTGCTAGCATGTCTCCCGCGCTGCCGTGACCCCTCAATCGGAAGCTGGATGGAGGCCTGGCTGTTTGATTTAGTGGCGTCTTCGGTTCTAGAAGAGGGGAGTTTCCCTGTTGCGCAGGCACTGGCTATTGCCAGTCTTGTTAAGGCCGAAAGGAGTGCTGGGAATGAAGTTTGTGCTATCGGGTTAGTGGAGGACGACGGTGGTGGCGGGGGGAAGTATAATTCGTATAGTAGTCAGTTTATTGATAATGTTGTTGTCAGGGGGTGGCGACGAGATCAGCCTGGTCGTCGTTGGTCTAGGGAGGTCCCGTTATGGGAATGTAGGAACGTTTGATCAATGACTGGAGTACCTCATCTACCATATAAGTGTTGGTTTTAGGGCTTGACTAAAAAGCCTCATACTTTCCGTATCGGGTGCGCAAGAGCGAGGTATCCTGTCCGTAGGCCCACCCTTTTTGTAACACATCAAGCCGCACGAAGTTGATCGGTGACCAGATACGGTGGACTGGAACGAGCTTGTTAAAAGATACGAGAAGTTATAAGATATAAAGCCTGGATATAGTAACGTAATCGAACGACATCTCTTTCGACATTTGAAGCCCACCAATACTGAACTAGTCATAAACCCCAAAACCTGGCTACCCAGGTTATCCGAGAACATGGCCACCGAACAAGAGCTTCAACAGTTCTACATCGGCCAAGATATCACCACAGTCCCTAAACCAGCCGCCATCCTCGACTCAGCAATCATCCGTCGTCATTGCCAGGACATGCTCCAGACGATACGACACCTGAACGTCGGATTCAGAGCACATATCAAATCCCACAAAGTAGTACCTTCCCACTTCGTCGCAGAAAAGATTTGAAGTGACAGCTAATCAGGAACAGACAACGCAAATCGCACAACTCCAAGTCGGCGCCGACCCGACCCTAGCCGCAAACTTCGTCGTATCGACAATCCTCGAACTGGAGACGCTCTTCCCGCTCCTCCGGTCCTTCAAGACTCAGAACCGTACCTTTAACGTGTTGTATGGCATCCCACTTGTTCCCTCCAATGTTTCTTGTCTGGCAGAAATAGCTCTTCAGCTGGCCGTGCCGGGAGGAATAAGCGTCATGATCGACCACGCAGATCAGGTCGAGCATTTGCATCGATTCCGGTCGATCGCACACTTCCCTGTTGGCGTATTTCTCAAGATAGATACCGGCTACCACCGCGCGGGTCTGCCGCCGTCACTTCTCAACAAATCTCGCCTCGTTGAGAGGATTTTGGAAGCTGAGCAGTCAGGGGCAGTGCAGTTGTTGGGTGTATACTCGCATAGTTCACTGACTTATACAGGCACGACGGCCGAGGAAGCCATGATGCATCTAGTGCGTGAGATAGAGGGTTGCAAAGATGCTCTGACGCTCCATGCCGAATTTTTATCGTCAGACAATAGCAAGGAGGAAAGGGAAATGGTGATTAGCGTCGGTGCAACGCCACAGATCCTCTCGTCGCGACATCTGGTACAACCAGATAGCGGCAAAAGTCCCGAAGCAGCAGCCCTCAGAAAGGCGTTGGAAGTGCAAGAGACATCCTCCTCCTCCGTAAGAGTCAAGATTGAGTTTCATGCCGGCGTTTATCCGTTACTTGACATGCAACAATTCTGCACCAATGCCTCTGTCTCTAAATATCTGTCCGATAGTGGCCTAGACAATGAGATTGCAATCTCGATTCTGGCAGAGGTGTGTAGCGTGTACAATGACGGCGAGCGACAACACCCCGAGGCGCTACTTGCGGCTGGAACTTTGGCGTTGGGAAGGGAGCCCTGCGCTGCATATCCCGGCTGGGGGGTTATCTCGTCGTGGAGAAGACAGAGGACCTCAAACAAGAGGCTGATTGTGGCGCGAATCAGCCAGGAACACGCCATCGTCTCTTGGCAGTCTGCAGACGAAGACGAGAAGATCCCGCTCTCAGTAGGGCAGATAGTCAAGGTATTCCCCAATCATGCGTGTGTCGCCGGCGCGTTTTATAATCATTATTTCGTGGTTGATTCTGAGCTCGATCCGGATGCTGCTAAGATCGTGGATGTGTGGGTCAGAGCTAAGGCATGTGGTGAGATTACAAGGCCGGTGTTTTACTCTCGGAAACAGTAAAATCAGAATAGATATAGAATTGACCATGCGAATACCTAGAACTCTAATGAAACAATAACCAGAAAGAAATAAAAGACCGACCCCAACTTCCTGATCCATGCACTGTGTTGAAACGTGTTATATGCAACGTGATGAAATGTTTTGTAAAATCGTATCTTGATGGATATCATAAGTGAGTTGAATAAAAGAGAGAACAAAAGGGCCTAGAAGAGACCGTCAATCTCGCCGGTGACGGGGTCAACGTCGACATTGAGGTAGCCAGGAGCTGTGGGGAGACCGGGGATGGTCTGGATATCAGCAGCGAGAGCGTACCTGACCATGTTAGCGTAAGTCACGTAATGTAGATGAAAGGGGAGGCTTACAAATAACCAGCACCAGCAGAAAGTCTCACGTCACGAATGGGGACGGTGAATCCGGTCGGAGCTCCCTTCAGAGCAGGGTCGTGACTCAAAGAGTACTGGGTCTTGGCCACACAAATAGGCAGGTTACCATATCCTTGCTTGGTATATGTGTCAACCTTCTTCTGGGCAAGTTCGCTAAACTCAACCTTGTCAGCGCCATACATAACCTTGGCAATCTGGTCAATGCGCTCTTGCACAGTTCCCTCGAGAGTATAGAGAAGCTTGAAGTCCTTGGGCTGCGAGCTGGCGGTAATGATGCTCTTGGCGAGATCGACAGCGCCGGCACCACCTTCAGCCCAGTGGTTGGCGGGCACAGCATCTTCGGCACCGGCTGCAATGGCTTCTTCGCGGATGACGGCAATTTCAGCATCAGTGTCGGTCTCAAATTTGTTGACGGCGACAACGACGGGGATGCCGTATTGACGGGCGTTTTGGATATGCTTGCGGAGGTTGACGCATCCCTTACGGAGAATCTCCACATTCTCGGTACGGTAAACCTCAGGCAAAGGTGCACCGGGGGAGATTTCAGGACCACCACCGTGAACCTTGAGGGCACGGACAGTAGCCACGACGACGACGACATCCGGCACCAATCCGGAAGAACGGCACTTGATGTTAAAGAAGCGCTCACCACCCATCGTGAAATCAAAACCAGCTTCAGTGACGACGAAACCGGTCTTGGCATCGTGGTCTTCGTCGGGCTCGGTACCGGCAAGCTTGAGGGCAAGTTTGTCGGCTACGACGGAGTTGGCACCGATACTGATGTTTGCAAAGGGACCGGCGTGAACAAACACTGGGGTGCCCTCCAAACTCTGCATCATATTGGGCTTGATGGCATCTTTCATGAGCGCAGTCAAAGCACCGCCGACACCGATATCGTCACAGGTGACTGGGTCGCCGTTTTTGGAGGTAGCGACAACCATACGTCCGAGACGTTCACGCATGTCTGCTAGATCATTGCTGAGCGCGAGAATAGCCATACATTCACTGGCGACTGAAATATCAAAACCAGTCTGTCGCGACAGACCCTTCTCAGTTGGGGCTTGACCGATGGTGACGCCACGAAGGTGTCGGTCGTTGACATCGAGCACACGACGCCATGTAATGGTTTCGGGATCAATGTCAAGACGAGCGAATCGATGAATCTCGTCCTCGGTCAACTCGTTGGGATCAGTCTTGGTGATACCCAACTTCTTCAATCTGCGGAACATGATGGGTTGGAATTCACGCTTGCCCTTCTTGGCGGGAACTAAACGCTTGTAAAGAGCTCCATCCTTCTGCGTGGCTTCGTGGAACATGCGGGTGTCGATAGCAGCTGCCAACAAGTTGTTTGCGGCGGTAATAGCGTGGATATCTCCAGTCAAATGAAGGTTGAATTCGTCCATAGGAATGACCTGGCTGTAACCACCACCGGCAGCACCTCCCTTGATACCAAAAGTCGGTCCTTGGCTGGGCTGTCGGACGTTGGCAAAGACGATTCTGTTCAAGTGTGCCCCAAGGGCTTGAGTCAGACCCATGGTGGTGGTCGATTTTCCTTCACCGAGGGGGGTGGGGGTGATACCGGTCACAAGAATGTAGCGACCGTTGCGGCGGTGGGATAGTCGGTCAAGGACAGACAAGTCGACCTTTGCCTTTGTGTGTCCATACGGCTCAAGCTCGTGAGCGGCAATTCCGACCTCGGCAGCAATCTTGGTGATAGCCTTGGGCTTCTGGGCGCGAGATATGGCGATATCCGAAGGAACGGGGTTGAGAAGCTTGATAGGAAGAGGTGTGATGTGGCGGTCTCGTTGCTTGTCAAAATATGCTTTGGCGGAGCTGACAACGTTCTTCAACAGCATGGCGACGGTCATGGGGCCAACACCGCCGGGAACAGGGGTGATCTGAGAAGCAACCTCGACGGCAGACTCGAAGTGGACATCGCCGACCAGTCTCTGGCCAGATTTCTTGGTCTCGTCAGGAATGTAGTTTGTGCCGACATCGATAACGACAGCGCCAGCCTTAAGCTGTTCGCCTTTAATGAACTCGGGTTGACCGATAGCAGCGACAACGATATCTGCTCTCTTGAGAATCTCGCCCAAATTCTTGGTCTTAGAATGACACACTGTGACAGTTGCATCTGCGTTCTTGAGCAAATAACTGACGGGGCTGCCGACAATGTCACTGCGTCCAACAACCACGGCCTCTTTTCCGGCAGGGTCAACGCCGCTCACTCGGAGAAGCTCCATCACACCCTGGGGTGTGCAGGGTACGAACAATGGCTGACCACCGCGTTTGGCAAGAGCACCAATGCTCATGGTACCAAAACCATCGACGTCCTTCTCATCAGAAACAGCTGAAGTGATGGCATGTTCGGAGATGTGACTGGGGAGCGGAAGCTGGACGAGGATACCATGGACTCCAGCGTCATTGTTGGATTTTTCGATCTCAAAGAGGAGCTCTGCTTCTGTGATGCTCTCTGGGAATTTGATGATATTGCAGAGAATGTTTGCCTAGTTGTGAAGCTGTTAGTTGTGGTGATAGTTTTCCGCGGGAAACTCAAATGAGCTAACCTCTTCTGCAGCCTTCAGTTTCATGCGTACATATGTGCCTGTAGCGCGGATGATGTTAGTTGTTACTAATTCAAGTAAATTTGAAGCATCCGGACGTACTGGAATCAGATCTGTCTCCGACTGTACGGACATGTTAGCAAATGTAGTGATCAGGCTCCCCGCAGCAAATAGAAGCAAACATACCTTGGTAGATAACGAGATGAGGCTTGAATCGAGAATTCTTCATCTGCAATTCCGCAATCTCACCCTTCAACTTCTCGCGAATATCCTTCGCAATGGCGGTGCCATCAATCTTAGACCCGGTCATATTTGCGGCGGAAATCGAAAAACTCCTTGGACGGGAAACCACCAAGCTTCCGCGCTGCACGGGAAACTGCTTGGACGAAACCGATAGGCGATTGAGCAAGGAAAGTGAATTCAAACGAACCCCGCGATGGGCAGAGAGAGTAAAGTGTCTCTTTGCAGCAGCAATGAGGGGGATGCGACGAGATAAATGCGCAGGATGGCGGGGTGCATGCAGCAGCAGATGATGGTTAGGGGACCGAAAAGGCCCCGAGGGAAACATTAGCTGCCTCTTTTGGGAAAGAGAAAACTTAGCCGCGTTTTTTTTCTGAGGTCCAACCCCGAAGATAAAGAATTGACTGGCCGGAGGTGTGTATTGGATCTGCAGCGTCTGTAGTCTGTGATTCTTTTTTTTTTTCTCTTGCAGATATGTATTCAGAAAGTAAAGAGGAATGGAACTCTAGTTAGCAACCAGAAATTGAGACCTTTTGGCAGTAACTAAGCATTCCAATGCCGATGACTCAATCGCTCGCTGCAGGGTTCGCCGTTGCTTGATTGAAGCTTCGGTGGACACTGGCAATACGTAAAACTCTAGAGCAACTCAGTCTGCTTTTTATCTTTTTCGGAGATTAACGCAGTCGACCGGTTGTCTGATTTGTTGGCTCCGTCTCCATGGATCCAAACTTCCAAAGAATGCATCAAAATCGAGGCAAAAATGCAAAATTACGGCATGTATTCGGGATACCAACGAAGCTTATCTGTTTGCTATCTGTTTCCGTCATAAGAGCTCACGATAAGGGCTGAGCCCTGCCGGGAATATAGATCACCCGGTATGAGCGATACGGGCGGTAAAATTGAGAGGCGAGTCCGCGAGTGGGCGGCAGAAAGTCTTGGCGCTCCAGGCGGCAGGCGGGATTAGTTAGTGTGCGACGAAATTTATCGATACGTTGGTGAGATTCGTTGGATAGGAACAGTCAGTTCGCGACGGGTCTGCAGTTCGAGAGTGTCATATCTAGACGACACATCTTGTTGAAATATTGACAGGGCTCTTTTCTCAGCAGGCAATATCACAGAAACACGGCCAGCATGAGGCCTATTCTTCTCCAGGGCCATGTTCGTACCACCCCCTCCCCGCTGTATACGAATTTGCAGACTAACAAAATGCAGGAACGGTCTCTGAATCAAATCAAATTCAACCGTGACGGCGATCTTCTATTTTCTGTCGCCAAGGATAAGATCGTTGGTGTCTGGTTCGCCGCCAACGGAGAGCGCCTAGGAACATACTCAGGTCACCAGGGAGCCATTTGGACCGTCGACGTCAGCCCCAACACAGTCCTGCTCGCAACGGGATCAGCAGACAACTCCGTCCGATTATGGAACATCAAGACTGGCGAATGCGTCAAAGTATGGGAGTTCCCCACCGCCGTGAAGCGCGTTGAATTCAGTCCCGATGGAAGTCAACTTTTGGCCGTGACCGAGAAGCGTATGGGTTATCTGGGTACGATTGTGGTGTTTGATGTGCAGTACGGCGATGGCGAGGGAAACAACTTGGATGAGCAGACCGATGAGCCTAGCTTGAAGATTACGTGCGAGGATAGCAAGGCTACTGTTGCTGGATGGAGTTATTTGAGCAAGTACATTATTGCGGGACATGAGGATGGTAGCGTCAGCCAGTATGATGCCAAGGTATGACACTTTCACGAAAGCTTGAGCGAGGAGGAGGAACTCGATACTGACTGAGGACTGATAGTCTGGCGAACAACTGGAAAACGTCCAAGCCCACGAGCTCGACCTTCAGATCAACGACATTCAATTCTCCGCAGACCGCACATATTTCATCACCGCCTCCCGAGACAAGACCGCAAAGGTAGGTTTCTCGTCGTATCATATCTTATACAACCACTAATACTCCGCTCAGATCCTCTCATCTCGCAATCTCGCTGTTCTCAAATCTTTCCCCACCGACACTCCCCTTAACACAGCCGCCATCACCCCGAAAAAGGATTACGTGATCCTCGGCGGTGGCCAAGCCGCCATGGAAGTCACAACTACCTCTGCGCGTCAAGGTAAATTCGAAGCCCGCTTCTACCACAAGATCTTCGAAGACGAGATCGGCCGCGTGCGTGGCCATTTTGGTCCTCTTAACACCATTGCCGTACACCCTGCCGGCACGGCGTATGCCTCTGGTGGAGAGGACGGATACGTTCGTGTGCATCATTTCGATAAGCCGTACTTTGATTTCATGTATGAGGTTGAGAGGGAGCAGTTGAGACGGTAGTTTTGCTTATTACTCATGTCTAAATGTCCTACTTATGTGTCATGATGCAAATAAAAGATCAAAATTGCAATGAAGGATAAGTGGCTGGTCAATGGAGTTCTTTCTTTCCATGAACGAGTCTTCGTTCTTTCTTTTCTTTGGTTTTAATGAATTCGTCACAATTTAATCAAGGATAAATGAATAAATATCATACATATAAATACAAATACAAGCAAATTGATGCAGTTTTGGTATGTAGTTGACGCAATCTACTCTGTGTATCTAATGACGCATGAAACCAATATAAAAGATATGTAGTCGGCGCTCGTTCCAACTCATCTATTCATGTCATTTCATGTCATGAGACGTACCAACCAGAACAAAATAGGCGTAAAAAAATGGGGGGGAAAACCCATCCGTCATCATAGCCCAACAGAGCCCCTCCAAAATGAGAGAGACATCAAATATGAAAACCGCAAAAGCCCGTATCGAACATATTCCTTTTTTTTTCTTTTCTTTATTTTTCTTTTTGCTTTCAACTTCTCACTTATTTCTTCTTAGGAAACTTCTCGGCCCCGATGTCGTTCCCCCTCAACTTGACATTCAAGACCCTCTCCATTGCACTCAGCACCTTTTGGTCTGGCGTCGCGGTACCCCGCTCCATATCCTGCACCACAGTAACGGTCGTATTACATTTTGTCGCGAGCTCCTTTTGAGTCATCTTGTAGCCTTCATCGTTGCGGCGACGCTTGATGGCGTCGCCGACTTGAGCGCCGACGGTCTTGGGTTTGATGATGTCGTCGCTACGGTCGACTTTTGTGAGATGTTGACCTTCGGGGGCGCCTGTGCGGCCGGCCTAATGAGAATTGTTAGCATTATGTTCAGATAGTTCAGTGAGACTTGAATGTTATTGTGAAAAGGGAGGAACGACATACGGAATTGCCAGTGGCGTATTTCTTCTCAGTGCCAATCACGAGACCAGATCGGGCTGCGGCATTGAGGGCGCTGCGACCTTTGACGACGGTTTCGCGCTGAACACCGCCGGCACGGTGCTTGGTACCGATGCGGGTAACGTTATCCCAGTCCTGATCAGCCATTTCGTGTGATTGTGTTGTGTGTTTGATGGAGAAAAGATCGGTGAGCACGTGTGTGTGTGCGTACGTTCGGGTCGCGGGCAAGATGGTCAAATAATCAAGTTCTTGACTTATTTGCTTCTCAACAATAATGCACTTCTGCTTTTATACCTGCAGAGGTAGAGAATAAAGGTGGCGATGGTAGATGGGAGATGGTGAGTAGTTGTCAGTTCACAGATTGACTCAGCGGGAGATGGTTTTATACGTATCGGTCGAAGCTTCTCGATGGTTGCGCATGTCATTGGGCGGGGGGCCGGAGTTTGGGAGGGGCGAGGGCGGTGAGAGCCTATCTCCGCTGGTTAGTCATTCAGAGGCAAATCGTCTAAGTTAACTGCTCTGGGAGCCCGCTACGTAGTATGTACTACTTACTCTGTTAGTAGTTGAAAAGTGATACAGAAGCAACGTCTGAAAAGGTGTGTATCTAGTTTTATGTCTATGTAGTCCAGCTCTATTCCATAATAGTACCCCAGGAGTTTACCGCCAAATGAAAAGACGAAACAGCAAATCACCGCAGAGTAGCGTCACTAGCAACGTTATGAAGACTGATATCCTCGCGTCTCGCTTTATCAAACATGGTCGGTCCACCACTTCCAGCGAGCGCACCTTGCGACGCCGCTGATTTGCTCTGCTTGCTCTTTTGACTGTGCAATTCCGCCAAATGGTCGATATACCCATCCGGCACATGTGTGACGTAGCTTCCACAAAAGACGCCGACTTCGAATTCTCGCGGTCCGTTGGCGGGGGATATTTCTCTGCATGCATCTTTGAGATCTTCAAGATCTTGGAAGATGACTTCTTCGGCTCCAATGTTTTGAGCGATTGCGAATCGGTCTTTGTTTGATGCGATGAGTTCGGCGGGCGAGGCCAATGCGATGCCGTAGAGATGTGGGTGTGTGATCGGGGGTGCGCAGCTGGCGAATATGACTTTGCGGGCACCGGCTTCTCGGGCCATGGCCACAATTTCCCTGCTCGTTGTGCCGCGAACGATACTGTCGTCGACTAGCAGGACACATTTACCGGCGAAATCTTGGTCGATGGCGCTCAGTTTTCTGCGCACGCCCTTTTGGCGCGCGCTTTGACCGGGCATGATAAAGGTTCGGAAGACGTATCGGTTTTTGACAAATCCTTCGCGGTATGGAAGATTCAATCGCTGTGCAACACTAAAGGCAGAAGGGTTCGATGTTTCCGGAATAGGGATGACGGCGTCGATTTCTTTTACACCTTCCTCGCCCAGAATATCCTTGATTTTGTCCGCCAACTTGTCTCCCATCTTTTGACGGCTAGCATGCACACCGATTCCGTCGATAATGGTGTCTGGTCGCGCAAAGTACACATACTCGAAAATATCAGGGGAGTATGCTAGTTGTTCGGCAACTTGTCGGAAGACTGGTGACTGTCCTTTGCGGATGAAGACGGCTTCACCGGGCTTGATGTCACGAAGGTTGCGAAACCCGAGTTGTCGCAAAGCAATGCTCTCCGAGGCAAACATATAATCTGTCGCACCTGGAAGGGTCTCTGATGGCCGCTCTCCCAAGATCAAGGGACGGATACCATATTGGTCGCGGAAAGCAAATATACCTTCGCCGAGTCAGAAGGCACGACTCCTCCACATTGCAAGGCAAAACACATACCAAATCCAGCAACCATAGCTGTACACGCCCAACCACCCTGACATCTCTTATACATCCTCGACAACGCATCGAAAATATCTTCCTGATTCACACGCGCTTTTCCCGTTTCGTTCAATTCGTTTGCAAAGATGTTCAACATCAACTCGCTGTCGCTGTCCGTGTTGATGTGTCGATGCGCCTCCTTGTCCAAATGTTCCCGTAGTTCGCGCGCATTCACAAGATTGCCGTTGTGCGCGAGGCAGATACCGTAGGGGCTATTGACGTAGAATGGTTGCGCTTCGGCGCTGGAGTCGGAGCCTGCGGTGGGATAGCGGAGGTGGCCAATACCCATTGAACCTGGCCTTCAATGTATTAGCGATTCACTCTTACAGTATCAGTACCATACTCACAGATCCTGAACACGTCGTCCCTCATCAAAGACCTATCGTAATTCGTATTAGCGACTACTCTATACCCACCCTACCGCGAAGGAAAAAAGACCAACCTTTCCGGCCATGCCATTGCCCTTACACTGAAAAATTCTCCCTCCAGCTGCGCATGTAGCTATACCACACGCATCCTGGCCTCGATGTTGCAAATAGTACAAAGCCTCATGTAACGTCACGGCCGCTTTGCACGGGAAATTCGGGTCGTCGCTGATATGGCCCAAGATAAGGCCTAGAATACCACACATTTTTCCTCCTGTCTTTCGTCCAACGAACTGTCAACGAACTGTAAGATTGAACTTGTTGCTGAAATTATCGTGCTGAAAGCTGAGGGAATCCTCCTGATGAGCAACTCAATGCCTCAGAAAGTAACTTGGAAAATTTTCCTGGGACCGGAAGGTCGGCCGGGCAATATTTGTGGCCCATCTAAAAATTCTGCTGGGAAAAATGCCGAACGAGGGGTGCAGCTTTGCTGTTTCGAGTAGGCGGTCAGCAGTAGGGAAACAAGCCGGCATCGGGCTCAGACTGTGGGGTAAGATAAGATGGTGACGCTTTGAAGCACGAAGTTGCCTTTTCTTGATTTACCTCCTTTAGTAGATCTTTGAGTGCGTGGTCACAAGTTTAGTGATACTACAGCAGTACATATCTTCACTCGAACGAGCGTTCATTTCACTGCTCTAATCTCCACAAACAAATCAAATAATTAAATAGACAGCCAAGTCTGCAATCAAATGACGAATTGAATAAAATGAAAGACTATTCAATGTACTAGCCGGTCAGCGGTGCAGTCACAAAGGAAAACAAATTATAGACACGAAAGAACAGGAATTATCCCGACTGATCAAGCCATCAACAACCAGACGGGTAGTCTGCGATTGCACTGCATTGCCGTATATCGACACGCTCACGGCAGATTCGATTCCCAAAAACAAGTGAAAGTTGACCCAGCAAACGTATGATAGAGCCAACACCGTAAGCAAAATGTTCTTTGTTTGATTGAAAAATTTGTCAGAGTGATAAGCAATCAATCCGGGAACAGACGTGATAGTTCCTGGTACGCCATCAACGCCAATCCCATAATGCGCAAGCCGTTACCCTAGATTTTGTTGTGAGTTCCCATCGACGGGTCGGAGTTATTTTGAAGAAAACACAAAAGCATTCCAAGTGCGATATTGCCTTGGCTTAGAAGATTCCATTAACAATATTGGAGCCAATCGTGGCACCAGCACCGAATATAGCTATAAGACGTTAGTGGATTTCTATAATCGAAAAGATTCAAACTCACCGGCATTGCCCATCTTCTTTCCAAATTTCTTGCCTTGCTCCTCAAATTTGCTGGGTCGACGGCCGGCAGCGTCAGTTGCAGAGGAACCGGTCTGAGCGACTTCCAGAGGCATATTTCCATAGTTTGTGGGCTGCGGAGACAGTACCGGGACAGCGGGCTTCTCGTCCAAGACTCTGACATAACTGCGAGGGAAGATTCCTTCCTGGTTTGTTCGTTCATTTCGACCACGCCACCCTGCGTTGCGTTAGTATTGTCAACTGGTATGGATCTCTCCGTCGAACACTTACAGTCATTGTTCATGTGCTCTAGCACTTGAATACGATCGTTCGGCTGGAGAGCAAGGTCACCGGCATCAGTCGGTGTGTAGGCGTACATGGCCGACGAAATCGACAAGACTGGTGGTGCCTGGGCATAGGCAGGCGGCGGTGGGGCCGGACTGGGATATTGTGTCGGGGCTTTCTCATTCAATGTAGTATTCTGAAGTTGGGCGATCGGAGGAATGAAGGCAGGAGTAGGCTCAGGAGATTGCACCGGAGATGTAACTGGAGCAGATAATGGGCCTGCTGCCGACATGACGGGGGCATGTAACTGTGTCTGATTTGGTAGTTGAGAGAGCAAGTTGGCCAGTTGTTGCGGTGTGATGATCGAGGCATCTGTAAGAAACTCTAGCTCCTGTCCGGTTCGTTAGTCTTTTATCCTTCAGTGCCTCCAAATAGACGATGATTTCATGATGCTGGATGGCATACAGTTCGGATGGTGCGCAGCGACCGGTTGGTCATGGCCGCGGAGATTTCACCCTGCGACGCCATGGCGGTAGTGAAAAGCGTATGTGTCCTTCTTCTCGGACGATGGCGAGCGGATGTGGTTACTACAGACTCGACAGACGTGAAGAAACTAAAAAGCCCGATTATCGATATCTGTCGGATGGACTGTTGATGGAAGGAGGTTGAAGGTGGTTGAAGGGAAAGCGTTATGAGTTGTTAGTTGATACGCAGGCTAGTGCAGTCAGCCAAGAGTGCTGCTACACAGCAAAGCCACACTCGGCGGCCGGAGAGCCAGGCCCACTCTCCTTGCTCCGTCGCACCTTCCGGCAGTGCCGCCTGGCACGTGCTTCTACTCATTCTTCCTCTCCTCTCCCTGAGGTACTCTTGCGCTTGTATTCACTGCTGTATGTTCTTTCAATTCATATTCAACCTAAACCACTCGTGGTAACCAACGTACTTGCGACGGGTGACACTGGGACTGAGTCCTCAACCAGATGACTCGATCAGCAACACATCCGACCCCCACGAATTACACCACGATCCGTGCTTAGTATGCAACTTACGTCTTTCACTCTATTTCATTTGGTGTCGATGACTGATGGGCGTGCCACTACTTCGCTACCCCGCACAACTCTCCTCTCAATACGACGTGGGAAAGTATAACAGTCGTGACTCACTCCAGACCTGTTATGGGAGGCTCGCACCGGAATTGATCTCTTTCTCGGACCTGGCTGATATGTAGTGGCTAACCGGCTTGTCTCCACCTCCGTACTCTGTGCACCTCTCAATGATCTCTCAAGAGTCCCTCTCGTAGATATCGTTTCGGAAAGATGTACACCTAATTACACAAGCTTCAAGATCAGAAGCCGATCAATGGAAGTTAGTTGCTAGAAATAAATGAAGGAGCAGAAGCGAGGGGGATTTTCACCTTTACGATCAACAACCAGCTTCTGTGACATGCCATCAGACCTCATCTTGCATACTCTGCGCTCTTTCCATCAACGTTTCTACTGTTTCACGAAGTGATCGATGTGGACACGGGAGGGACCGCACCCGTACCAGGCCCCAGAAGCAGGAACGAGCGGCCGGTGCGCACCTTCTTTCAATGTCCCTGTCCATCAGAAACCTGACAGTATCACTCTTTATCTGTCTTGAGCTATACTCATCAACCCAATAAGTCACCTCTCTCGCTAGCGGTCCACTCTTCCTTTAGATCCATAGTGTATTCTGATCCGGGACGTGGACGGCCATGTCGAGCAGGATAGCCGCCGGGGTGGACAGCCGACAGACCACTAATGTCTTGCGATCCACTTCACCTGCTCATAGCCGCCCGATCTTGAGACATCTCTGTTTTAAGTATTCCATGCAATGGCAGTGCAAGGCTGAAAACTCCCTCCGAACTGCTTCGGCCATGCACAATGCTAAAGACCTCCAGGGCTCTTGAGACGCTGCGCCGTAGGTACCCTTGCATCAGGCCGTACTGGGTGGCGTATGCTTCAACTATATCACCAATCATGACCGGCGAGTATCGAGATAGCCCGGCACGTTAAAGCGTCCTCTGCCACAGCCTTGTTCATGCGATAATATAAGTACGTCTTTCTGCCCTCTCCTTGAAATCGGTCATGAGGTTTCGTAAGAGATCAAAAGGCGGTGATCAGAGGATCTTGGAGCTGAAATGAAAGGGATGAGTCTCTCACTTTACACATGCGTACTTTTCTGTTTAGTGTGCTGCGTGTCGGCAGATAGTTGGGATGATTTTGCGAATAACCTAGCCACGGACTTGGTATGGCCGCACCCCTCAGTCGTTGTTCTTTGCATACAAGGCTCATCCATATTCTAGGCACCATTAATAACACTATTTGGGGAACAAATTACTCGGCAGTGCATGTCAGAGTTGGTTTCTACGCTAGACGATTTCATTTTTGCCTTGGCGCCGCTTGGGATCCTGACAGCCGTTGTTTCCGTGATTCGAGTATGCGGCAATTCAACCTTGAGAGCCTTTGTCGGCAGAGCACAAGAAGATCCTGGTTCTGCGGAGAGAGAGTTACTTTCATGCGTTTCAGACACCACGGCTGAGATTTTCACTGAGTCCGGAATAGCTAGGATAACAGGGAACCCCAAGATATTAGAGATTGTGGTCGATCAGAGCCAAGAACAAGCTAGACCTATCACTATTCAAAGACTGAGCGAAGTCGCTGGGAACGTCTGGACAGATCTCGAGAAAGATGCCAAACTGCCAAACTTGTCTTTAAATAAAGGCATCAGGAGGCGCAACCCATTCTGGTTCCATCTTGCGGCTACCTTTGGCTGTGCCTTGCAGTTTAGTATGTCTATATCGTTACAATGTACTCGGTGAAACATCTCAGAACCCTAATTCTACTCATAGGTGTGATTTTATACGCCGCCCTCACGGTCTTTTACTGGCCAACATCCTTTTTGAAAGATGGCAATCCTGTGGATAGCTATGCCTTTCCAATGTTCGTAGCGGGAACAGTCCTTCTTACAGTGGGTATGTCCCTGTGCGCTGTATCAGTTGAGCGTCATTCCAGGAAGCATATCATCGATCTCCCAGATAACAGTAGAGTCTATTGGATCCAACCAGGCAAACAGGTGGTTGGAGATCAGATATTTCCCTCCTTTGTTGGCCGGACCAACACGGGGGTTTATTTCATTCGATCCGTGAGAAATCATTCGCCAAGTGACTATCCAAATCTGAGTCAGGAGATGGCATTAATAGCTATCATATGTTTTACAATGGTAGGATTTGTGATTCAATTTGTTGGCATACGAGGCTTGCATTCTTCGGTTATTCTTGCTCAGCTCGGGGCTACCATTGTGATGACAATTGTTAGGACAAGTTTACGGGCTGAGAGAATGAATGAAAGCGATAACTTATTACAAAATGATCAAGATCTTGTCTCAAGCGGCGAGCATGAGCTGGATTGGCTAGCCTCCGGCCTTCACAGCATCAGGTCATTCAGGGTTTCTCCCACAAACAGTCTATTTGGGTTAGTACACCAAATACTTCCACGGGCCGACATATATCAACTAAAACTTCATAGCCAATGTATACAGACACGGTCTGATGCTACCGCACAAGAGGTCATACTGACTCGTGAAAAATTGAGGAGTTTGGCAGGCTCTGACTGGGACGAGACTCCTGTCCGCACTTTGGCACGTACTTTGGGACGAGCGGCCCAGGAACTCGCAATACTTGTAGGCTCCTGGTGTGGAAAAGAAGCGTCAACATCAAAAGTGGTCATCCCAGTGGAAATTCAGAAGGAGGATTGTCACGAAAGGGTAACATGTACTTGGAAAACTCAGTTGACCAACCAGAACAACGCGGATGTCGACTCATGGGAGGCCATACTCGGTCTCTACGTATGGTCTTTGAAGCAAGCTAACCGTGACCTAGAGAAAAAGTCCGAGAAGAGGTTTCTCCGAACGTTTTGTCCCAAAGGTCTCACTCCTCACCAGGCACGGTTGTTGCATCGGACGTGGACGGACGACAGATCAATTTTCGCCAAAGATCCATCTGTCACTAGATGTTTGCTGAACGAAAGCCAGACTCTTGGGCATGTGGAGCTGAAAACGAACAATCAGGTGTTTCAAGACACACCTGTGATTGCTGTTTCTTCAGATATATACACACTAGCCGCGCAAGATATATATATGCATTTGCTTTTTTCGGTGCTAGAATCTCTATCATCTATCGGAGGTCAAACCCAGGTCACTGGCAGTGGCAAGAGGACCTACAGGGTTTGTAATGACCGTGTTGACGCACTCGTGAATGTGTTTGTGATGTCAAATTTGGGTGATTATAGAGAAGGCATGACATGCACCCTTCAGACATTATCGGATAGATCATTGATTTCCGGGATTTCATCTGGTTTGCCTGATATTCGGCAGAGTATGGAGCTCTTTTCCTCCAAGGGGTATCAAAATGGACTTATCAATCTCATGACAATGAGCGAATGGTTGTGCTCCTTGACAGACCACGAGGAGGTGCAGCCATCTATTGTGGAATATGCACATATCTGTCTAAAAATTCTTCTCGAGCCAGACATTACCGCAAGGGAGTTGGCAGCTGAACGGATCACGGCTATTGTGGATGTTGCCGTCGTTGATAATAATGCCTTTCCAGTCTCGATGTATCTAGATCTTGAAAGCGTACCTTCAGACATCTGGCGCACCGAACTTCGAACCGAGATATCATGGATGGTCCTACTTATGATCCATAACATATCAAAACGTAACCCTGGCCAGCAAACGATGGCCATTCTACATCGACTAAAGGGCAAAATCGGAACCAGAACTTCAATGCCCGAAGTTTACCACGACTTGCAAGCCGCTCAACTGGCACGGCAAACGTTCTTTGATATTTGGATCGGCTCAGACGTTGGATATTCAATAGAAAACGACCAATCGTCCCAAATCGCTCTTGACTGGCTCGTTCAGAATCAATTCCACATCATGCTGGAATTGCTGATTATCAAAATGGTTAACGACTTGGCTGAGATGTATCGCCTGCTGGCAGTGATCGTTTATGCTAACCGAAAGGGCTATGCCCAGGTTATGCATCTGTTGCTGCATCATGCGGAGCGGACGAAACGGAAAGATGATATCATAGTCGAATTATCGAGACAAGGAAATACGGAGGCTTTGAGGACATTCCTAGGGCATAGAAATTCCAGTACCGTTACCAGAGCTCACGAGGCTGCCTTCATGATCGCCGCACAAGCGGAACATTACTCGCTGTTGAAGTTCCTGCTTGAAAGCGGCGTCAATGTTAATTTGAAAGATGAGAATGGAAAGACTGCACTGATGGAAGCCGCTATCAATCGCGACCTTACGAGTGTCGAATTACTTCTTTCACACAGTGCGAGTATCGATCTAAAAGATAACTTTGGGGATACAGCCTTGATATGCGCTGCGGAACGCGGTTATCTACCAATTGTTGAGCTTCTTGTTAGTAAAGGAGCTAATCTCAATGTCATGGGCTCAAGAGGCAGGACACCGTTAATGGCAGCGATCGTGAGACAAGAGCTATCCCTCGTGAAGTGCCTTTGCACTGCAGGGGCCGATCTTAGCATCACTGACCCTGATCAGTACAGTGTTCTGGACATGGCAGCTCGGGCCGGATCTGATGGACCTTGGACAGAGGGCCATGCATATCTGAGTGCGGTGGGGGCTATATACAGTCGTGGTCCATGATATACGCCATTGTCTCTCATTCATGAGAATGTGTCTCAAGGGGGATATTGAGAATTTTTGAAAGAGTATTGAAGACTGGATACCTAGAAAAAAAAACAATACGTACTACTCATAGCGCCGTTTTATCATGCAAACATTGAATTCTGTCAAACTCAAAACTGAGAATCTTTGGGCCTCCTCACCCACTTGCGGTGCTTGCGCCTATTTGCATGGCGAATGCATTCAGATTCCTTGTCTGTAGGTAGACAGTTCCTGGACCCTTAAATCGACAAGCTAAACCTTCACCGGAGCTCAAGCTGGAGATCATACCACCCGAAGCGACTCGTTCAATGATATATTCGCAATTCCAAGCAACCAAGTGACCGTTGTCAACATAGTAGCTTTCGCCTTCAGCAAGCTAGAAGAAATCCACTGTCAGCTACCATCATCATCAAGGGACAGAGACAGAGATAGAGAGAGAGAGCAGTAAGAGGGAAAAGGGGTTGTACATACATCTTTCTTAATCACAGCACCAAAACTCTGCATCCAAACCAACCCCGGCCCTGAAACATTATACACAAACCAACCTTCACCGGAGAAAAGTGTCTTGGAAAGGTTCTGAGCCTTGTATTTCTTCTTGATAGATGCAGTATTTGCAAGATATGCATCGCGCCCGACTTTCCATATCTCGCCGTCATCTGCCAACCGCAGAACAGTAATGTCACCGAGAACCGAAGGACCCATGAGTATCTCTCCAGGACCGGTATAGGTCGAATGAGCCATCTCACCCCCAATGAGGAGCTTCTTCATCGAGAAGTGGAAGTTTCCCTTCAGTGTGATGGTGGGCGACATTGCAATCATGACACCTTCAAGTTTCATTTAGTTACTAAACACCATTTGGGGATTGAGAAAAAGACCATACCGGGCCTGGCCTCCAATGGCGCTCCCATTGCAAGCTGAAACGTTATAATCGAATTCACACTCCGATGGCTAATCCTATAACTTCCACCATTGAACGTGCCAACGTCATCCGCAACCGTAGCCTGCGCGCCTTTAAACTGGCCCACAGGTGGTGCACCACCGGGCATCTGCTCCATCATCATACGAGGCCTGCCCGTCGGTGGTGGAGACATTGGGGGTGGTGAAAGCGGTAGTTTCGCTTCCTGCGCTGCGGCGAGCATGGCCGCCTGATGAGCTGCAGCGCTGTTGCTGTGGTTGCTGGCATCGAAGCGTGGTGGCGCTGGGCTTGTTGTCGATGGGCGGCTGCTGGGTGGTGGTGGGAAATGGGATTGCTGCACATTTTGGGGCTGGGGTGTAGGTTGTGGTTGTGGTTGTGGTTGTTGAACATGTTGGTTTGGAGGTGCTGGGTAGTTGTAATTTGGTGGAGGGAAGCCAGGGGATGGTTGCGGTGGTGGTGGAAATCCTGGAGATGCTAGTGGTGGAGGAGGGAATGCTGGTACTAGCTGTTAGCTATTTCGATGTTGTAGAGAGGACTTCGTCTTATATTCGACGATCGGACGATTGACATACATGCAGATCTCGGAGGTGCTAATTCATAGTGCGGTCAGTCAATGAAGCTCTACACTCCACAGATCAAGTTGAAAACATACGAGGGAAATGCTGGCCTTGGGCCGAGGGTGGTGGAGGAAACGCTTGCATGGTGTTATGCGCGAATGATTTATGTATATATATAAAAATGCAGACAACGTAAAACTTCGTCCGATGTGCAAATACTCGTATGAATCTAGGGCGCCAGGCCCGAAGTCGTCTCTTTGCAATGAGATAGTATGAACGTGATAGCGGGGGACTTCCGATCAGCAGGCAATGAACTTTTGTATAGATCGCTGAAGCACAGATATGTGCTCCGAAAACTCGCAGAGCGTGGGTTTGCAATTCGAAAATGTAGAGAGTTGAGGGAAATCGATCCGTACAAAAAGCTCTTACATTAGTAGCTAGTGCTTGCCAACGTACAGGCCACCGGTCAAATAATCGTGCAGAAAGTCTCTCGGATGGCTACATCGGCGCAGACATTGGCAGCCCATTTAGCACTGGTGATAGGCTGCATGGGAGCAACATGGGCGCTTATTCACGCATTGAGAGAGGTCCGATAAGCACTATGGACTTGTTCCCCGCAGACCCGGTCATTGTACTTTGGCTAGAATTGCGGCCCTAATTGGTGGCCTAGTTAAGCGCTTGAGGGGGATGTGGGCTTCACAGTCATTCAATAGGGTGTATAGACAGGAAAACTAATGCATTCACGGTTTGCATGGGTACTCGAGTCTATTATTGGTAATAGTGTTGGAGCTTCATAGTCCGAGAACGTGTGGTTTAGTTCGAGTCGGCGTAGTATGTGGTACTTGTAAATTTCATGATATGCAGCAACTCATCCTCTCCAAGTGATATTAGATACGGCATGACAACATAGAAATCTATTCACATTCATATCATCATCTCTCCCCTCCAATTTTATTCATATCCATATCCATTTCCATGTCAAACGATAATAAAAAAAAGGTCCGAGGTCGTTAGAAGAACCCTCTGACGGAAAAGAAGTAGGTCAGGCGGAGACTAAGAGGGAAACAATTTGCTAGAAAGGATACAAAATCATATTTAAGCCGTCTTCTTACGACGACCGACTTGTCCACGGAAACCAGTCTTGATGGCTGTGACGGATCGTCGGGATCCGCAAGAGTTGCAGGTGACGAAGTACAAACGATTCTCTCCTTTATTGAGTTCGGTGTCGGGGCTTCGGCAGGTTTTGCACGTAACGTATTCGACTGTTACAGGTTAGTGGTGGTCTGTAGAAGGTCTGAATTAGAGAAAAAAACGTACCAATGTATCGTCGCAACACGTTCTCAATCTGCTTCTGTTGGAAACGACCCTTGATAACCAATCGTCGGCTACCGTCAACACTACCACTGGTACCCAATTCAGCAAACAAGAACTGCATGACGTGGTCGTCCGAACGCTTCATTCGCTTGCAAATATCGGCAATGTTGGCGAAAATAGTACGACGGTTTCCTTCACGCAGGCACTGAGGAGGAGGAATCCTGTACGATTTCGAGCCGCTAGACAAAAGATCGGGGTGGTGGCTCTGGATGAGGGAGAAGAATCGAGTAACGAGCAGCTGGTATGGTATAGCTTGTGTAGCATCATGGGCCCAGACACCGGTTCCCTTCTCGAGATCGCCTTCGGGCAGTTGTTCACCGGCGGGTTCCTTGCCTTCTGCGCCGTCCTCTGTGACACCAGCCTCAGCGAGCTTAGCCTCGAAGTCTCCAACGTCGGCCTTCTTGGGCTTCTTCTTCTTTTTCTTCATCGCGCTCAGATCAAGTTCGCCATCGCCCGCAGGGGCGGCCTCGTCACCTTCAGCGTCGGCATCTTTCGATTTTTTTGTCTTCTTCTTTTTGGATAGACCTTTGAAGAGTTCGGTGACTTCGTCGACTTCCTTGTCTATTGGAATCCGCATTAGCACATGTCACCGTGTGTTGGCTTGATTCCTAAGACGCACCTGCAGAGTGGCTCTCGGCTGTGTCTTTCTCGACGTGGGGAGCCTCTGTAACCTCTCCGTTGGCATCCATGACTGTGGCTTCTTCACTGAATGCTACCGACTTGCGATGTTTTGTCTCCTGGGCTGTAACCTCCTGCAACCCCAAAAACTAGTCAGTCGATGAAATTGGAAAAGAAAATAAGTTTAGTTTCGTCGCGTATGAAAATCAGTCGCGAGAAATCCAGCGTACTGTAAGTTGGCAAAACAGGCTGATGTGAGGGGTTTGATGTCAAATTGCAGAAGAAAATGTGGGAGGGGATCTAGTCGGTTAAAAATGCAGAAGAAATGTGACGTACAGTATCCGCCATGCTTGTTGGTGTTGCACAGCTTGATTAGGAATGAGTTCTGAATTGTTGACTTAGTAGTCGCCCTTTTCGATGCTTGTGACTCAGAGGTCGTTTTCTTCCTGTTTGGATACGGAATTCATCCTACGCTCGCCACGAAAGATAATGGCAGCGTGCACGTGACCTCCCGATCGCTTTTGCGGGAGAATCACGTGGGCTGTTCGGATTACGTCGTTCGGCGGATCAACAGTCAACTCCAGCTCGACCAGACTCAACATTAGAGCTATCCATGTGTTTTATGAGCTGAAAACCCTAGAGTTCTTCATTTCTGAGTTAATCAACACAATAATCGACATCTATGGTCTACACTGGCGCCTAATGAGCCTGTTTACTGACCTGCGGTAAACCGCCGGTCACGTACGTCCAATCTCTGAATCACCAAGTCGACAAATTCCAGACTAGTTCATACTTTCTGATCCTCTCGTCTACCACCGGATTTTTTATTTATTCTCGCATTCCTGCAACATTAATCAAAATGTCGGCATCTCCATTCCCTCCTGGCGACGACTCCATGTCCCCTTCTGCATCAACCTACATGATCTCCTCGCAATCCAACACTTCATACCACAACACATCCTCGGACGAAGACGAAATAGCTTCCCTACCTTCAGAAACGTCAACGGAATCCGACCTCCTGTCAGATTACGAAGACTCGGACGCGGAGGAACAATGGCGGGAGAGTCTACAACAGCTGGAGCTGCTTCTCACAATGGTCCTTGTGCCTTTTATAGGCAAATATGCAGGCAGGAAATGCGCATACTGGGGTATGTAGTTCTCCGGTCTATGGAGACTTGGCTCAAAACACTAGCTGACGAATTTGAACCATCAACAGGCTGGACGAAATTCATGGGATGGAAATACCCTGTCGAAGCTGTCGTAACGAATAAAGCGGCATTCCGGGCGGCAGGAATCATCGGTGCTGCTACTTTATGATAGATGTAGTATAAAGCATAGAAGAAGATAAAAAGTGAAGCGTGTCTGCAGCTACACAATAGCGAACCCCGGTTCAGAGTGCCACTTCCTTTAGTATGTACAGTCTTACCAGCCAATTAATTCGACTCAGGCTAGGCCTGGGACTATAATCGAGAAACAAAAACATCTAAATTTCAAGGCCCTATTGGGAATCGAACCCAAATTTGCGACATCAAAAATCACTGTGCTAACCATTACACTATAGAGCCGGATAGCATAGCCACATGAGGCGCAGTTCGGTATAGATCAGCAAATGATCTTCGTACACAGAACCGGACTAACGCAAGGGCAGTGCAATGAAAATAGAATCAGCTCAACAATCAGTCGCGCCCTAGGTAATATGCACATCAGAAGGGAAGGAGTAAATCATCAAAAGACCGCCCAGAAAAATCAACACATCCATTGGAAGAAAGTGAACTCCTGGCCTTGTCACCCTTCCTTTGCCCAAGTCCATTGATCCATACACACACAACGCCGCACAGTGCTAGCTTCAATAAACGATGAAGAAAAATAAGTTAGCCGAAGAATCATGTGAGAAGTTCCGACCGCCTTAAAGAACGTCCCTCGGGGTCGAAGAATACTGAAAACTTTCGGGGGCGCTGCGGAGCATCAAATGAGTTGTTCACTCTACTTGAGTCGGAGGAACTCCCCGAAGCTCAATCTGCATTGCAACAGAAAAGTCCTTGCGGGCCCGACACTCCAAAGAGTGCTTCAAAATAGAATCATTGAATATGTTACTCACTCCAATAGAGTCAGGAGAGCCCCTCTGAGAGTCAATGGCGGTTGCCATTTAGATGCCACGTTCACGGTCCAGCCACTCATCAAATACATGGAGCTCATTCTCGGCGTTTCCCGGATCGAGCTCTGGCGCAGGTTGCCCACTAATGAAGCACAGGTTAGCAAAGACTCACGAAGGCCTGAGGCTAAGGAAATAGCTGACTTGAATTGCTGGCCCAATCCAGCAATATCCAGACCGGTCTGCTCTTCTACCGCTATGCCAGGGGCATACGCATTTGTAGCGAAGGTGGTTGCTTCGGGCAGGCCGCTACTTACGGTGCCGTTACTTGAAGCACCACCTTCTGAGGGTGAAAACATACTCGCGTTGAGTGTGTGACCGTAAGAAGAGACTGACGGATTGTGTTGTTGAAAATGCTGCGAGCCAACTGCAGCCGCACGGCGGTCGATGCCGTCGAGCCTTGGACGAACGGAGCGACTTCGTGTTGCAAGGATGTTCATATTTGATGACTGATGCCGGGATGGGACCGAAGTTGGGCCTAGAGACGGTGCCGGTGCCGGCACTGGAGCAGGAGCAGGAGCAGGAGTTGATACTGTTGCTGACAAAATGAGTTGATCCTCTTTATGTGTGCACTATTCCAAATGTTCATTAAAATCAGGGGTTTATAAAGGGGCAATGCATCCGATCAATCATTCCAGTCATACCTTCTTTTTAGAGCGCCGACAACCAACACAAGCCCCGCCAGCGGCTTTTAAAGCCCTATTCCGTACCAGTTCATCAGAGGTCATTTTACGTCTTTTCCTGTTCCTCCCCTCGGAAGTATTACTTCCCGCCAAGTCCCACACCGACAAATAGGGCTCCTGCGAGCCTCGAGTGCTGGGAACGAATGAAAATGGTGAAGTTCCCGTCATGGCATCCTCCAAAGCCGTTGAGGACCCTGGAGTTGTTTCTACATACCCATGACTGGCAGGGATATTATGATATTCCGGCTGCAAGTCTTGAGAAAACAAATTGGTCACAGCGCCAGCAGCCTTGACTAAATGATGATGACCATCATTGGCGTCTTGGGCAGGAAGCCCGAAGTCATTGTCCACGGGAGAGAACTGGAATTTCTCAAACGGATATTCAATGGAGAAGTGTCGTGGTGTAGAAGTAGAATTGTCATAAGAATTGCCATAATGGTCTACCATGGGCGGCTGTTCAACCAAGAGATGGTCATCCTGAGTGGCAGCCGAGGTTTGGCACATATCTCCCTGGAAAAGAGCACGATAGAGTTCCGCTGGGTCCAAGACAGCCTCATGATCATCATTGGATCTTGGTTCCAAATCTCCTCCTAAGTAGGGCACTGGTGGAGTTGTGTTCTGCTCCATGGTTCTTTCCTGATGGGTTCCTTGTCCACGGCGGGATCTGGATAAATTGATCCTGTCTCCAAGTCTGTGGGGGGAATCATTGTCCATGGATTGCTCAATACTAAAACTCCTTGGATCCATATGACCCATGGATGATATGTATTATGAAATGATCCGAGTAAATAAAGACCAGGTGGAAGCAAGACAAGAAGGTTATAAAGAGGCCAATAGTTGATAGGATGATGGATTAGCAGTCGTATCCTAAACACAATTCACACGAATGTTAGCGCCCACCAGGTGAGATATTGCAGGATTCAAATACTTGACCAGAAGGGAAAGCAGGAAACAATTTCCTGGCTGATGTTTTGACAGGCTGAATTGTCTTCCTTGTTTAGAAGGACTCTCTAGCCCTGCAGCTTTGCTTTCAGACTTGTGCTCTTCACAATCATGGTCTTATGCAACAAGATAAAAATATGATTAATGGATATGAGATCGGAATCGGACAATATCATGCTTTGATGTCGATGTTTGGATGTCTGCTTCGGACTAGATGCGGTGTTAGTCCGAGGTAGCAAGAGGATAGAAGGATAGGATAGAGTGATGGAGAGATCTTACAAATGATTCATTCGATTTATCGAGCCGTGGAAACAGCGTAATGAATATAAATCAGCGAGGAGTACTGTCAGTGGCAACCATCAGCAAGAAAGAAAAAAGGACTCAAGAATGACGAAACGGGAAAGGAAAACAGCCACTTTTTAAAGACAATGCCAAGAAAAGGACAGAGTATCTGACAAATCCAGCCTCTGAAATAATATTAATCTTGCCAATCAATCAAGAGGTAGACTCAGTCTTATGCAAACATGCAGTGACGTTGGTTCACATAGTTTGTGGCACCGATTTGGGCGGTACTCTTTTAGGGCTAGCTAACGTATTTGCTAAGCCCACATAGGCGCAGGGCTATTCTCATCACCCCATGAAATCTGCCCAATTATGTCACCAGTCACAGGTACTCATCCAGCCAGTAGAAAGTATCTGGAGATTACCGCTCTTCTCCAGGCCGTTGATCTAATTGGCGGTATTCGCTATAACCGTTGTGCATTGCTTGAAGCTTGCGCTAATTTGCCTCTTGGAGCTGTTTTTGTCGGAAGTATGTACGCCATTCTCAATCATATGCTGATCATCAAATCAAGCTGAGTGGGATGGAACACATGTCTGGGCTGTGGTAGAAGTGGTTAAAGAATACCGTGCAATAGGATTGAAACAAAGTCATTCATGAACGGTCATTGTACGCCGATTGGACCTAACCGGGGAAGGCCTCTAAGCATTGATGCCCAAAAATTGAATCGAAACAAACGTCCGTTAATGCAATCATAGTACCGCCCTGGTATAAGTGGACAGCAGAGCCGCAACATCAGACTGGATTGGTAGTTGAAGGCGAATGCCGTTGTTGCTTGGTTGCTGCCACTGGTGTGCTTATCGCAATGTGATACGAGCATCGTATCCGTGAATCGCATGCAGGCCATTGAGAAGATATCGCAAATCATCTTACCATCAACTGACCAAATATGTCGATGAATTACAAGGGAAATTACAACCGAGATCAGAATCTAGCCGAATGAAATCGAAAATCGTCACACAGCGCAGCCCAAGGCGATTCTGTGTGCCAGGCGGTCAAGGCAGCTACAAGCCACAGCAGTCCCGCCCAGGGCTAAACGAGACTGTCATCACTATCGCTAGCATACGAGAACAAAACCGGCTACAAACCTATCTATAAAATAAGCAATATCGATGTCATCGGCGGCGGTAAGAACATCTAGATCTGCCTTAGTACCTTGCCCGGGTATGTGGCGATGAGGAGACCGTGTACTACCTGCTAAGCCACAAAGTCACCTGGCCTGTATGCGAACATGTTCACTGCGAGCCGAAGCCATTTAGCAGGTAACAGGCACACTTCTAGGAACAGCCTCGGATCCTCGCCATCATTGCATGAATGGTGGGAAGAAATACAGGGAGCTTAAGCCTGCAGAGCTCTCAACAGTTGCCAGGACACATACATTGACAGGCGAATTCTTCTGGATTAGTGGTTCATTTCTATTACGACTATTGATATGACCAAACCTTTATTATAGTCAAGATAAATTAGTTGCGTACTTGGCATGGAGTTGCTCAGTTTACACAGCCACCGATGATGATAAGACTGTGGCCATCAAGTTAGAGAAACATGCAGTGAAGAATAAATTTCTGATTTTGAGGAATGATATTGTCGATCCATGAATGGATCACGATGAGGTCGATGGGACCACCACGGGCCCTGGGCGGGGCCGCTGTCAACCTTAATGTTGAGGTCCACTCGGTCCCCACACATGCCAGAAGCCCTAACAAAGAATGATTTTGTTTTTATCATACTACCGAGACGAGACACACACACACACACACACAGAAGAACATTCAGTTATGGACAAACCCATCATGTGTACTCCCCTTTCGCTCCTGCCCGTCTCTGACAACCTTGTCCGCCAACACCTGCGCTTGATGAGCTCGGCTCTCGACGCTGCCCAAATCGCCGTAGCACTGTGCCTGCATCATAGCTGGTCTTCGAATAAAGGATGGATCATTCAAGTCTCCTAGCGTCAAGTACCGCTCCAATGGCGTCGCGCCGGAGGTTTTGCAGGGTCGCTCATGGCTGTGTGCCGGCGGCTGCCGTGGTATGAACATTTTTAGTGAATTCAGTAGATCGTTGTTGTTGCTGTCGCGCTAAGTAGCCTCTCCTTGGGCAGTGCTGTCTCTGCCCATAATACCACCGCCACCACTGCTGTGGGTTATAGCATGACTTTGACCTTCTAGTCGAGCAACCCGCACCCCGTCCCCATTCATAATATCACACCCTTCCTGAATACCGCGTTGCGAAAAGTACTTTTGGATTTGTTCCTCCTGTACGACATGAGCCGCATGCGACTGGACGATCTCGTTTCGTTCCTGTTGTAGATGGTTCTGGTCAGACCTTAAATCTCGTTGATAAGATACGAGCGCCGAGACGGGTCATTGCATGGATAAAAGTAAAAAAACGATAATATAAAAGAGATTGCGGAATCCTTCCGAGCAGAAACAATGATAGCATGACAGGTAAAGCACTGGAGTAACATACGCGATTATAGAAAGCGTTTTGATCAGACAATGCTCTTGCTGTTAAAGGCGTCATGGTTGTTTATCAAGAGGCAACAGACACACAAGAGTCGTGGAGTCGTAAGGAAATGGATGTTGCCGTGTGACTGTCTAATGCGGCTCTGCTCTGCTCCAAGAATAGCCCACAACGACAGAAGGAGATATAGTCCGGACTAGTATGGCAGTCCACCGGACTTGAATACAGACTAGAGAGGAAAAGCCAAGAGATACACGGTACTGCCTATCATTCCACACTTTTTTTTTTCCTGGGTTGTAACGAGCTTCAGCGATTTTTTTGTTGGAGCAATCTTGTTCATAAAGGGTACTATCGTTCTTAAATACTTAGAACCGAACCATCGCCTGAGCGATATCTGTCCAGATCTGGCAGAAACTAATTAGAGGAGAATACTCCTTCTGCCACGTAAAAGCCCATGTCATGACCATACATGTGGTCAAGTGCTTAGTTCATGCACGATTGACAAGACACTGACCGAGTGCATCTCATAGACACAGAACACAGATACTACATAGAACAGTCAAGCTACGCGTATCCTGGTTGGGTTGGAAATACGTACCTGGGTAGACACTTTGAAAGGATAGATCAACAGTCTGCAGGCACAATTATCCTCCGCTAGTAGCTGCACCTCGACCCTCAGGGCAACCCAGTAGACTGGATCAGGGGGTTCCACAGGCCCTTCGGGTTCTCCTGGGGCTTACACAGATGTAACCATCCGTACATAAGTAGATGCACGGATCCTGCTTCATTTACTGATGTGGGCTGACCCTATTGCATAGAATTAAGGCGTCCGACATGTTGCACATCATGACATGAGCTTGGGATAGTGCTAGGTCGAGAAAGTACACGTATACCTTGTCAAGTTGCGTTGTAAGACGGTGACATGGGTAGTCATTTTATAGGTTCCAAATGAGGCTCTGTCCCACCGCTCTTTCTCATATTCAGATTTCATACGTCAGTACCACGGTTTCTAGGCCATATGTGTAATCAAAATTCCTCGATAAGAGCCTTGCCTCCATTCCGGGACTTTCCTCTTGTTCGCACTAAACCTATTACAATGAACGGCTAAACACATCCATTTAGGTATGTGGATACACTATGCCACATGAACTAGAAACCCACGCTGACATGATTCCGGGACCACTGCGTCGGGCCCATCCAACTCCTGAATACGGTCTATACGTACGTTGCCAATAGATTAAGCACCCTAAGAAACGCACTCAAAATTGGAATAGAAGCGTCAAAAACCGTCACTCCTCCGATGGTGCAGTGATATCTAGCCAGCCTTTGACGACTACTCCCTCTTTAGGCAAGTCTCACCCGACAGAAAAGCAAGTTTTTCCGCAGAAACAGGACTAGTCATGCATCCTAAAGTACTTACCATTCAGCTGGATTTCTTCAATTTTGAGACCAACGTCAATCATCCACCATGAATGAATTAGACATACAGTCACAGCTCTCACAGTTCCAGAAGCATTATACCCCTGATGGACACTCATCCAACTCGTCCACTTCAATCGCCCAATGACCTGGGATGGAGACGGCAACCGGCATGATTGATACATACACTGCAGGGAAATATGCTTTAAAATTCTCTGTTTCTTTGTCTGCTTAAGCGAGTAATATAGAGGGGCCCTCTGGGCTTTTTTTCCCTTCGTTCTTGCTGACGAAATTATCAGACTGGATATCAATGATGTCCCGACCCCGCATCTTCTTCAGGAGACACACAATCTTTTGAGGTTTCACGGGTCTTGACGCAGCTTCAGTGCTTTACCATATGTACACAAATGGGACTTGCAGAATCATCAAGTTCAGAAGAAGTCAGAGCTGAAAGAAAAGGAAAAAGAGATCTGGCTGGGGTGATCAGACCCCTACCGCTGCGGGAAAATATGCCTAATCAATGTTAAAACGTAGCGCATATCGCATTAATGTCTATTGTTGCCCAGAGGCTTTATCGAATAGTAATCTTTAGAAGAGGAAGTCCCGCATGTGCGTCGTAAGGACTTTCATACTCGTAATGCAGTAGCCAGTTTGTTGAGAAATATGGTCGATATTCGAGCCTGTATGTAGGATTGACAGGGCCTGTGCAACATGCACGCTAGTGACCCAAGAAATCCAAAAACCCGTCTGCTCTGAAAGCAACGTCTCTCTCCTTCTGATTCCCTTTTTCAGAAAATTTCCAAAAGACGAAGAAAGCACTTACTTCTCGCAAAATTAGAAGACAGACGAGCCCAGGGATTCGGGTCCTCCAACGGGGAACTACGGCTACCGTTCCGGCTGGTCAGCTATTTTCACAATGCATCTTTAGATGCATCGTGGAGTCCACATAGTTACTGGAGCGTAGTGCAACTGCTAGCATGATGTGATCAGTTACACGCATGTACTAGTCTTTCCAGCAGAGTGGGTAACCTTATAGAAATCTGCGACTGATATTTCCTGTCTACTACTACCTGATGCATGACTGGCGTGGTGGGGACAACTACCTCCGCTCTTCTCCGTGAACGAGTCTATATACAAGTCTCAAGATTATCTCAATTTTGAGACGTATATCGCTGCTCGATTCCGCAAAGCAGCCGTGGTCTCGTTCAATTCTATTTGAGCACTCATCGTGGAGCATGGAGCAAAGAGTTCGGTAAAAACGGCATCATTCAAGAGAAGTACCCATTTATCAAGTGTAGTCTCGAATCCAATGTGGTGTAACACGACGGCTGTAGCCATGGAACTGTTTTCGAGACCATGACTCGAGCTGTCTAACCACGAGTCTTTCTTGACCAAAGCTCCCTAATGATACGTCAAAATCCCCAAATTCATACTCATTCAATACAGTTTGTTGCATCTCCAAAACGGTCGACATGATGCTGTATTCGTGTGGTCGTATTGTACAGGGGCGTAAACGGGTGTATACGTCGTCGGCATCGATCTTTGGACAGGTTGATATTGTCTGTCCTCACTGCCTTCGATAGCAAATTGAGTACCTGATGCCGTCGTTTCGGCCGTGGATCCCGTATCGCTGGATCTGAGAACGGGACGACCGTGCAGTATAATGCTGTTATTGTATGGTTCCTGCGTTGTGCTAGGATTGACGTAGGGTTCTCCGTATCTCTTGGTGGCATAACCCCCGCGATCCTCTTTTAGTATACATGGTACGTCGCACGAACCACTAGAGCCAGTAGCTCCTACGTGTTGTGCGTAATCTGTACAACCGGCAGCCTGTAGCTCGTATATGTTGGCGCCAGTTTCGACTAATTCAGCGGATCCTTCCAACGCCACGTCCTGATCAAATTTCTCAACCGTGTCCAGGAGCATGTCGAGCATCTCTCCATTTTGTGCTGAGTCACTTGCGGCATTGGTACCAGTGTGTAAAAAATATGTATCCTCAATGCTCGCCTGATCGCGATTTGCATGGCGTACGCCATGAGAATTGTTCTCCGTCGCATGATCAACCACAATTCCCCCTTTTTGCTGTGTTCGCATATTGTCCATACTCCTACATAGTTCTTTCAGCTCATCCAATGAAATGATTCGGCTATCCGGATATCTCGGCACGTATTCTTCGAAGGGAATGCTTAGTCGGCGACAATCGGTCATAAGTTGGATGAGTCTCTTCGCAATAAAAGCATCCAAAGAGCCTCCACTTGGTAATACTCCGTGCGATTCTAAGTAGAGGAATGTTTCAATTTCCTCTTTTGGTAGCACAGCTTGTGACTCTTTCGCAAGAAATTGAAGTTCCGAGAACTTGGAATATGAGACTATATGCCAGGTCAGTTGTGTTGCAAAGACAAATCAATCTAGATATTACCTTTTACGGAGCTGATGGGTGATGACGTTTTGCCTTTCTTGTAAATACCCAAAGTCTCATTCGATGTCAACTTGTCTATGGTCAGCCATTCCTTCTAGTATCAATTGGAAACTCGTCTCACAGTCAACCGTCCTGTCTTGATATTACTGGCACGGAACTTTTCGGCCACTTAACATTGGTTGTGCATCCTCCCGATCGCTCTTTTCTGAGGGTGTCCGGGTCGAGGAGATTCCTCCCCGGAGACGGATAGTCTTTTGTAAGGCTCATAACGATCTTCTTTTGTCTTTCGTCTGGGCCGTTTTTCATACGAATAAATTGGTCTTGATGAAGCGCTTTCCGACTTCCGAGCGTTCATTTTGAGCACGAGATCGCGTTCAGTATCGCGTAGGACTCCTACAACACGATGTCAGTACGTCCCTCGCCCCGAATTGTCGTCGAATTATATACAACAAGAAAGATGCGTGATTCCAAGACATACTTCGTACCCTTTTACGATGTGTTGACTTCTCGACTACCGAACAATATCAAGAGTCCGGGCTACCACGGGAAGAGTCATATCTTTCCAATATTGCTCAACCATCACAAGGTACAAGCACTGCCCGCTTTCACTGGCGATGACCGCTGTCCAGGTCGCCATGTCTGAAGCAAATAGTTAGATTCGATGAGGCAAGTTCGAAGGGAGATATCGCGGCGGAATGTTGACGAGGAAGGAGCACGTTTTCTCCCAATAGGATAGAGCGACTGTCGTCCCTTCCATTTTGCAAGTCACGACCAGGTCACGGGATTTACCGGCTATCGTGACTTCCTTTGCTGACGTTCAACCTTTCCTCGATGTCCCCTGCGACTGACTGTCTTCATCTCTGTTCTCGACAGTGTTGCTATTTATCGTCCAGAAGCCGCCCGAAAACATCACGGAGCCAAGGAACCATAACGCCTTTGAACCTGAATATGTACCTTGAATTTTCTTTATCATCACATCATGTCGCAACGCCTGTCAGAGTTTGACCGTTCGTGACCCTCCTATTTGGCTGTCGCAATATATACTAGCTGGACACTGATCAACTGGACTAATCTCGGACCTCTCCTACGCATACCAAGTGGATCACTGTTAATGGCCTCAAGCCAATTTAGCAGAGTCAGCACCTTCCCAAACTCCAACAAATAGCACAAACAGCAAAGATCATCGTTAAGTACCATACGAGCGGTTCATTATAATGTCTGACTCGCCCGCTGCTCCGCTCATACATTGCTCTACTAGTACATAGTTTTCGTTGCCGGCCTGTCCGTTTCGCCCCAAACGTGTGAGAGTTGGTTTGCAGGCCCGTGGCAGCAGCAACCATGGCTTAGGCCGAATTTGTCGTTATTCATGCAGCAGCCCGAGTGGGATTGGACGCCTAAGGAATCCGCGCAGCAAGCTCATCACATCACACCATTCCCCAGTATTATTGGACCAAACTCTGTTTCCCCCACTATGTTGCGGAGCTGGTGGCGCATCGCGGGTGCACTGGCCAGACGATATCCAGCCAGGATTGCTCACCAACTTGATCGCAGAATTGTGGCCACAATCGTCTCGGATCGCAGCCAATTATACCGGCAGCGCAGTAAGAAATGGCACACAATCGGCGAGGGAATGACTAAGTCACGAAAATCCTCCTGCTCAAATCATGCCCGAGGCAACAGCCATCCGCGGATATGTCGACTCCCTCTTCCGCGAGGGTAAAATCGGGAGCTATGGCCAGGCGCGATCCATGATGCACGCCATTCGTCGGACTGCGGAGGTGGCCTTTGTGACTTCTGTCTCACATTTGACGTCCTACCCTGAAAAGAGAATAGTGTTGAGACTAGACTCACTTGGTGACTTGGTCTCGCCAAAAGTTTACCGAGCACGCGCTTTTCAAGCCCGACCGGCCCGCCAGACTCTGGCCTTGCTTCTGGTCAGAGTCTCCTAGCTACGTACCAGAAGCTTTCAGCCTTGTTCCGTATGTTTCCCGCACTAATAGTAGTTTGTCTCTCACACTACTACGCAATTCGGATAGGCATAGGTGGCCTCTGGCCAGTCAGCGAATCTAGGGTCTTCGGGTGTCCCTCAATCAAAGCTTATCGATATTTTGACCCCGTGTTTGAGCGAAACGTCACATGGACCTTACGATATCTTTCGTTTAATGCTGACTATCTCGATAATAGGATCGCACAGAACGAAATTTCCGTGATTGAGGACACAGTGGTAATCCTTTAGCTTCCCTGACACATTATGCATGTCAGGACTCAATAGTCCGTCTCCGACCTTCCAAGTGAACTGCATCGATGCACAACGGCATACCCCTCCTTGAGATCCGGACTAACAAATAGTGGGAAAAATCGTCTAGCGCCAAAATCTTTGACCCATTAACACTTGAAACAGAGGCAGAAATGTCCTCTGGAGCAGCGGAAAGAATCAACTCACCGAAATTAGCGTATCGGACTGCTCCAGTGAACCCATCACTGTGTTAGTGTCGACTCGGCGCTGGTGTATCGCAAACCTAGCACCTCTGGTCCATCATGCGCTAACTAATTTATGCTATATATTATAAACCCAGCCTGATGTCTGCACTGGACTGAGGTGACTAAGTGCTAGTCCTACATTTGTATCTCGTCTGGTGCATTCTAGCTCTTTGCCTATTCCTCCCGCAACCCCTCCCCGAGTCAGTTGTGTTCTAGCCCTCAACAGCATATTCCATCATCGCTTCGTACAATCTTTGCGAATTTCTTGATCTTATCTTCATCCAGAATAATAATCAGCAGCACGCAGTGTAAGTCATCCATCGATGCCATGGCATCGCCTTTCTTTATCTGCCCATATGCCCCTCACGACTTAAAAGCGACTCCCGAGTGATTGCCGATTATTAAACCCGCAAACAGACGTTGTTTGCCCATCGGCTCATCGTCTGATGCTAGAGTCGGGCTAATTTCTATTCTCAGCTTGTATTTCTGGTGTTTTCTTTTTCTCCTTTCTTTTCTTTTTTCCCCCTCGTTTCATTTCGTTTTTGTGTGTCTTGCAAAAGAAAATTTGAGCGATCTCGAAGGCAGATAGAAGCTGATAATTCGACATCATTTACCTACCACCTTAGTGCTTTATTCTTTTCATTAATCTCTGATCGTGCCATCACTTCTCTTCCTCTTCTCTATCTAATTTCGCCTCCATCAAAATCGTTGACTCTTGGTGTGTGTGTGTGATCACAGCGACGTACTACACCAACCTTCCACGAAATGGCCAAATTATTTATCGGGTGAGTTTCTGGCTGTGTTTCGTCGATCGTCGTGGTCCCAAGTTGATGAAATCTGCAGTGGCCTAGCATGGCATACCACAGATGAAACTCTGCGGGCGGGATTTGAAAAGTTCGGCACCATCGAAGAAGCCGTAAGTCATCTACTTTCATCGAATCTGGACCAGCTGTAGGTAACATCATTCACAAATTGGATAGATTGTCATCAAGGACCGAGATACAAACCGCAGCCGTGGATTCGGATTTGTCCGCTTCTCGACCGATGCCGAGGCTGACGCTGCCATTGAAGGCATGAATAACCAAGAGTGAGTTTGACAGAGTATTGAATAATTTTGCTGCTTGAGAATCTCGGACTAAATGTCGATAGCTTTGATGGACGTGTTATTCGTGTCGACCGAGCTTCCAACAACGCTAGTACGCGCGGTAACGATGGCGGCAGTTTCCATGGCCGTGGAGGATACAACCGTTTCGAAGGTGGTAACAATCGTGGAGGCTACGGTAAGTTTCTCTCGCCTTATATATCCATTCAATCATCAGGACAGGACTAATCATAACGCAAAAGGCGGCGGCGGTTACGGTGGTCACGGAGGTGCGATCTAATAACTTCACTCGATTGAAAAACTGAAAGTATCGAAACTGATAATGAGTTACACAGGATGGGGTGGCGGCAACCAGTACCAGGGTCAAGGAGGCCAAGGTCCTGCCTAAGCATCTCGTTGAGTCAAGTCTCTGACCATTGCTTGAATCGATTTCGCGAAGCAAAATACACGCTGCACCGTCCTGACCTTCTCTATCCTACCACCTTTTCCTTTCCTTACCTTCCATTAAACAACAATAAATCCAAGAGAAAAAAAAAAAACACCAATCTTTCGAATGAGTAATGAGGTCCCTGACGAGAAGAAGAATCATTACGTGATGGGCAAATGATTATTTGACTAACGTGGGCAAAACGATCGGAATTGAGCTTAACTTCATGGATTATGTCTTTTTCTCAAATGGCTTGGTTTTGTTTACAACAAAATTAGATGATTGTTGTTTGCTCATACTCATCCGCTTCATAGTGCGTCTCTTCACTTTTTATTTGCTTCTCGAAGCGTCTTCTGGATCTTGTTTATTCGATGGTGATGTATGTTTCTTTCGTTGCCGCTCTTCGTATCTCGTCTTGTTCTGTCTGCCTGTCTGTTCTGTCCTGTGTGTGCCATAGCTTAACATACTGCTTAGATGGATGGGATAATGATTTAGTTTGGCTGAGCATGGTTTTTTTGTATTCGGCCTTCTATTTTATGAGCGTGTAATGTATGTCTCTATGTACTTGGTCATATGGGCGCCCTGTCCCTGTCTAGATATCTATGTACACTTGTACCACACTGCTGACATTTACATCCCTGTACTCTCTTTATTACAACCAATCTATTCTATAATATGTACTTTCCCCTCTCCCCCAGCAACGTTTCTCTCCACCTCCCTCTCTGCACTTTCCTCCTCCTCATCCGCTTCACCCTTCCGATCATGCAAGCCTTCAATCATCTTGACCCTTCTCACCAAATCCGCCACATGTCCATCCGCAAGCCCCAATCCCAATCCCTCAAGCGCCTTCTCTAGAAGATACAAATACTCTGGATTCCGCCCGCTTTGCCCGACCCCTTGACTTATGACTTCCGCCACAGAGGCAGGGTGTCGCTCGGCCGGGTTACGCAAGAATTGAGGGTTTGATGGTTGACCGATGTACACCATACAAGTGATCGATTTGATGGATGAAGAAGGAAAGAGCTCGGATGGTGATGATAGTTGACGCTGTGAGGGGGGGAGTCGTTCATCTTGAGAGCTCACAGCATAAAAGGGCGTGTAGTGCACTGTATAACCATCTATTTCTCTGACGTCTAGATAGTCGTGTACCTCTTCTGCATGAGAAGCGGGGATGTGATATGCGGCGCCCCAGACGGTTGATGTATTGGATCCTTCAAGCGTTTTGTGCTATGATCTTTAGTGCAGTTCACAAGCATTGAACTAGGTGAAAGCTTATTACTACTCACCGGATCATCCAACGTCTCCCAAAATGCCTTCTCTATCACCGTCACCACACGCCCCGGTCGTTCTGCTGTTCCGCGGTGATCGGTACTCGCCTACATACCGTGCGGGGTGATCAGTTCGGTTTGATATCTATCGAAACATTTCAGGAGAAACATACCTGCCAGAAGCGTCGCACATAGCCGCTAATATATCCGGGGACCCGTTTATCTTTGTGCAGTTTCAGTCAGAACCTAACAATTCTCGGTGGTAGTGGAGGGTTACAAACCGAAATGAGGAGGTGGTTTCCATATCAGGCTTCTATAATGGTATTAGTCCTACGCATAAAGCATATATTGACATCGTGAGAACTCACCCATAGCCAAAAACCCAGAGGTCGCCTGCTGGGAAATGCTCTTTCCACGTTCGGCCATCGCGGGAGATTTGATCTGTCATTTTGCTGCTCTCTCTCTTCTACACGAGATTTGCAAGCCCAATCTTGCTGCTTTGAATTTGATTATCTTTATACCGAGCTGGTCTGTCCCGCTGAACCGTTGAACCAAACTTAATTGAGAGGCGCCCTGGGCGTCTGTGTTTTGTATATATCAAGCCACCCAAACACCTTATAAGAGATCTATAGAAACTTTAGTCCAGAAGTCTTTCTACAAAGAATGCTGCTTACCACAGAAAGCAAGTCGCGATAGTACAAGCCCAGCTCAGCACATAGGAGCCTGGGCCTTTTGATCGAGGTATCAATGCAACTAGCTCTGTGCACATATGATGTATGCCTGTTCTTATACCAGAAGTTTGCTTTGTTTGTGTAAGGTGAATGTCTATTTCATGTGACAATGTCGTGCTTTGTTGTACTCGTTGTGAATCTGCCTGGCCTCAGGCTCCACTGTCATATCTGTTTGCATTGTTTGTCCGTTTGCTATTGTACTTATCGATAAGATGTCTTATCTTCTTATCGCCGACGACCTTGATCAACGTCAACTATTGCGATGTAACATATCTAAAATCTCGAAATCTCGACAAAGGTTTAAGCCTGTTTGCTGCTCGCTTGACTGCTGTCAGATCCCAATCAGACTTGAGAGCACAGAACAAAGATATGAAGACATGTCTCCAAAATTCCAAACATCACATGCGACATTTTAGACTGACCGGCTGCATTCGAATCACCAACAAGGAGGTACCCAAATACTATATAGAATATCCAACATGGCAGCTCTTTACAGACTCTACCAGGAGAAACACAGACCACCCCCAGATCTTTATCACATTTCCTTTCATGGCAAAACCATTCTCATCACCGGCGCCACATCCGGCCTCGGCTTCGAAGCAGCTCTCAAATTCCTTCAACAGGGCGTCTCATCACTTATAATTAGCAGTCGAGACCAGATGCGCGGTCGAAAGGTCAAAAGTGAGCTAGAAAGCCGTACTGGCCGAGGGGATGTTGTGGAGGTATGGCCGCTTGAAATGGGCTCTTTCCAAAGTGTCGTTGAGTTTGCGTCGCGCGTGAATTCTGAGCTGCTATCTACTGGGCGAAGATTAGATGTCGTTGTCTTGAATGCTGGAGTTATGCATCGCGGTTTTACGCGCTCAGAAGATGGATGGGACGCTACCCTGCAGGTAAATACGCTCTCGACGATGTTGCTGGCGGGTTTGCTACTACCAACGCTTCAACGGCATAGCAGTAGCCGTGTAACGCCGGAAAGAGATGTACCGCACTTGGTTATTGTATCGAGCGGTACTGCCCTCCGCGTCAGACGAAAAGATCTCCTCCCACCATCGTCATCCGCATCCTCGCCTAATCTTTCTTCGCAACCGCTTCTAGATTGTCTGAACAAACCATCGACTCGCAAGAAATACGCAATTTCAAAACTTCTCCTTGAATACGTGTCTCGCAGTATGGCAGATCGAACCATCAATCCTAATGGGAGCCTGAATGTGATCATCAACACCGTCAAGCCGGGGTTATGTGCTTCTGCCCTGGGACGAGAATATACGGCTCGCTGGTATGAGCGATGGGCTGCGAGAATGTTCAATTGGTTATTTGCGCGGTCCGCTGAAGTTGGAGGGAGGATTTTGGTTAGTGCTTGTGTTCAGGGTTATGAATCTCATGGGAGAATGTGGAAGGGTGACGGGATTTTCGAGTAAGTATTACTGAGGAGCTGAGTACATGCAGGATATTGTGAGCATGGGCTGACCAATTGGATTTGTTTCACCCCAGTGAAACGGGTACTCTTCTAGGGAAAGAAGGGAAAGCACTAAAAGATCAAGCATGGAAAGAGGTTGTGGATCTGCTCGAAGACCAGGCTTCAAAATATAACGTCTCGCTCAACTTCCGGTAGTATGCTGTGGTATCTCATTATGGGTATACTGGTATATGTACAAGTCTAATCCTGTAAACTCAAAACCTCTGCCAGCAGAAGCAAAGTCAGGGTAGGTGAACACAAGATTGAAAACCCAGGGGGGGGGGGAACTCACCTGACAAAAACTCCTCAAAACTGAGCGTTATATAACCATCCCGATCGTCATCATACCGCTTGAACACATCCGTCATCCTCTTGAGGCTGATGCACGCCTGCACGAACAGGTCAAAACTCATCCCCCTTCCTCCTCCACTACCAGGATACGGTGCTCCAGCAGTCGAACCTCCACGCCGTCTTCCCTTTGCCTCATATGTTGTGAACAGCACCTGCACAAATGTACGACTAAGTCTATACCCAAAAGCGACGAGCGCCTTCTCAAATTCCTCCAAACTGATCTTTCCGCTGCGGTCTTCGTCGAATCGATCAAAGAGTTCTCTCCATGCGGCGAGAAAGCGCCACAACGAGACAAATTCATTGAAATGAATTACGCCGTCACCATTGCGATCGAACATTCGGACCATGGTCTTGACGGTGTTAGGGTCAAAGTGGGTGTAGTCACCGTTCACCAGTGCCGATCCAAGCTCGGATTCTGTTAATGCGCCCGTTCGGGATACATTTGCGGCGTAGAATAAAGGGCGCAGTTGTTGAGGATCGTCCGACATGGGCCCTGGCGGCGGGGGACCAGGCGATATTGAAGGTTGAGGGTGTTGTGTAGGTCGGCCCATGGCATTCGGATTGGGTCGAGGGCCATGTCCGTAATTTGCAGGAGGCGGCGAATGGAGTCGGGACGCGGCGCCGCCATCTACAGGATGTTGTCGATTCACAAAGTTCAACGGTGCGAGATGAGGTGAGGTTCCGGTCGGCGGTGTTTTGCGTGGTGGTATGCCAGAGGGTGTATTTGGTTTGGGCGGAGGCGCAGGTCTTTGTTGCTGTTGGGGACGGGTTTGCGCACTGGCTAATAGTTCGGCGGCCTGTAGATTGGCTTCGTTAGCTATTTGTGTGCGAGTGACGTGTGGTGACGTGCTCGGTATACCTTGTCAGGTTCTATGTGTCTATATGTGACGATGAAATCAGCCTCCTTTTCATTTGCATATTCTGGATTGGAGCCCCTACGCTGGTAGCGCATCAGGATTGAATTTCTGACTGTAGGCCATTGCGACGGCCTTTCAGTCGCCGAGGAGAAAGTCGGCCAAGTTGAGGTGTGAATTGACGGCGTATATGGGTGTGAACTGAACACTGATTGAAAGACTGTAAATGATACGAGCTTAAGTAAAACTCTTCATATCTTGCAGCCTGATTTGGGGCTCATTTACTTCATAGACAGGGGTGGCGGGCGGTTCAGGATTGGGGTCTCAAACAAGTCGGAGATCGACTATTTTCAGTAGTCAAAATAGCGTCTCAGCGATGCTCGGAACGGCACACCAGATACCAGTTATAATGACTACGTGTAATCGCGAGCGGTTGAGAATCAAGAGAAAGGAGAAATCCGAGTTGATATGACGAAGCTGGAGGAGTCAAGTGCCTGAGGCCCCACTCCTTGGCGGGGCTCAGCCATGGCGATGCTCTTTCTTTTTTTACGGCCCAATCACAGCCGCCCTCGCATCCCATGTCCTTATTCGGGAGACCACCTCACTGTCCCTCGCCGTGAAGAGACTCGGCTTCCTGACGACAAACTATCAGCTGAGATAGTTGGAGCCAGCAGTCAAAATTGCGAGAGTCTGAGTATACACTACCTTTAAGAGTATTGGCAATTGCCTGATTCCACCTTAAGATGACTTTCATTTCGACATCATACTCTTGGCACCACCAATCCTGACTAAACTCATACCTAGGACTCGGAGCCTGATATGACGAGCTTCGTGGGAAGCGAATAGGCATTGGCGACCCGCATCTATCACTATACCCCTGGATTCTGCCTCGACCATTGACATTCTCACTGCTCACGCACAATGCGTTGACCCGGATCGGAAGCACTTCATGGCTGAGGTCCGAAGAGTGCAATAAAAGCTTTCCAGTCTTATTCGAGCATCTATCCCGCGCGCCGTGCTAGATCAGAGGATAGGCGATGGTATTTGAGCAACAGGGGTCTATCGGATTGAGGCTTTCGAATGTTATTTCTCAATCTTGATCTAGACTGTTCATTGAGAGACCTTTCCAAACGGTAGGAGCTCTGATGCCGTCATACCTATTTCTGGGCCAACGAACGTATAAGTGCACAACAATGCGTGATTGTTTTATAGATCAATATAGTGATTAGGGCAAACGGCACGGCATTCGTTTGCAAATCTGCTAGGACCTCTTCGTGTATGCTTCAAATATACCGTCATCGTACACAGAAGCTTGCATCAATTGCGCCTTTTGAAATTTATCACAAAGAGCGCATCAATAGCGTTTGCAGCTGGCGCACAGAGAATGATATATAACCGAGGGCCCGGAGCATCTTCCAAACGCAGCACGACACCCAACTAAATAAGTGTTTAGGCGCAAATAGCTACATGTATTTCTACTCATTTGCCGAGATTGTGGGACTCGTAACTCATTCGGAATACATTTACTCGGAAGAAGCCAAAAACATGCATGTACACTATGGAGCAAGCTTCAGTGTTAGGGCAAGCAGCTTCAGGCGACGGGGCCGACGTTAGACATAGCTATTTCCTCGCTACCGAGTCACTCACAGAGTTTGTCTCTATACATGGGATTGGCCTCGGGGACAAGTATCCATGCTATGGGATTCTGGATGGAGGTTCGGACACATACTATGTAATCAGAGCTAAGGATTTCTTGTGAAATTGAAGCAGGGAAGGGGAGGAGCTCTACGAAGTCATGTTCATGCCTCAGGCGGACATCCGCTGTACATTCCAGCCTCTGATTGGCGCAAAGTCAATGTGAGACAACATGCTGTGAATGGTCGGATTTAAGGCGACCCAACAAGCTTTCGCGGAGAAAACTTGCCGAGTCATACATGCAGGCTGCGTATATTACGCGTATGTTCTGCGTGCCATGTGCAAGGATATCAGGGTATTTTTGGTTATGGCAGTTACACGAATGGCGTCAATTTCCGATGCAGTGACACAAGTTGGATTTTGACATCGACAATCGTCAATATGCCATAAGGCGTTGGCTTTGAATGTAACATAATCAACGTCGTATTCAGTATTCATATAATACATAGGACCAGAGGATTTCTGTCTATCCATAAATCCAGAACGGATCCTCTCCGAGGTCCGCTCGAGGGTCTGCAGAAGGCTTATTAATGTATACGCAAATCATGCGGTGTGCATTGTGAGCCCCTCGAACATGCGATGAGTCACAAAGACTCATCAGATCATCCTACCTACACCATGCGTTCTTTTGAGTGACCGATGATCAAGACAATGGCACACGGTACGGTTGATCGATTCTACGGCGAGCCAAGGTCCTCGAGCATCGAGGCACTATCCCCAATCAGGAAGTAGTTGGTAGACCCGACGGAGATAATCCCCACATGGCAATAAACTCTTTTTCCTTTTCCCCTTCTTTTCTTTTTCTTCTTTTATATTTACTCGCGGTCAACCTGGAGAAACATGTTTGAGTCGTCTGGCTGACTGAGTATCCATTGCGGTTTTGATTTGCCTCGATTAGTCCATTCTGAGTCTCTTGTCTCGGTACGTCATTTTGATGCGAACATTGAAAGAGGCAAACCAGCATCACATTTGAAATCACTATATTCGACACAACGACATATTTCTCAGCATAATACGTGAAAGTCGTGGTTGTTGTTTGATCGAGGAGGCACTTGATCTGACTGTACAGAGAAAGGGCAAAGAGTTACGATTATAGCAAAATGTCAGAGAAACCAGGATCAGGCATAAACCAGCTTAGGGAGGATGAACGTGCTTCAGGAACGACGCTAGAAGCTCTGGATCCCAGCTCCGTGGATAACAGGTCACAATCGCCAGCCGAACTAGAAAAAACGAGGACGCAGGAGCTGCCTGCTGCTGGAGATCCTAATGCTGTGCCTAGGGAGAATGCTGTAACGCAAACGACGACGTCCCAGTCTCATAAATTAGCCAAGAGTAAGACAATTATTATCATGGGTGCATTATGTGTACGTTTCTTCGTCAAAGTGGTCTTCAACATCTGTGACTAATCCATACAAACAGTTATCGGTGTTCTTAGCAGCTCTCGACCAGGTATGATTATTGTTACAACCACCGTCACACACATTTGACGTCCACTAACAATTCTAGACCATCGTCTCAACAGCCCTTCCAGTCATGGCAGCCCATTTCCACGCCACTCAAGGTGGCTATTCCTGGATGGCATCCTCATACATGTTAGCGAACGCTTCTTGTGTTCCTTTTTGGGGGAAGCTTAGTGACATTTTTGGCCGAAAGCCCGTCATTCTCTTGGCCAATGTTGTTTTCTTAGTGGGCAGCCTTGTTTGTGCCTTGTCCACTAATCTTGCTATGAATATTGCTGGTCGAGCCATCCAAGGTGCTGGTGGCGGCGGTATTATCGTGTTGGCAAATATCACTGTTTCTGATTTAGTCAGTGTTAGGTATGTCATATTTGACTCGATGCACGGAGAGAAGTGAGAGCTGACACTAGATCAGAGAACGACCTATGTATTACGGTCTTTTTGGTGTGACCTGGGCTCTCGCTGGTGCCCTCGGCCCAATCATTGGTGGCGCTTTGACGACCAAGGTCACCTGGCGATGGTGTTTTTACCTGAACTGTATGTTATCGTCAAAGCCTGCCATTACTTAAACGTTCATACCAGTCTAATCATGTGTATAGTACCCGTCGGCGGCTGCTCTCTAACTATCCTGACCTTTTTCCTCAAAGTCCACACGCCCAAAACTCGTCTTCTGGATGGTATCAAAGCAATCGACTGGCTGGGTGCTATCACTTGCATCGGTGCTACACTCATGTTTCTTTTTGGACTCGAATTTGGTGGTATCACATACCCCTGGAATTCGGCTGCGACTATCTGCCTGATTGTGTTTGGTGTATTGACCTACGGCGTGTTTTTCCTTATCGAATGGAAGTTCGCCAAGTATCCCATCATTCCTCTGCGATTGTTCAAGACTGGGCACAACTTGGCAATTTTTGGCGTATGCTTCTGTCATGCAGCCGTCTTCATCTCCGGCGCTTACTACCTACCACTTTATTTCCAATCCGTTCTCTTGGCCACTCCGATTCTCTCCGGTGTCTACACGCTCCCGCAAGTGCTCTCACTTTCGATTACTTCTGCATTGATCGGTATCATCATCAAGAAGACCGGCCGCTACAAAGAAGCCGTGTACATAGGAATGGGCATCATGACCATCGGTTTCGGGCTATTTATTGATCTCAAACCATACGCGAGCTGGCCACGCATAATCATCTATCAACTTATCGCCGGGGCTGGCGTCGGTCCTAATTTTCAAGCCCCTCTCGTTGCCCTTCAAGCGAACATTCACGCCTCTGACATGGCCGTCGCAACAGCCACATTTGGTTTTGTGCGCCAACTTGCGTCAGCTATTGGCATTGTCCTCGGTAGCGTCATCTACCAAAACGTTCTCGCGCAGCAAATACCGCAACTCGAAACTGTCGTCGGATCTGCAACGGCCGTGAAATTGGCGAGCACTTTCTCTGGCGGTGACAAATCATTGGTCGAATCGCTGCCTGCCAATCAACAAGCGGCCGTCAAATCAGCATTCACTCTGTCACTTAGTCGGGCGTGGATCCTTTATACCGTACTATCTGGTGTGGGTTTCGCAATCAGTTTCTTCCTGCGACGCATCGAGCTGAATAAATCACATAACGTCGCAAAGACTGGTCTGGAAGAACAAGAGAGAGCGAGACAGGAGATGCTCGCCGCTAAGAAGGCTGCTAAAGAGGCAAAATCTGCCGTATGATTTTTCTTTTCTCTGTCTTTTCTACTTTGCATATACTACTAATTACATATCACGGGAGAACGCCTTGGATAGAAGCTATGAAGCTCACGCCGAACGGTGGAAAAGTATGCATTCAACATTGATACCCTTGTCATTGCAAAATTTTATCTCGTTTCGTTCGCTTACCATCGGGTTCTCGGTACAAATTCATTCCTGTGCATATAGTCTGATCTTTCTGCTTTTCTGGTGTTTCTAAGTCTATGGCCTCTCATGCCGATACTCTTCTATTTTGGATTAAAATAAACGATAGATACTACCAATTATTAGAATTACATTTATGCTTGATGTCCCGAAGATACTTAGAAACGTGTAAAATTCTTATGACGAAAGAACAATCGATCCATTCTAGGTAATTCATATCAATAGATCTACTCAGTAAGATCAATCAAAACAGACTTGACCTCGAGCCAGCTGTCCAGACCCCATCGTCCGTACTCGCGGCCATCTCCGGATCCCTTGACACCGCCAAACGCCATGTCGACGGCCTGGTAGTGACTGGTGCAGTTGATGGTCACGGTACCGCTCTCGTACTTTTTGGCAATGCGGAGAGCTCGGAAGATGTCGCGTGTGAAGACGGAGGAGAAGAGACCGTACTGTAGGAGGACTCATTAGTACGCTGTGACTGAAGTATGGGAAGGGACATACCTCGGTGGCGTTGGCGCGGGTGATGGCTTCTTCCTCGGTCTTGAAGGTGAAAATGGTGATGACGGGTCTGTGCATAGTCAGCTTATACATCCAGAATAAAAAGGCAATCTGAAAGGATGGTATATACCCGAAAATCTCCTTAGTGACAACATCGTTGTCATCGGGAGGGTTCAAGAAAATGGTAGGCTCAATGAAATATCCCTTTTCGCCCTTGCGCTTACCGCCGGTAAGCATCTGAGCGCTAGAATTCTTTCCAGCCTCAATGAACTTTAGGACGCTTTCGTATTGAAGCTTGTCGGCCTGGGGGCCGTGGGTGACCTTGGGATCCAATGGGTCACCGTGGTTGGTAAGGAACCCTTCGAAAGTAGGACGGAAAACAGCCATGAACGGCTCAAGGACACTTTCCTGGACGTAAAGTCTGTTACAAACTTAGCATTGACTTCCACCTAGAAGGGGAGAAGGGTGGTCTGACCTGGCAGCACTGGTACAAGTCTGACCGGAGTTGAATGCAATACTAATAGCACACTCACGAGCGGCTTTCTCAACATTACCATCCTCAAAGAGAATAATAGGGGCCTTTCCACCAAGCTCCAATGTGCATGCCTTCATGTTACTGTTTGCGGCCATGCATTTGACGGCCTGACCGGTGCGCCAGCTACCTGTGAAAGCGATCTTGCGGATCTCCATGTGGCTGGCAAGAGCTTCACCACTTTCGCGGGCGCCGGAGAGAATCTGAACGATACCGGGAGGGAAAAGGCCGGTTTCTTTGATGAGTTGGGCGAGGAGAATGGAGGTGAGGGGGGCTTTTTCGGAGGATTTCATCTATTCAATGTCAGAGCGCTTTCCCCTCTAGAGCATTCATGGACATGAACCAGAAACGTACGATGATGGCATTACCGGCGGCAACGGCAGGGGCAATCTTGTTAAGAGCCATCAAGATGGGGACGTTCCATGGAATGATAGCAGCAACGACTCCGTAGGGCTGCTTAAGGGTGAAGTTGAGGTGGTCTTTCGACATCAAACTGGAGTCACCGTGGACATCGCCAGCGATACCGGCGAAGTCTAAAGCCGCACCGTAAGTGTTTTTACAAGCTCATCAAGAATCTGAATAACCTACAGTTCAAAAGCTTGGAAGCAATGGCAGTTTGCATGTGATAGAAAGCAGAAGGTGTACCCATGCTAATGGCCTCCAACTCGGCAAATTTGGCTGTATTGGCAACAATGAGCTCACCGAGCTTGATGAGAGCTGCGGATCGATCGCTGGCTGAAGTTGTTCATACACTATTAGTATCAATATTTGATGCTCCCTAAGACAGAGCTTCTGTACCATCCTTAGCGAACCACTCCTCCCATGCACCCTTGGCATACTGCACAGCAGCGTCAACATCTTCCTTGCCAGCCTCAGCGACTTGGACAGATGGTTCCTCGGTAGCAGGGTTGACGAGTTGAAATGTCTTGCCAGACTTGGCAGGGACAAACTGGATCATTCATATCAGTAAGGGCATTTCGTCTTCTTCTCCAGCACATTCGACGTACCTCGTTGTTGATAAAGAGACGAGTCTCAATATCAGAAAGAGCGGTGGAACCCATATTGCAAATTGTCTGGTATCTGTTCTGTTTCTCAAAATATAGCAAAACGCTTTAGGCCACACATCTGCTAGAATAAAATATACATGAACCCCTCCCACTTGTATATATAGTCCATCCCACCCCCTCTCTTAACTTTTCTAACCAGCTGACTTAAACCTGCGGGCACCGGAATTATTCTTCATTTCGTCACCCATACTGAGAACTCAATGATAGTGTGGAGTTTGTAGTAGCATTCTGAGATACGAAGGCGACACGGTGTAATCGGACGCCGCGAAACGGTGGGATATGCAAGAGCGGGCCGCAGAGTGGCTCCCAAATTCGGTGTGCCGGACAAACAAAGTTTAGCATTACTACGCACGTATGAGCTTTCATTTAAGGCTTCTTATTACAAGGCGGCACTTATAGTGTGTGGAAGTTGTTATAGGTGTTTTGAATAAGTGGTGATTTCATGGTTGGGTATTGGCTGAGAGTAGAGCAACCCCTCACTGACCACTTACGTTTTTAGGTAGTAGCTACAGTCCGGATTTGAATCCTTCAATGGATAGAAAGACTATTTGCATAAGCCTTTACTTATCTCTCGCATAGGTTCAGACATTATGTGGCTGGCCTCGGGCGTAATGTGTCGATGATTGGATCTTGGTAGCCGTACGCCGTCAAGCGTACCGCCCAGAATGCGAGACATAGAACCTTACTGAGGGGTGACCTTCAGCTCTAGTTCCATATCTAGAATGTAGGTAGATAAGCAGTGGGGGCGGGGGCGGGGTTGACATGCAAGGTACGATTGTGAATCGCTACTTACTCACCGAAAGAGCCACGATGCATCTTAGACACATTTCGAAGGTATGTATGAGGCTTGATTATTGTACATTTAGAGGTGAGAGCTAGTTTCATCTACTTAGGTATCTGGTTTCAAATCGTACATTCGTAACTCCAACAATATGCTTCGATCCTCTTCGAATCATGTTTCGCGTTCAAGTCTTCGAGTCTTACCGCGTAACAAGTGATTGTATCCCATTCGCAAACAACGTCTTTGCATAGACATAATGAAACCTCTCGATATACTCTGCAATCGAAGGCTTGTTCTTCTGCGGATTGCATCGGAAATGAAGTAATTCCATCTGCACTTGCGCTTCGGCGTTTGGTCGAGTCGGTAGTCGTGTTATCTGGAATCTATGGCAGCCAGCAAATATAAACTCGTCTGAACCGAAGCCGTAATCGACATAGCTGGCATTTTGCTCGGTGGGGGTTTCTGCTATATATTTATCCAGCAAAACAAAGGAGCCAAAGAGGTTGCTACCTTTAGGTAGGAGATGGGTGGTGGGTATTTCGGATTTGTTCCAGATGGTAACGGCATCTGTTGGACGTTCGAAGCCTGACTGTCATTTAGCTCGAGTTTCCCAATTCGTGTTGCAGATATGTTTCGGAGTTGACAACTCATCAAGGCATGCTAACAAATCCCAAGAATCTGAAAGGAACAGCTACCTGTATATCTGCATGGTAGTATATTGTAACCACCAATTCTCAGGATAAATCTCTCAAATCCAAAGATGAATCCCCCAAAGAACCCCGTAGAAAACAAAGCGAGAACATTCTCATCACTTAGCCCAGCAACCGCCGAGGCCGGTAGTACTTGAACTACCTTATCGGTGTTGGTAACATGATGACGCGGGTTCACAAATTTGAAGGAAGACGAAGCCAGGAATTCTGGCCTAATTGGCAACGTGTAATGAGACTGACGCAGAGAGTGAAAGAAGGGAGACCGTGAGATGGTTTCGGTGAGATTTGCAGCCATCGATGAACGTCTATTTCAACGCGCTTCGTCAATGAATGCACGGCCTAAAGGTAAATTTTGATCGTTGTTACGTACGCAGTAACTTCTGGAGAACTATTTTCGGGAAAGGTAGAGAGTGAGAGAGTCATCGGTCAGGCTCGGGGAGTCGGGGGACGTCCCTATTAAGTTTTAGCGGCCCGATCCGGCCCGCCTCCCCGATTGGTTGTGGGTCGTTGCATCAATGCATTCCCTATCTTGTCTTAAACTTGGTCGAGCGTTTGACATTTTAACTTTTCATTGAAAGATTTCAGTTTCTCTAGCTACATACAAAGTACTTACCGTCTTAGCTTATTTTGTATGTGATCTTAGTATCGTTGGTCCGTCATATGAAGCTCTAATCCCCGGTGTTCCCGCCCGCGTTGCTTTGTTGATCAGAACTCTGTCCAAAGCGGGGCGGACAAGAGAAATGAAAATAATCGTGCGCCTACCAGAAGTCAAGCTTTGTGATACGCAGTTGACATCTTGGCAGAGCACTAATCGTGGATATTGTGCCATTTTCATACTCAGCCCTATGGCATTCACCGAATCCAGCTCTCGCGCAAATAGTGTGCAAATGAAACTGATCCACCCGGGCCAAGGACAAGGGTGGACAACGTGATCAAGAACGCAGTGGAAACATAGTCAATGCGAGACTTGGCGTTGATGTAGGGCTTCAGGGACAACCACTGCCATAAAGCAGACGTGATGGTAATGATCAAGTTGTCATACTTGAGGAAGAGAAGTGTTCCTTCAAACACTGTCCGGCTAGTGCCTGGAACGACATCCGACATTGCGGGAACAAAAGTACGACTGAATGAAACAGCTGGATCCTCGGACAGCAGAGAAGTGGAGACGGCATAGATATGTCCGATAGAAGAGAATATTCCTGCATAGAAATAGGCCCGACGAACGGCTTTCTCGGTTGTAGCGCGAGGAGTTGGGGAGCCACTCAATTGAGATGCAATCAGAGGCTGAACGATAGCTGCGTACAGACCAGTAGCTTGAAATAATGCTGTGATGATGTTGTGTGGACGGGGTTCGCGGCTGACAAGAGGAGGTGCAAGGTCGATGAGGACGGGTAGGAATAGAGTGATAAGAGCGGTAGGGAGCAGAGCCTTTGCGTGCGCTACCGAAACACGATCGTTCTTGTTCCGCTTCGGTGGGAGTTTTCCAGCCTCGAAGAAGTAGTAGAGGGGAAGCACAACTCCTGCACCAAAGCCATTCCACATCAAGGGCCAGAAAGAAGCACTGAACATAGCGATTAGGGTCAATACAAAAGAGATAAAGTCTAGCGACTTACAGCACGAGACCAAGAGGACCGGAACCTCTTCGAAGACTTTCAATGATCACCCATAGGGCAGCTGATTGCAGGGTTGAGACAACCTCAATCATCAACAAACGTGGCGATCCCTCAGCTCCATTAGTAAGTGCATCGGTGAATGCCACGAGAGTTGAAATAGCGCCGTCAATGGGTGGTATGCCCAGGTAGGTTGTGCTCAAGGGTCTGCCATTTGGAAAAACACCAGTTGAGGTGACGGTGTCAAGAGCATCAAGAGTGCCATTTTGCAGCATAAGCACCCACAAGAGGTAGAAGCCAATGGCACTGAATACCGGCAATGCCAAACGTACATCCATCTTCTCAGGTGTGCTATTCAATGGTCACCAATGCGACAAGCGATAGCTTAGAAAATTCAGTAGGCCCTCATGTTACATGTGAGTGGCACTTATATTTAATACAGCAAAGTAAATATTCTGAAGCAGTCTTATTTTGGTTCTCCGATATGCAGGCTTCGCTGACTCTGCGGAGGCGGACTTTGGTGCGCGGGCCGTCGGGCCCGTGGCAGATCTACTTCCTTTGATGTGAACTTCACCATGCAATTTTTTTTACAAACACCGAAAACATACGACTACTGGGTATTCCGGTCTTACGCGGCCCGTTCATAACGCTGTATGTGCTGTTGTTACCTAGCGACATCAACTATTCAAGCATGTTCTAGCCCCCGAATACAATATACCGCCAAAATGGTTGGTGGTTTGATGCACATGCTCTATCGTACATGAACCGCGACTGATAAGACAGCGGTAGAGTCCCAGACTAGTGGAAGGAGGTAGGGTGTTTTGGAAGTCTTATATATTCATCTTAGTCCGGTATCAGCCGCGGGTCCTTCTAGATCGACTTTCAGAGTGTCCCAGCTGTTGTAAGAAGGGCCATAGTAGCTCTGACAAGGCTTCATAATGGCAACCAACGAAACATTTGATGTGGTTATCATTGGTGCAGGTATGTATAGATTCATTACTGGTCGTTGAACACTTTATTAACTCAGTGTCCAGGCTGGTATGGTCTCATCGCGGCTACAACATACCTACGTCTCGCTCCCGAAACGAAGATCCTGATTGTCGACAAAGGACATTCAATCGGTGGTGTCTGGAGTGAGGAGCGTATCTATCCTAACCTTTTTGCCCAAGTCGGTCATGGATTGTTCGAGTACTCTTTTTATCCCATGCCGGCTGAAGGTCTTTCTCCGGATCGATACATCTCAGGTAAAACCATCCACGACTATCTATACAACTTCGCAAAAGATTATGATCTTGTCCGCCGAGTGCGACTTGATACCGAAGTGAGCAACATCGAGAAGATGGCTAGTGGAAGCTGGCGTCTCGATATCGCCGGAGACAAGCCCATCTGGGCCTCCAAACTCATCATCGCTACCGGCGTTGCTTCGGAACCATATACTCCAAAGTGGCCCAACCAGGGATTCACCAAGCCCATCATCCATTCTGCGGATATTGGTGTCTCTTTGAAGAAACTTCATGATCCTGCCGTCAAGCGAGTTGTTGTCCTCGGAGCTGCTAAGTCTTCTTACGATACCGTTTTCCTTCTCTTGAAAGCAGGCAAACATGTCGACTGGGTGATCCGAGAAAAAGGTTCCGGTCCATTAGCTATTATGCCTCCACGACTTCTTGGACTGAACACTGTCGATGTCATGGGTACTCGCGGTTTGGCCTCATTCAGTCCAGCTATCCTCAACACACATGGTTTTTGGTACAATGTACTTCATAACAACCCCGTGGGTAATTTTGTCACCATGAATTTCTGGAGATTTGTCAATGGACTGGCGGAGTCTCATGCGGGATACTCCAAGACTGAGAATGCGACCAAATTGAGGCCGATTCCATTTGGTGAAGGGTATGTAAATCACAAGCAAATCATCATTTGTGCTAACTGTATACTACTTTTTAGTATTTTCTGGGCCAATTCCGGTCTAGGTTTGGCCAGCGTGCCTGACTTCTGGAAGACCTTCCATGCCGGCGACGTCAAAGTACACCGTACCGAAATTGCCTCTTACAGCGACACCGATAAGGTTCACCTCAAGAACGGAGTTACCGTCGGCGCAGATTATGTCATTTTATGCACAGGATGGACTGATGCCTTGGAACCATTCAACGAAAAACTAAGAGTACAATGTGGCTTGCCGTCTAAAGCAGATTTCAGTGAGAAATGGAAGAAATTGGATGCCGACGCTGATGACATCGTCAGTAAGAAGCTTCCGATTCTCGCCAATCCGCCCGATACATTTGTCGAAACGGCCTCGCAGCGTCGTCCTTGGCGCCTCTACAGGCGGTTAATTTCCCCCAAGATGGCTGCCGTTGGTGATCGCTCCATCTTTTTCCCTGGTCAGATTCACTCGGTCTACACGCCTCTAGTTGCAGAAATGCAAGCACTTTGGGGCGTCGCCTACCTGCTCGGACAGCTCGAGTTGCCCAATCAAGATGACATGGAGAAAGAAATTGCGGTGTGGAACGCATGGACACGTAAGCGGTATTTGGAACAGGGCAGGAAACATGCGTATTCTATCTACGATTACTTAGCTGTAAGTTTCTACCGGCTACTTATCCTCTCCTCCTTTCAGTCGGCCCCTTCACATCAATATTACTTGTTACTAATATCTATACGAAGTATGTCGACACTCTTGCCCGAGATCTTGGCATCAACACCAGTCGCAAGGCGAACCCTATCGCGGAGATGCTCTCAACCTACGTCCCAAGTGACTACAACGGACTTATCGACGAATATCTTCATAACCGAGAGAGGAAAGCGGAGCTCATAGACGCGCAGTCCAGCACCAACGGTCATGCGAACGGCAAAACAAATGGGGCCGTTAATGGTAAGGCTAATGGGTACACAAACGGAAATACTAACGGCAAGACTAGGTAATAGTCATGCACGTTTAATGATACATATTGGGTCTTTTCTCTTTTTTGGAAACTCTTATACGGTATTTTTGCGACGTCCTTAGTTGATCCATAGATTGGAATGAAAGTATCTGCAACTGGCTGCTGATCTCACTGTTTACGTGTTTCACTGCAATTCACATTTAACCCCGTCGGCCCCTACGTGGTACTATAGTCCCCAGATCTAGACTAACAGCTTCTAAGCTACGCCGTATTAGGTCAGTAGTTAAAAGTCAGTGATCTATAGTTACTCCACATGTGTACTTTGTTTGGTCACGGTCTCAAGTCTGAAAGAGTTCAGGGGAGAAACAGGCTATCATTCTCGTTCATGGATCATGAACTAGTATTCTTCGTTAGGTGGCGTGATGAGGAACGAAGAAAGATTAAACTCTGCAGACTAGTGGACTCAGCAGCTCCAAATTGAGGAACTAGTAGGTATCCCTACGCACAAATTGTTGCTAGTATAAACCAAAGCTAACATATGTTCTAGTCCGTCCTAATCCCGATATGTTGCGCTTTTCCAGAGCTAGGGCACTGCGGTGCCGTCGCGGGCCGCAGAGGGGACAATTACAACATCAACCAGAGCTTTGGGAATAGGAACAGGAATAAGGTATCGACTGATGTAGTTCTTAATCCAGTCTTTTAAATCCTCAATAATTCTCTGTAATATCGAGCCGGTGTCTTCACTTTTGCGGCGATGAGAGCCTCTTATACATAGACATTTTGCAGACCTCAATTCGCTTCCATACGTTTGTTTTTCCGTCACAAAGCCCTACCCATCCACCAGGGTGGTACTATTCGCCATGGAAGCTGTTGGTATTAGCTACACAGGCTTGACAGTCACCCTGATCCTGGTTTCAGTAGCCTACTTGGTGATTTCTCCCATTATAGATGGCTGGGGAAAACCTCCTCTCCCCCCCGGTCCTCCGGCACTTCCTATCATTGGTAATGTGCATCAGATGAGTCTCAGTGCACCATGGAAACAACACATGGAATGGAGCAAACAATACGGTCCCATCTTTCGATTGAAGGCCGGAAAAGATACAATGATTGTCCTGGGGACGATGCAGGCGGCACGCGACTTGCTGGATAAGAAAAGTAAGATCTATTCGTCTCGACCACGCAGTGTGATGGCATTCGAAAATGTATCAAAAGGATTGCGCCCTGTTCTCATGCCGGACAATGAGCAATGGAAAACTGCAAGACGGTTGCAGGGTGTAGTTTTGACCTACAAGATGTCCCAGTCATACCGCGGAGTCCAAGCATTAGAATCTCTGCAACTCCTGCGTGGCTTGTTGCAGAATAAAGGCAAATTCCAGAAAGAATTCCACAGGTTTGTAGCCCTTCCTTGAAAAGCCAAGACTCTTGATTGATTGTTGACTAGGTACTCAACCTCGACACTGTTCGCTCTCGCATACGGCCAGCGCATGACTAGAGGAGATGAGGATGAGGTCAAAGCTATCGACCTTATCGTGGAGCGATTCGCGCTTTTCGGTCGTGTCGGAACCTGGATCGTCGATGCTATTCCTGTCCTCAATTACTTGCCAACCTTTCTTGCACCATGGAAGAAAATTGCTGAGGAGTGCCATGCCTTTGAGTCCAAGATGCACATGAAGCACTTACACCAGGCATTGGAACGGCCAGGTTGGAATTTTGTCAAGGCAGTCAAGGATGTCAAGGCAGCGGAAGGAGTATCCCAAAAAGAGTTGGCGTACATTGGTATGAGCCCCATAACTATCATTGCGTCAGGGCCGTGAAATAATAACAAATGATCATTAGTCGCTATTCTTCTTGAGGCCGGCGCCGAAACAACCACAAACGCACTCGAAACTTTCGTACTTGCTGCTCGTTTGTTTCCCCGCATCATTGGCCCGGCTCAAGCCGAATTAGAATCAGTGGTTGGAATTTCCCGACTTCCCACCGTGGATGACAGCCCCAATCTACCTTATATCAATGCAATTGTGAAGGAGACCCTGCGCTGGCGACCTGTCGTGCCAGAATCCGTACCCCATCTCAACACGGAAGAAGATGAATATATGGGATACCGAATCCCCAAGGGATCCATTATTCTCCCCAATGTTTGGGGTATTCACCTCAATCCCGAGATATATCCCGATCCAAACAATTTCTTGCCTGAAAGATGGCTTGCAACTGGGGAAGATGCGCCACCGGAGCATGCCGCATTTGGTTTCGGACGAAGAATCTGTACCGGACAACACATTGCATACAATTCCCTATTCCTTAATGTAGCGCGCATCCTGTGGGCTTGCAACATCGGACCCAAGATCGATGCAGATGGTGGTGAGGTACCCGTCGATCAATGGGGTTTCAGTGATGGTTTTATCAGCAGACCATTGCCATTCGAGGTCAGTATTACTCCTCGCAGCGAGGAGCGAACGAAACTGGTGGAGAAAGCTTGGGATGAGGCAGATAAAGACTTGGTGAGCCTCATGGAGAAAAGGCCGATGTGAGGTTTATCTGAGATTGAGTGAATACTGGAGTTAGGTTGTGACGGACACAAATCGGTGTTTCTCAACGGATAACGTAGCGATGCCCTAATGGATTCTTCAGTTCACAAGATCTGAAGCCAAGCTTAGATATGCTCTTCGAAATGACATTAATGACACTTTTTACTTTGATCTTGGGGTCTTTGAGAACTCCCAATCTACATCTCATCCATAATGACGACTTGAAACGAACGGGGAAAGTCTTTGGCAGTTGCAGTATGTGACCACTGCCAAAGAAAGCCATTGACCACTGTACAAAGTATCTAGATAATTTGAAGTAGTGCCTCAAGTTCAGGGCATATGTTCATCGGATATATCCGTCAGGAATGATGCATATACATTAGTACGTACTTTCATGCGCGGGCCGGCGTTTACGTCCGGCGTTAGTCGGCAACGTCGATGGCAGATGCACGCTCAGAGTCTGCCTATATCGACAAGCACGGCAGACTTTTGAGGTATTACTGAAGCTTTCAGATCACACGGAACACATTGATTATAGGTACTGCCAGGGGCTGTCGATAAGTTCGTCGCAGACAGAGGTTTTGTTTGGCTTAGGGCTCAGGGCTTAGCCCTAATTCGAGCAAACATTCGGTCGTCGGCATTCAGCAACACAGCACTCAGCATTAAAGACGTCTAAGGATTTGGGACTTTAATTATGCTGGCTATACCATTACTTCAACACGTTGTCAAACATGAAAAAAGCCATGTACTTTCGAGCAAATCCTTCTAGGGATGAACAGCTGGTAAGAGGGCACTTTAGCACTCTGGCATACATAGTAGCCAGCACATCCTTGCCTCATGCTTATAATCGGGGCCGGTGCGGATACGGTGCGGGCCGCTGTCCCCAGCCCCAGTCCAGTTTTTCCGGGCGCGGCCTCCTCGTAGCGTCCTCCTTGCCCGCCTCCGATTAAGCATGCTGACCGCCATTCACCACAACTTGTATATAAATTTCGCAGGTTGTAGTTCGTAGATGAACTGATGTACTGCGGTAGAATCAGCGATTACTTTGCTTTCCTTATCATCACTCCTGCCAGTAACCTGTCTCTCTAGTCCGCGTTGGTCCGTGCCGATCAATTCGATATCTTAGTTCGCACTACGTTCCTATCACATCCGAAGCCATGGTGAAGCTGTGCGCCTTTAACTCGCTTCTTCCAGCATTGTATCTTAATGTGAGAAATGGATCTGTTTTGAGAAATTTTGCCCGTTCAGGCTAACGCTCAACGTTCGAATTACCTAGGCTACCGTGGACCATGATGTGAGTCGTCCTCAGTTTGACACTTTGACTTCGGCCCCCCGGGACTAACCTTGAGTCTAGCTAATCATTGGCGCTACCTCACCGGGTCCCACTGCAATGTTTGGACCCATTCGACATGGTATTCTCCGCTCTGAGCCTGGCGTAAGTGCAATTCTTCAGACCTGCAGGGAAGCCGAAGGCCCGGAGGGAAAATGGCTAACATGCAATGAGGTTTAGTTTCCGGTTAATATCAATGCCGAAATCGTTCATAGTGGTGACCTGGTGACCATCGACCCAGACCAAAAGTGGCTTCACAACGATTTCTCGGGTATGCTGAAGACTGACGGTGGGGAATACCTCCGTTTCACTATGAAGGCTATTGAGCAGCCCACCGAAGGCATCATGAGGATCTTGGGAGGCGACCCGACAGCACCAGATGTGGAACACGGTGACTTTTATGGAGGTAAGCACCTAGAAAGTCCTGCAGGAACCGCTTTTGAGCCGTCGCTTGCCGTTGCCTACTTTCTCACAGACAAGAGCGCTAACTCGTCATGGCGAATAGTCTCAATCTGGAACTTTATTACTGGTAGTGACAAGTACAAGGAGTTAGAGAACTCCGTCTACGTTGGCAGCACTCGTCTTTCTCGGGGCTCGGAACCCGATAGCTTCTCGATTGCGTTCAGAATCAGCCAAGTCAGCCACGCCCCTTCGACAACGGATTGCGTCGAAGCAGACGACACGATCAAACATAGTGAATTGTGACTATCTTCTGGGAGCTTATCGAGCATAACGCAATGGGTACAGAGTATTTGGAAATGAGTCTTGAGGGTCTATCCCGGACTATCTCGAGCATTAGATGATGTTGTCCACGAGCGATGATTGAACATGAGACTATCTCCTTACGGAGTGTGATTGATGAAGACTGGATTATCATACGCATCTTACTAGTATGTGGTTCCGCCAGCAATTCAGCTTATACGGAGTACGAAGAGAACGTATAATCACGTACCCACAAACTTGAAACTAGTTATACTTTCCACTAACATCGTTCATATAAAACGCGTATTGACGTATCATGGTATCTGGTATTATGCTTCTAACAAGTCGTCTCAATCCAAGGGCTGCTATTATCCATATGTCCCTCGTTTCTGTGGTATTCACTTGTATTAGCTACTGCCTCTAACGAGCTAATACAGATATACATACGATGTACGAGGTGGCGTATAATATCGTGTTTGACCAGTCAGTACACATACCCACCCCTGGTGTAATCATAACATGTCTCGAGAATATACAGGGTATTATCGCCTGAGTTCTCAAGTGGGTACGTCAACTGGTGCGGGGCGGATGACAGGGTTTACATTTAACAACGGTAAATTATTTTAAACTTGTGATTTTTGGTCCAGTCGAACGGTTTACGGACTGTCCGGATTCGACTACATCAGGAACAACTGAGAACCCTAGATTGTTATCGTGTGTTAGCATCCCGTTATGGCGTATTCATCCATTCCGTCTTTGGCTTCAAGTATCATGAATCGTGTAGCAAGATTGTTTCTCTTGCTCTGCCCGTATTTGGGGCTCTGCTAGCAATATGTATTGTCATCACTCTATTTAGATTGATGATACGGCCGTACCTAATTTTCTTAATTTCTTGCTCCATAGTGTCGTCTAGATTTTTGGGTATGGCCTGACAAGTTGAAATACGATTCCATAATTCGATTCTTTCGTTAATGGCCTGCCTGTTTAAGCGTAAATGCATACCCACTACGCTAAAATTAGGGCTGCATGCCGAGACCAGCCATGTCGTGCAGGCCTTGGATATTCATCACTGAAGGTTCACTCAACCCGCCACTGATTAGAGTACGTGGTACTTGTTGTGGGCAATGTGGACACTGATGACCCTATAGGATTCTACCAATGTTACAGAATGGCCGAGGTCTGTCGGAAAAATAGACATGTGGTAAGTTGTAAGCTGTATGAACGACTTCTAGAAAAACATTCGCGAAAGGTCGGGCCCACCTGAGCGAAAGAACGGAATATTTTAATCAATCTTCTTGCCCACGACGACCTTCAGATACCTCCGGTACGTCTTCTATACCTTAGCGTTTAGAGGAGCCTATGTTGACTGCTGCTATCATACTGCCCGGTTGTTTATCCTACCGGGCTAGCCGTTAGGGCTAGTTGAAGAGCGGTATGATAGTCCAATAGGGACTCGCCCATGATCTTTCTGACCTATATAGGCTGATCGGCTTCACAACGTACGGCTGTGCATACTACTTCGTGTTCATGTAATTTACTATCAATCCGTGTCCCAGTGCTTGAGCGGGTCTGGATTACTACAGTCAACAGGCCAGACGCATGATACAGCTAGACGTATTTAGCACGTCCAATCATCGACCTTTGCGTGCCCGCTGCCAATGCCTGCCAGACTGGGTTATTGATCCTGTCTGAAGGGTCACTCTACGGCTAGCCTCTATTAGGAAATCCATACTAGCAGGGGTCGGTGAGCCTATCTAACACTCTATTTCTCTCTTTGGACGCTAACTGTTAACTAGCAATCTATGAGATTAAAGACTAACCATTCGTCGCCTAATCTTGACGTGCATCATTCGTCAAGTGTCGGTAGCCAAGTCTACCATGTTTAGAAGAAATCGAATTGTACGATGCTGGTCGTATGGCAGCCTATGTTGTCTCTTGATTAGCTTCTAGACTACGCTCCTGTTGACTCTAAGTACTTGAATGGTGGACACTCGATGATTTTTGTCTAAGTTGGCAATGTGCTCGGCCTCGTCATCAAATTGCGAAGTACGGAGTAATACGTATATAGATTGACAGAGCACTTGGTCTGTTGGACGAATGACAATATAGCGTATCGCTGTCAGTAATCCTCTAGCTTTTGAAGTATCATTATAATCGGGAAAAATAAAAATGACGGTAAAAGCTTGCTTATACAAGAAATCGTTGAGGCGCTGTCGAGCGGTTCGGCCGCCGGAGTCCTTCACGGACGAACAACAGATATATTAGGCGATTTGGCCCCAAATGTGAAAAATCCTTAGCAATGTACATAGGTTGATCTGTGCATTTGAAATTACATAATGATACACGAGGACGGGAGATTGGCATCTGGCAACAGGCATCCCACTGCGTAATTGTAACCCGTTCTGTCAGCTGACACCTTAACACTACCGGTTCAAGACGGAAGAGCTACGCTGGAGGCCTCCGCAGCCGTTGAAAAGCCAAATCCGATTGAAATAACTCTATATTCTGGCGCTATACTTTAAGGCCTTGGGTTCAGCGCTAGAGCTTAAAATAGGTAGGTCCAATTAAAAGTGCGTAATGGTGGCTGCTTCTTCGAGCTTGATTTGTTGCTAGAGCCCGCTCTTAGCACCGATGTATGTGTATTTTGGGGGCCACTGGTACTGAGATAGCGCAATCCATCCCGTTTATCATCAGGACTACGGTACATAACTATCTCTGACGATGCCGCGAAAAGGCCAAATGGCAAATTCCACTTGATATTGAAGTGACTAGCGATATGACCTGCAGGGACCGCTTATCAGAAGTGGAATACCATTCGACACCTCGAAAGCAGGGGGTTCTTCACGCCCACAGCGTCCAGAATCACCAAGCTGCTGGTGTAGCACGTCGTCATAGGTAAATTTACCGCTTACCACGCTATAAATCCATCCGTGTAATAGTCCAGAGCTGTCTTTGCAAATAAACTTACCTCTACAGTTGGGGAATTAGTAGCCAATGGGTGGTATTCAAGAATCCCTACTACACGTGTATTCAGCTTCGCGTAAGTGTGGTACGAACCCTACCATTTCTATGACATTATCAGTCTATTTGAAGGGTTATCTGAAACCCGCTCGCTGCGCTTCGGTGGATGTTTCCTACTTCGTACCTACTTAACACGGCTGTTATCGCTAAGTTAGACTGCATATAGCTGCTTCTAGGCGCATTGCGTTGGCGAAGTTGACCAAACTATCTACATAGATGCGTAAGTGTACGACGTTCTGTCAGGATCCGGTTAATGCTATCAAGTTGAGCATCTGTATTTATTAAGTGTACCATCTATATCAATGGTGTTATGATGATGCGTATTTGATACTTTCTCGTATCTCTATAACTTTTCATTACTCCTTATGTAACCAGATCGTCTTTCATAGTCTCCATCTTGAAATACATGAGATGTACATAAATTACTAGCTTTTCTACTCTTCCAGGAGTTCGCTTCCTTCAAGGTGGCATTCTCCATTTTAGTAGTGCGTATCCACTCTAGACAATTCATACTCTGACTGTCTGACAGACAAACTCAAGCCCGTCGAATGATAGGGTGTGTACTCAGGTGCTGTCTCTCTAGCTGAATGTGCCGAAGACTATATTGTGACCCTCGTCCCCTCATAATAAACCTTAAAAGTAGGCTATGCTGCTCGTGTTTCGTATTTATCCTACTTCATACCTCTTGAACAAATTGTCCTGGGAAAAGTCAACAGTCTGTATCCTATCTCCCGACCTCTATTATCTCGCGACAAAAGAACGAACAGAAGGAAAAAATGGCCACCAACCAGACAGCATCGATCGATTTGTATCGTCAAATGAACAGGGTAGATCTGCCTGGGAGCTATAGGCAGGGTACTACTTCGACCACATTGATGGAACGTCCCACAGAGAAGGAAGACATGGCTTCCGAGGACACCCGCGTCTCCAGGCCTTCGAGCAGAGACCAGTCATCGAGACGTATCGCATGTGACATCTGTAGAGGACGAAAAGTTCGCTGCGATCGAGTTCATCCAGTATGTGGCCGATGTCGAAAACTGGGACACAAATGCGGATACACGGCGCACCGCAAGCCCGACACAGTCAAGCCCAATATCTCGCAAGCGTTAATAACCCTGCATGAGCGATTAGGTAAAGCCCACCTTCACAAAGAGACACATCCTAGCAGAGAAAAATGGAGACATTGAGGGGTTGATGGAGAAGACGAGAAAAAGAAGAGAACTCGACCTGCATATTGAAATATTCTCTAACTATTTTACAGCTCAGACGGAAGCACAATTAGCCTTAACGCAGCGGGCTATTCCGCACATCGGCCCGTCCAGCAACCTTGCAGCGAGAGCCACGGACAGCCAACTCCGCCTATCAATTGACCACACCGAGTCTCAATTACCATCAGGAATGGTATCGCCGCGAGAACTGAATTTTCAATATGAACCATTCAAGAACTTCGATACCCAGCAGTCGTTGATCGACCGGGCGTTTGATATGTGGTGAGTGGTAGCTACCTTCATTCCCCAGTTTCCCATTTGAGAAGCATGTCGAGGTCCTAAGGGTATGATGTCTTCAGGCACCAACCGAATTTCGACTTTGATAGCATCATAGCCCCATCAGAAGGCTTTGACTATACCTTCGACATGATAGATAACGTTTCATTCCCGTCGCTTGTGCCGTCAGTGAGCACAGACTACACGGCCGGCGATATTGAGCCAGCGCCTGAGAATGTGAACTTACATATCTTGTATGCATCACATCCTTGACTCTAATACTCTCGTATTAACTTTTTATTATTGCCCCATGCTGACTCAACTTTTAGTCATCAATCGTATTTCAACTACGTTCATGCCGTATTGCCGATGGTGAACCGCCATCGATTCTTCACTGAGCTAGAGGTATCCGGTCATCGACCTGAGATGAAAAGTCTTAGCTACTCAATTGCTTTACTTGGTGCTACAGTTACCCCTGAGCAGGTAGAAGCCGAGAGGAACTTCTACCACCATGCCCGGAAATACCTCAGCATGGCCGAGGGTGATGATGAAGCCCCAGGCTTTAGTTCTCTTAACATGCTGCAAGCAGTCATTCTCATTGCATACTACGAGTTTCGAAGAACATCTTTTGCACGTGCATGGTTGAGTCTTGGCCGAGCAAATCGTCTTGCCAAGATGCTGGGACTTCACACTATGGATCAAGAGGACAAGACGAGACCTAGGTCGAACTTTGTTCTTCCTTTACCGGAGCCAGCAGGCCTGGCCGATATGGAAGAACGAAGACGATCGTTTTGGGTCCTGTTCACATTCGACGCTTATGCTAGTATTCGTACTGGATCGAAAACAAGCATTGACGAGGAAGAGGTACTTTTCTTCCTTTCTCTTTTTTTTTTAATCGTGCCCCTTTCATACCCCAAGCTAAAGACTGTTCGCCGAACATAAACAGATTTCCACCGCTCTCCCTTGCCCCGGCGACTACTCCGACAGCAACTTAGGTCTAAAAATGCCCCCGCTTAGTAGAGCCGTGAATATAGCCGATAGGACGTTGCTTTCGTCCTTTGCTGGCATCATCCTCATGGCATACTTGTATCGTCGGTGCCATAATCACTTCATCGCATCACAAAAACAAGACTCGACGGGCGACCTAAACTACAGTTTCTGGCAATACCATTACCAAATCGATAAAGATCTAAGCTTCCACAGCACGGAATTGTTGAACCATCTCCAACCTATTAATCACATAGGCGATCCACTAGCACTAAGTCTACACGCAAACCTATGCGCCATACAAATCACATTACATGAACATGCCATCAAAAAGGTGCAAAATGACGGTCTCCCCGATCTCTTGAGAGTGGAAAGCCAGAACCGGTGTACCAGCATAGCGATCCAAGTCGCGGCATATGCTAAGATCATATCACAGCTACAGAATTCAAAGGTGAGCTTTAGTCAGTCAAAAGCCAGCGCACCAATGAATTTGCCTGTTGACTTGACTTTTTTAACTTCCACAAAGTGGATCTCGAATACTTTTTTGATGTGGCCATTCTCCGTCGCCTCGCAAGCGTTACTTCGACAATTGAATGAACCTACAAGCAATGTTGGAGAGGTTGCTACGTTGCTGCATCAACTGTGGTGCATTATGCAGCAATTGAAAGATGAGTCGGGCAATTGGGACAATTTGATGGAGACTATCGCAAGAGAGTTATCTCATATGGGAATTCTGGTGGCAAGTGATCCGCCAGTATTACATGATGGACTTGGCATGGACACGGACAGAATGCCAGGTGAGGACATGCAGCATTAGGTGTGCTAAGGTAAAACACTAAGGCAGATAGACCACTTCTTTTCTGGTTTATGTACAGATGATAGACGTAGATGAACTTCGTTACAGTTTCTTACGGTCATTTTAGATATCTATGTTAGATGCAAATACTTACGTGCTACGTATAATCCTTTTGGTCCAATCTCGCAGAATCGCAGCCGAATTCCGAACATTTATACGAGACCCTGATCCACGAAGACCCACAGTCACTTTAGTCAGACGTATTGTTTTGAACTAGCATTTGATCCTGGCCCTTAATACTGCAAAGTTCACGGAAATCCGGAGTGCCTCCGTATCTAGGCACTTGTAACTGTCAGAAGTGTTTACATACATGCGTACTTTGTTAAGTTACTCTTCATTGGGTCTGCTTATGTGAGCACCTAGACAGCCATGGTGCTGAAGCCGGTACTTATATTACTCTCCACAGTCCTTCATACGTTCAGCTGCTTATGTGAGTATCTAGAGAATCAGTGAGGCTGTAGCTAGTTCTGTGTTCAGAATATGACATCTGTCTTGTCTCCTCTTCAGCTCCAAATGATTACAATAAGCACTAGACAGCTTCTTTACTAGACTCCGTAGCGCGCCAACTCTCCTGATCGAATCAATGCTGGACCGGAAGCGCCCTACGAAAGCAAAGGAGGATCTTAGAAGAAGTAATGCTAGGCTATGTCTCGGCGAGTAAATCGCAATATTTACCTTGATCGGCTAATTTAGCTCAATACACCGGATCTGTTATTCTATGTTAGCGTCTATGACCTCGCCGTGTGGTCTAGCTGGTTCTTGGTAAGTATAATAGCCTCGTATTCACTGTATTTCGTCCTATGTAAAACAATACGATACAGTACTACGCAAGTGACATAGTGGCTGCATGATATAGAGCGTTCTCAGGTCAGTAACGCAACCATTCCAAAAGGAGAAATCTCCAGCGTCTTGTACCATGCATCCACTAGTTGCCTGAGAGTTTCCTCGTTTGGAAGTCGACATGACTCGGAGGTTGTGAATTATGCAAATCAAGCTTAATCAGTCAAATATACCCGAAGGCCATGCTTCTCTGTGTACTTTAAAATATTTAGAGTTAGGGCTAAAGCTTCTTGGCTGCAGCCTGTGCTTCACACCTACGTAGAGTGCTTTGCTCTGCTGAGACGGTATCATACGCTGTGGGGGAGGTGTTTTTGATGGTCTGGAGCTGATACAGAAGGCTCTTACATCGCTGTAGTTCGAGGAAATTCTCAAAGGATTTTTTAGCAGGTCTAATAACCGTTCTGGTTCAGCTATAAATATATCAAACGGCGTACTCTCCCTCCCGGATATAGCAATACCCGCCCTTTCAATAGAGCACTTGTAATAAGTCCTAGAGGGACATGAGGATTCGACCCTTGCCAAAACCAACGGCAATCCCCGTAGCCTTGGGCATTCCATTATCTAATGGTTATCTTAATCATGCATTACGATCAACTTGGAACACCCGTCGATCAATCCTACTGATATAGACTATAGACCCTAACGCCAGCATACCACCATCACATTCCGGGCGGCCTACTCCCCCTTAAAGATCATGACATAATTTCATTGGCTTATATGAAACATACCTTATTGTTATTATGAAGGATCAACAACACTATAGCAACAGCCTGAATGCAATTCCAGTGACCGGACAGTGTGTTTGCCTACCGCGTCAGTGATTAACATATGTTACCAGAAATAAGTAAGTAGTGTGCAGGAAGATGTTCGATGACGTTTTGAATAGACAGCTAAAGATATATGCGAAGATAATTCATTCGTTCTCATATGTCATACCGAAAGAGGAGCTTCTTAGTGATGAAGCATGAGGAGCTGGTGATTGCCGCCAGTCCTCTACGTCTACACATCTAGGGGGCTCGCAGCAAAGTGTTCTAATCCCATTTAGTAGACTTTGATTGCAAGCATCGATAGAGTACTACTTGAAAATTGCTTACAAGGAGACAGATTTAGTGGTAGCTTCAACTGTAAATGACATTCGCTCTATCTCATGACGGCAATCTAAAACATTTCAAAAACATAGACTCATGACATACATTCATTTGTTTACACACACACAGATAAACAAAGGAAATAAAGATCAATCATCTTTTAATCGAGTAAATCGTTCAAGAAGTCAAAAATGTGTGATCATGTATCATGGATCAATCAAGCAGACCCCTCCAAAACTTGGCCCTGGTTAGCGCAGACTTCAATAGCAAACTTCCAGATAGTAAGCTCGGGACCAAGCAGTCTCTGGAAAGGAATATCAAGGCCAAGCTCCTTGAAGATCCAGTTACGCAATTCAGCACCAATCATGCTGTCAAGACCGTAGTCAGCAATGGCCTTAGTGTGAGGCTCAAAGATGTCGAGGTCAAGGACCAGTAAACGAGAGAGTTTCTGAGTGAAGTAGTCGCTGGTAATCTGGACGGCCTCGGCGGCAGAGGCAGAGGTGCGGATAGTGGTCAAGATGGTACGGGAGGCTTCGGGGCTGCCGGCGGCGTCGGCGGACTTCATGGACTCCAAGAGGGTCTTGAAGCGAGTGTCCTCGAGCCAGAAACCGTCGGTGGTATCGGCGCTATTGATGGACTTCTGGAGCTTGACGGGGTCCAATCCGACAACGACGTGGTCGACGGGGTTCTCGCTGGACTGGACGAGCATGGATGTAGCGAAGGATTCCAAAAGGTGAGTCTCGTCGATACCGTAAATACCCTTGCGGCGAAGAGCTTCTTCAACTTCAGGATGCTCGGCGACGTAACCAACACCGAGAACCATAGGCAAGACAATGGAGCATGCCTTCTTACCGTGATTAACACGGTAGCGAGCCATGGAGTCTAGGAAGCTGTTGGCGGCAGAGTAGTTGCCCTGACCAGGGGTACCGAGGGTACCGGAAGTGGAACTGGTGGTGACAAAGAAATCCAGAGGTGTGTCGGCGAGGACTTCGTGGAGGTTCAAGGTACCGTTGACCTTCGGGCGGGTACAAGTCGTCCAGTTGTTGTAGGTCATGGAGTGGAACAAGCCGTCCTATTAAAATTGTCAGTTACTATGTCACAATTGCAAAAAGTAGAAGAGAAGACATACTCTCAAGACCATAGCAGCTTGAACAACACCACGAATGGGATGTTCCTTAGGAATGCTGGCAACAGCGCGCTCAACGTCTTCCTTGCTGGCAACATCTCCACGAATCACCTGGCAGTGAATACCAGCGTTCTGCAGGTCTTCAACCAGAATGCGAGCCTGCTCCTGGTCGGTACCGGAACGACCGAGGAAAGCGAAGCGACGAGCTCCATTCTCAGTCATCCAGGAAGTGAGACTACGTCCCAAACCACCCAAGCAACCAACCAAGAAGTAAGTTGCGTCAGGAGAGAAGCGCAGTGTAGGAGCAGTGGGGACAACATCCAAAGTCTTCTCAGAAGCAGTATAAGAAATCAACTTCTTGGAAGAGAGAACACTGTCAGAGAAAGAAGAGACAGCGGACTCGAGGTCAGCAATGTTGTAGACCTCTGCGTCCTCAACAAGCACGCTGGGGTCCTTGCGGAACAAAGTGACAGCAGACTTGAGCAAGTAGGCCAAGACTTGAGGTTTGTGGGCATACAAATCCAAAATATCGTAGGACAGGTAGCTAGCACTCTGGTGAAGAGGAATAGTATCGAGGAGAGCACGCTTGAGGACATTCTTGCGACCAAAGTCGACGAATCGTCCGAGAGGAGCAGTGTAACGCCAGGACTCACGAGCGAGGACCGGGTCAGTGTAACCACCGCTGAGAATAACATCGAATCCTCGGCCGTTGGTCAAAGCCTTGTAGTCACGAGCCAAGGAGCTGATGGTAGGGATGACAACCTGTTCACGGGTAATGCCGAACTTGCTAACAAGTGCGGAAGCATCGGCCTCAGAGTCGGCAACAATGAAGGGCTTAGCACTAAGGGCCTGGGCGACCTTGAGAGCAGCAGCACCGACGGCACCAGTGTTGCTCAAGATGAGAACAGTCTCACCGGGCTCAACACGGGCAAGGGTTTCCAATCCGTAGATGGCTTGGGCAAAGCTCCAAGGAACAGAGGCCAACTTGGTAGCATCCTCATCCTTCTCAACCTTCTGGAGAAGGTCGGCAGAAGTGCGCTGGAAAGTGGCAAACTTGTCGAATGCGAAACCGACGACGACGTCTCCAACCTTGAGATCAGTGACGCCAGAGCCAACCTTGGTGATGGTACCAGAGATTTCGTGGCTGAAGGTGGTGGGGTAGTCGTTACCGTTGATGACAACGGTGTCCTCCTTGTTGAGACCCCCGTAGGAGAGTTTGACCTCAACCTCGCCAGCGTTCAGGGGATCGTGCTCGCGCTTGTCGGCGCTCCAGGTAATCTTGCCCTGTTGGGCGGCGGCAACCAAGTACTGGCCCTCGGTGAAGGGAGTAGGAACAGGGGTGCTCTTAACGGTGGTGATGGAAGCGCCTCGGTTGGCAACTAGACGGCTCACGTAAACGAGCCCGTTGGAGACAACGTACTCAGTCTCGTGGATTTCGTTCTTCTTGGACTGGCGGGCGGCAGTCTTAGCAACAATGGAAGCAAGTTGTGAGACGGAAGTAGTCTCAAGGTCAAAGTCCAAAGTGGTAAGAGCCAATGAAGCCTGCTCAGAGGTAACTGAGCGAGCAAGACCATTGGTCATGGCATATTCGGGCTTCTTTCCAGTCAATATTCCGCCGGCAGTAACCCAGAGGATAGAAGAGGCCTTGCTCGTGAGATGCTTGACTCCTTCGAACTCCTTCTCGTTGATTGTAGCGAGAAGAGGAGAGCCCTCGAGGTCCCCGATGATGATCACAGACTCACCATCCTTGGCCTCAAGAGAGTCGAGGCGACTTCTCTTGGTGACGAAGCCGGCCTTGGTCAACTCCTCCTCAACGCTGCTGATAATAGAGGGAGGCTCGTTGCGGTAGACCAAGGTGACCTCCTTGGAAGCAACAGCTTCATCAGCAGCTGCTGCCTTGGCGAAAGCAAGCTTGCCATCCTTTTCAACGAAGATCTCAACATTCTCTAAGCCAGCAGGGACTTCTTTGACGACGAGACGTCCACCAGCGCTGACCAACTTGCTGATGTTCTCGAGCTCAGTAGCACCGACCTTGCCTGTAGCAATCACTAGATCGTAGGTACTGCTCACATCCTCGTCGGCAAGAGCGGCAGAAATATCAAGCTTCTCGACCTTGAAGCCCTTGGCATCAGTAAATTTGGCCTTGGTAGCTTCAACAGCCTCATCCGAAGCCTCAACAACAGTGTAGTTGATTTGGAATGGCTCTTCCAAGATGCTGGCAGTGTTCTCGGATCCAATTTCGAGAACCTTGGATCCAGGAGCCTTGTGAGCAAGAGACTCGACCAATTTGGCAACAGTGAGATCATCGACCTTGTCAGCCCAGGCAAAGCTGTCAATGTCGGTCTTCCAGACAGTCTCTTGGTATGGCTGAGGCTCAGTGGCTTCCTCAGCGCGCTGGGGAACAGCGGCCTCGTATGCAACACAACGCATGTCAGTAATGTCCATGAGTAGCTCACCGTCGTTGGCGACGAGCTGAGAACCGCTGACGAAGGAACGGATACCACGCTGATCGGTGAATGAGAAAGCGGTGGCAGCAGGGTTCTTGAGCTGCTCCTCGCTAGGAGGCCAGATGGCAACTTCGTCGACTTGAATGGGGACGGCACCACATGTCATGTCGTTAAGCTTACCAGCGTAGATAGAGACGATAATGAGCTGCAAGCAAAGATCGACAGTACCTGGGTGCAGAACGTAGCGTGACTCGGCCTCCAAGACACCAGACTCTTGCTTGATGTCGAAGTGAGTGGCGGCAATGTAGTTCTTGCCGTCAGACTGAACGTCGACCATACCCTGGAAGGATGGGCCGTAGTCGAAACCAACTTCCTTGAGGCCGTCATTCCAGGCCTTTCCGGTTGCACGCTGAGGAAGGTTGGGGATCTTGCGAGGAGTCTGTCCACGTTGACGCGCGTTGATTCCAATAGTACCAGTCACGTGGTCATTCCAGTGACCAGCAGCAGAAACAGAGGAGACGTTGAAGTCCCACCATTGGCCTTGCTCTGCTTCAGTGAAGATAGATGGGCGCAAGCTGAACATGACCTCGATACCGTCGTCATCATCAGGGGTGACCAAAGCAGCTTTGATGGATACATCACGAAGGACGAATCCGTCAATCTTGACAGGCTTGCTGCTAAGTTCATTGACCTGAGTTACGGCTTCGATAGCCATGGAAAAGTATCCAGCGGCAGGGAACACAGCTTCACCGCCAAGGGAGTGGTCACGGAGCCAGGGGACATCTCTGATACGGAGAACGTTACGCCAGACAGGCTCAACAGCAGAGCAACCAGGCATGCGGATACCCAAGACGTCGTGGCGAGGGTGCTTGATGGCACGGTGCTCGAGGGACTGACGAGGCTCAGCCCAGAGCTTTCTCGGGTAGTGCCACTTGTAAGTAGGCAAATCGACAAGAACCTTGCCCTTGATGAGCTTGATCTTCTCGGAGGTAACTTGCTGCTCGATGGCTGTGGCTGTCTCGAGGTCAATGGGGTAGTCTCCCAAGTAGAGTTCACCAGCAACCTTGAGGAGCTGAGCAGCAGAGTCCTCGTTACGAACCAAAGTGGGAATATATCCGAGGTTGTTGTAGCCAAACTCCTTGCAGATCTGCTTGATGGGACCAGACAGGGCAGTGTGGGGTCCGATCTCGATCAAGGCATCAACGGAGAGGTCATCGGAGGAGGCAAGAGTCTGGACAGCCTGGTTGAACAACACGGGGCTAATCAAGTTCTGGCACCAGTAGTTCTCGTCGACAACGGAACCTTCAGTGAGTTTGGAGTTGGTAACACTGGATACCATGACGGCACCAGTGGACAAGGGGGAGCCAAATGAGACAACAGACTTGGCCTTTTGAATGAAGTTCTTGTAGGTGTCGGCAGAGGGCTTCATATGGTGAGAGTGGTAAGCCTTTCCGCTAGTCTTGACGAGACGAGCGAAAATGCTCTCGGCGTCCATAGCAGCCTTGATCTCCTCGAGGGCAGGAGCATCACCAGAGAGCGTAACGCTGGAAGGAGAGTTGTGGCAGGCAATAACAACCTTTCCTTCGTACTTGGCAAGGTAAGGCTCAGCAGCTTCCGCGCCGAGACCGACAGCCATCATGGCACCGTTGGTGTTGACAGTCTTGACAGCCTGACCACGGTAGTAGGCAACGATGATAGCCTCGGTGGCAGAGATCAGGCCAGCAGCAAAAGAGGCAGCGATTTCACCAGAGGAGTGGCCGACAGTCACCTTGGGGCGAACGCCCCAGGAGAGAAGCTGCTCAACGACGGCAACCTGAATAGCAGTGCAAAGAGGCTGAGAGAACTCGGCCTCGTTGACACGGGAGGTGGCAGCGGGCTCGAGCAAAGTACCCTCAAGAGTCCACTCAGGAGCATCAGGAAGAGAGCGGAGAGCCTGGTCAAGCTTACGGATGGTCGCCAAGAAGCTGGGGTAGTACTTCATGAGCTGAGAGCCCATGGTAGCCCACTGAGCACCCTGACCGGTGAAAGCGAAACCAACCTCGTTGATCTTCTTCTTCTCGGCAATCGCGAAGGAAGCAGCATCGTTTCCGAAAGCAGAGACAATGGTAGCCGGAGTAGCCACAACGTAACCTTTGGTCGAGAACCGGGATCGGCGGTTAGCGAGGGTGTAGGTGAGGTCCAAGGGGTCGTATTGGTCCACGATCTTCTCGTACGCAGCAACGTTCTGCTTGAGGGTGGGCTTGTTGTGGGCAGACATGGGGAACAAGTAGGGACGGTTCAACTCGTCGCCCTCGGGCTTGACGTCGGTTTTCTTTCCGTGCTTGTAGTCTGGCAAGAAGGAGTCGACACCCTCGACGATGATGTGACCGTTGGTACCACCGTATCCGAAGGAGTTGACACTGACACGCTTGACGGGCAAGTGTGCAGGGAAGGGACGGGGCTCAGTGACAACCTGGACCTTCCAGTCTTTCCAGTTGACTATTCAATAATTAGCACCAGAACCATAAAACATGTAGGGTTAGCTTACTCTTAGGGTTAGGCTTGACCAATCCACGGGTAGGAGGAATGATGCCATTTTCGACGGTCAAGCAAGCCTTGATGACGGCTGAGAGACCGGAAGCAGCCTCAGAGTGACCGATATTGGTCTTTACAGCACCAATGAGAAGAGGCTCATCAGACTCGGTTCTCTTGTCGTTCATGGCGAGCGCGACGGCGTTGACCTCGAGGGGGTCACCAATAGGGGTTCCCGTGCCGTGAATTTCAAAGTAGCCGGTCAGGCGAGGATCGAAATCACCACCACGACGGTAGGCGTGTTGGATAACATCTTTTTGTCCCAACAGGTTAGGATGGGTGATACCGACAGCAGGGGCTTTTCCGTTGCTACACACACACACACACGATGTTAGACATTGTTTGCGCAAAGGTGTTTAGGATACTTACGAGTTGACCGCACTGGTACGGAGGACACCACGGATTGGGTCGCCGTCGCGAACAGCGTCGCTGAGTCTCTTCAAGTAGACAGCACCAACACCGTCAGCACGGCCGTAACCGTCAGCCGACTCGTCAAAAGTACGGCAAGTGGAAGTAGGGGACAAGACACCGAGTTTGGCGGTGTTCATGTGCTGGTCAACAGTGATGATAAGATTGACACCGCCGACAATGGCACCGGAGCACTCTCCGTTGCGAAGAGCATTGCAAGCATTGTGCATAGCATAAACGGACGAAGAGCAAGCGGTGTTGACCACAATGCTGGGCCCGTGAAGGTTGAAGACGTGGCTGATACGGTTACTGATGATACCAGGGTCGACACCGGTGGCGGCATAGCTGTGACGGAAATCGGGTTCCTTGAAGGACATTTGCTGATAGTCGGAGGTGAAGCTACCTGCAAAGACGGCAGTTGTAGAGCCTGAGATGGCCTCCAGAGAGACACCGGCAGACTCAAAAGCCTCATAGACGACTTCGAGCAGCTTTCGCTGTTGGGGGTCCATCCACATAGCCTCGATCGGGGAGATACCGAACATGGAAGGGTCGAAGTCCTGCAAGTCGCCCTTCAAGAAGTAACCACCGAGAACGTTAAAGCTTCCAGGACGCTCATTGTTGGGGTGGAAGTGACCATCGATGTTGAAACGGTCAGAAGGAACTTTGGGTGTGCGGCCGGTTCCTTTGTTAATCATCAAGTTCCAGAAATCGGAAGGGGAGTGGACTTCGCCGGGCAGGCGGCAGCCCATTCCTACCACTGCAATGGGCTCCAATTGCTCGGAGAGAGGCTTCTCAGCATAGCCGGGAAATGATAGGGCAGGATACTCGGCATCGTCGATGACGGTCGGGTAGGAAGGTGTCCTTGTGGGGAGGGACTGCTCGCTGCGAGCTGGGGAAGATTCAGAGTCCTGAAGATAAGGCGCCATTGTGTGTATGTGTGTGTGTGGCGTGTGTGTGTGTGTATGTGTGTGTTGTGTATGTGTGTTGTGTATGTGTGTGTTGTGTGTGTTGTGTGTGTTGTGTGGCGTGTGTGATATCGAAACCACTGATATAGAAATCTATTAAAGCAGAAAAAAAGCAGAAGAACTTGAAGCTACCGAAAAGGGAAAATCGTAGACGACTCTGATCAAAGAGCGCTTACGGTCCTGAACCTCTTTTCTTTCTCATTCCTCAGGTCCAGACGGCATTCGAGGTCTTTTTAAAGTATCATGAGTCCAAATCTTCATCTCTATAATAGAGGAGCACTAATCCACAAACCCCGAATATCGCTCTCTTCGCACTCCATCCTCGCCTTTCGCCATCCTGCATCTCCATCTCCATACCTGTCGATGTAACGAAACAAGCCATACCCACATCTCGCACCTCGCACCCTCGCACCTCCATTCTCCTCCCCTTCAAGCTATGTCTCACCATAAGCTACTCCGTACTCAGCTCCTACGCCTAATTGCATCTGTCCGTCCAAGCAGCCCACAGCCCAGCCCTCTGCCACGGGCGTCTATCCACACAGAATTGATATAAAAGGCGGGCCGGCGGTACCGCTTCATTATCGATAGGAGATCGACGGAGGTTAGGGCTCGCCCAGGCACGGCCCGTCTTTCCCGCTTGTGACAAGCCCTTTTTAGCCCCAGCGCGGACTGCCCTAATGTACGCAAGGATATTACTGCTATAGTCATAGATAGTAGTCAGTGTACTACCCAGTGTTCAAAAGACCGTGAAATGCATGTAATCCACAATGGTGCCATGAAGGGATGGACCCATGTACATGTATAGAAGGAAAAGGAACCGTTCCCGAGACGGACATTATCTCGTCAGTCACTATGTAACTAGCGTTATCAAAAACAAAAAGTCAAATCAAATCAGAGATCATGAGTTACATAGGCAGTATGTATGTAATATTTAATTTAATTTCCATCTAGATGCCAGAAGATTTGCGTATTACACTGACTACGGCCAGTTTTCTCTAACCTTTATCGGGAATTACTCGGGTGCCGCAATATCAGTCCACGATGTTGCGTGTTTGATGGATGAAAAGGTGGATAGTTACATGGACCTTCCTGCGAACTGCGAACACGCTGTACAAGCGTTCCACTGAATAAGAATTTACCCAACCCACTTCTCCTTCCAACGTTCACATGGCCGGCCTGCCTGTCGAAACAAACTCGTGGACCTACACGGAATAAGGACAAGGATTTTCCACCCCTGGTCTTTGCCCTTCCTCGGAACATAGCCAAGAGAGGAGACAGGACATGGCATGAGAAGTGGCCACCTACTTGGACCTGCCCCGTTTATTGATTGTATCATATGTTTGTATTATGCATACTTGTACAGTAACATACATCGGTACACATACAGACGTATCGGTGTACTACAAGTTGGCTACTATACCCCTGTTTAGGTTAAGTTACAGCTAAGGTTAAGCTTTTTTTTTCCCTCCATGCTCCATGTCCAGCCTCGCCAGAAAGCCTACACCGTATTCAGTTCAAGGTCCTTGTCAGTCTTGCCTGCCTAGTTTGTAGTAGACTGTCATTTCGTGCAGTAGTCAACGTCCGGGTTTCGGAATGAATCGCACTAGTAACACTGTCAGAATGCAAGACTGGAGTCTCGTCAGGCAATTAGTCTTCAGGTGTTAGCCCGCTGTCCGCCTATGGCCTGTACAGTGTGTGTGGGCACTGTCCTCATGCTGCCTTCTGCACTTCTTTGCCTCCCTTCATCCGTCCATACATACACACACACACACACACACACACACACATGTGGAGAATCGGAGTTCTTGGGTCAGGGCAAGGGAGGGGACATGGATGGCGATTGCCTCTCGGTCTTCTTTCCTTTCTGCGTGGGACAACTCGATAAGGAGTTGAAATGCGCAAAACATCCAGATAAGAAGAGGGGTAGAGGAAACGTAGCGACAGCCTCTAGACCTCTCTGATTTGCCTCTCATCGTTGATCGTGGACTTGCCACTTTTGGGCGTGCAGGGCGTGCAGATCTGCAAATTGGTAAAGGAAGCTAAGAATCAAACGTAGCGGGGATGAACACAACAAATCAATTCCTGTAGGTTGCTCTTATTATTTTAGAATGACAGAAGAAGAAGAAGAAGTCATGTAGACAAGAAGTATCACGGGGGAAGAGAAACAGACGATCATGGGTATATATGACGCCAAGGCACACAATGCAAAGAGGCTAAAGAGAGTACATGTTGTTGTCTGGTCATCAAAACAAATGTGAAGAGAATAAGTCAATTGCGAAAGAGTTGAGTGGCCGCTGGTCATGTCTTCAATTTCTTGCCACCTGCTTCTGCAGGCCCTGCCTCGTCAGAATTCTTCCGCTTCTTCTCGGCTTCCTCGTCGCGCGCAAAGCCGGGCCCGGTCTGCACAGCAGGAGTAAAGGGCAACGGACTCGGTAGCATACTCGTATCTGGGCCGGTCCTGCCGAAACCCCACTCAGGAAAGAAGCTCGAAGGAGAAGGAAGAAGGGCATCCGAAACGAATCGACTTGGTAGTGCCGAAATCGGCGTTTCCATGTTTTGATTACTGCTGCTGCTGCTACTGCCGCCGTATCCACCACCGTTCTGCGCGCTCGAACTAGGCGGAGCTGGACGAGCGAACGGATTAGGTGGGCCCTGCGCACCAGCACTAAGAATAGGACCGCCAGCACCTGGAGATGGCGGGGGCGGCGGTAGTTGTACGACGCCCGTAGCACCGCCATTTTCGGAGGATTTCTTGGCAGAAGTTGAAGCTGTCTTGCCTGTCGAATCACGCGGCGAGGATTCGCCCGTCGCACTGCCGCTGTCTGAGTGGTCGCTTGGGATTTGGACCTTGAGCCGCGGTTTGGGCCGTGATGGCTGCTGTGAGTCACTTAGAGACGGTGTCGATTGCGATCGTTGCGGTTCGGTCGCTGCTCGATTCGGCGGTGGTGGCGGTGGGCCGCCTCTTGGAAGGGGAAGAGTTTGGCTGACAGGTCCTGACGGCATTGACTCTTGCTTGACCGATGTGTCCCGTTGTGGAGATTCGCGCAAAGGCGCTCTGCCGAACAAGTGACGAGAAAACACCGATGTTTGGTCATCAATTGGTGTGAAGATACTACGCGATTTGCTCTTTGGCGATGAGCCACCTTCAACCTTTACTTCTCCGGCTTGCTGGGCCCCCGTCGGATCGGGAAGCGCCAACGTCGGCCGGAATTGGTACTGCTGAGTATCGGGAGGCATCGAAGGAGGTAGAGAATGTCGTCCCTGATCTTGCATATACGAATGGTGCATTGGTTGATGTTGATGTGTAGGTACGTTCAGATGGGGCGGCTGATGGGAAGCATGCTGATGTTGCTGTGGTAGAGATTGAGCTTGTGAAGTCACCGGATGTGACGGGTGAGCGAAGTGATGGTACTGGCCTTGCTGGGAAGGTCGACCATTCATATCTGAATTTGAGTTGGGATTATACATCGTCGGGTTCGCCATGTAAGCATAGCCGTTGGGGTTCGTAGGGGGTGGAGGGGTCGCATGTGCTTGACTCTGCCCACCATATTGAGTGCTCATCTGACGGCCGTGGTTTCGCGAAGAAGGACGTGACGAGCTTTGTGGCTGTGGTGTTCCGTGCCGGGGAGCAAACGCGATCCCATTGGGAATCGGAGGAGATGCAGATGGAGCGTGGTTCATGTGTTGGTACCCAGGTTGATTCTGCAGTTGAGGGGGTATCATGTTCTGGGCTGCGGCACCCATTTCTTCCGCGATCATATCCTCGTCAACTTCCTCTTCGTCATCGTCACCACCCCTACCGGAAAAATCATTCGGACCTTTGTGTTCATGCGGCGGACCCCACTGATCGCAAACATGGTCAGTTACACGGTCATCAGCAATGGAAATTCAACAAGAACGTACGTATTGGTACCGGCCTAGTGTTTCCCCTATATCTCCTGAAGAAAACTCATATAATTTTTTATTATGGCCAAAGATAATGACCGCGACATCAACCGAGCATAACACGGATAATTCGTGCGCCTTTTTGAACAAACCGCCTTTTCGCTTGAGAAATGTTCTATTTGCAAGCGGATCTGTTAGACTTGTCCGCATAGTAATAGAAGAGGAGGTACCCTTACACAGAACGATTGCGGTCATCTTTAATGGCCTTGATCTCAATCTTCCTCCGACCCATCGTGATGGGAGACTCCGAGCAATGGAGATTTGGACTAGAGGGCGTATATGATTATCCGTCCAGATTTTGCGCGCGAATGCTAGCTTATAACGGATAGTAACGTGTTGTGATTGAGTGAATTGGAAGTAATCAGGACCTGCGAGCTGGACATGCGCGATGCGGTATTTGAAAATGCGATTTCGCGGTTTCAAGCTTTGGGCAGCGACAAAGAACCGAAATCAACCTCTACGGTTGCCGGGAGATCCTGCACAAAGAAACGTAGAAGAAACTTGGGAAGCTGATATCCACCGTGGCCGATGAAGGTACAGACAAGGCCTGATCAAGGTTCGATGATGATGCTATAACAACGCGAGTCGACAAACCAGGGTTAGAAGCGGTGGGTGACCGGAAGTACTCAAAAGGTCGTCGGTGGATTATGGCAACCAAGGTCAAGATGCGAAGAGCTCGAGGAGGGTCGGGGAGTGGTCTGTCGTTCGTGGCTTGCGGGTAAGTGGGCGGACGTGATGGTACGGCGTAGGGTACAAAAGTCTAAGTATGTAACTTAGTAAGAGCTAACGAGGTAGCGCTATACTGTGCGAAGCGAAGCGCGGCGCAAAATCTAGGGAAGTCGGCGATCTATCTGGGATCGGAATGTGAAAGAGAAGGCGCGGTTCGTCAAGAAAGAGAGCGCGCTCAAGCAAGTAAGCAAGCAACGCGACGATCTGAGTGGCCCAGGCTTGGAGATGGCAAGCTCACAGAGCTGTGCCAACTTGGTAAGGAGTGTAGTGTATATCGTGCCGGGGGATAATGAACAGTACTACGTCGTAGTAGTAATAATAATAGCAGTCGATAATGGACGAGTCGGACGTGATGGAGATGCAAAGCACGGGGAATGGAGTTTAATGCATCGAGAATTCTAAAGATAGAAAAGAAAAGAAACGGCCGGGAGGAAAGAGCAGGTGCCAGGTGGAGGGCTTAACTTAGGCAATTCGGAAGGAAGGGGGTTGCCCCATGGGTCTGGTCACCACTCGGCAGCCAATCAGGGCACTTTTTAGGAAGAGCTGTGCCGCTTTTCCGTATTTGGCTAGCACATCTGATGACTAATGAGACGCTAGCCCTGAAAGGTTAGTACTCGTTGACTGCCCGGAGCTTTTCTAGATTGAGTCCTGCTTTTTCTTGCTCGGTGACTTGTTCACTCTACATAACATAGTTCGGACCAATCCATTGATGTAGATACAGTATCTGGGTACAAGGCTGATGACGCTGGTGCACATGTCGTTGATCATGTGGTCGAAGTGCTTTCAAGTTTCCTTTGCTTGTCGCATCGCAGATCGATGATCCTACGGTGTACATACGAATACGTACATCGATCGGATCTGGCCTCTCTGTACGACAATTTTAGAAACATCCCACATCCCACATCCCACAAAATAGAAATAACAATAATGATAAGCAGAAGACGACTTCAACTACCGTAGCATGGCACAGGAATTCTGCACTTCCCATCCACTCGTCTACTGATTATCATCCGGTCGTTGATCGCTCCTCCGTACTTTTGCAGGAACACGTTACACCCAAGCCAGGTCAACGATAGGCGGCTGTTGAATCATTCAGCCTCTAGTCCCATAGCGGAATAGCCCGTCAAGCCACTTTAGGCGAGAGTCGACTCGCTTGGCGGCTGTGACTGGTGCGTTGTGCGGAATATGCAACAAGGGTTCCCTGAAACACATTTCACACTGCATATGGGCTTGGCTAGCCTGCTTTAGTTGACCATTCACCTGTCCAACCGCGGCTAACCTGCAGCTTGTTGCTATTAATATCGAGGCTAATGGTGCTTGTTGATAAATCAATTTTACACCTCAAGGATGGTCATATTGGCTGAAGAGGATCTGATAAAGACCAGATGTTTAATACTTGTTTCGAAACAGATAACCTCTAAGCTTGCAGAATAGCTTGGCTCAAATAGCCTCGAGCGGGGCCATGTACATCCACGGTACCCCATGGTACTTTGATTTAGGCTGGGGAAAGAACACTTTTACCGTCACAATGGAGAGGAATGTCTTCGATGAACCCTAGCAGTCTAAATAAAGAAAACACGACTTAAATCCCCAATCGGTCAAGACCAGTTGGCCGTTTGCTCCAAGGGTTGAACCTCATGGTCTGCTATTTATAATCACAAGCCACACTCTACCTCGGAAGATTAGAGTCCCTATGGTAAGTTCAAGTCATCCCAACGTATCAGTTGATCATGTCAAGAAGCAGAGTCCAAGGTAGGATTCATAGACCGTCACGATAAGCACTAAACTGTCGAATACACGCAAAGCCCCAGGGAAGGGGTCTCTTATTGGTTCGAATATTGAGAGGATCAATTAAGGCCGGGCGAGTTCTACGGAGTCAACCCAAGGGCCGCATTTGACATCTGGCCTGGCAAACTTGATCCCATTACGTTTACCATGGAATGATTGGTCCAATGCACGGCCTAGATTTCTTCTCCCTAATCTACTCAACTGTTTTCTCGGTTGTGAATCAGGTATCGCCGACGGTAACTGCTCAAAGGCTCAACCCGGCCTAGCCCTAGCCACCTACAATCTCTATCACAACTGACCCTGGATCCGCAGTCTATTATTGGAACCGAGACTTTGATTCTCTCATTCATCAGCTCGTGAGGCTGCATTTCTTTTGACAATGCAGGCTTGACGACTATCATGAAGTCCACAGGTCATGCGGGGAGAGGCCGGCCTCCTAGACCGGCAATAACATAACCCTAATTCTAGCCCGTTACTGGTGACCTGCGCCGTACGGCTGATGAGCCAACATTATAAGATCGAGCGGCTGTATTGCGTGTCATGTGATAAGCAACCTTGGAATACTTGCAAGATTTTCACGTTCTTTTGTATTTGTTGAATTGAGATAGGACGTTATTTCCATGTGCGCTCGTTCGTATGTGGTTGTGAGGTGTTTAGAATATATCGAAACCGCAACCGTGACTTCGTCACGCATTAAGCAGGCACTCAAGTACAATTCTTGAAGGTATAAAATGCCTAGACATATAATCAAGACTGCCGATTCCCAGTAAATCAAACGATCGAGATGTCCAGACGATCTCAGCAGCGCTTTCGAGGCCAGATCCCAATGCACCAGCCACATGTGGCTGTAGAGTATCTAAGAACGTATCATTTATGGTCTGTGCGTTCTCCATCCCAGCCACTTTATATACCGTTTATGACTCTATCCTGGAGAAAGTGAGCATCTCCATCAATTTCTCAAATTTTTTTTAGTGAACTTGTTGATTTTTTCTAGGGAACTTGTTGCAAAAGCGATCTTTCCGCCATAGTCCACTTTGGACGATGATGAGCCGATGTGGAAACCCCATTCCTCCTTCTAGATCTCTCCTCGCTGATATCAGGAACTGGATCTACCACGAGATTCAGTGCACATGACTGGCGTACAAATCGACCTGGGTAGAAGCGAAACAACAAGCCGTAGTACCAACCAGGTTGCTGTAAGATCGAAACAGCCGTACTTCGTACCAACAAACAAGTCTATCCCAAAGCCCCCAAACGATCATTTCGAGAGACAACCGGTCCAACGACATCAGCATCAATACATTTCGGCCGCTTCCATTCCTCCACATCTCAATCAGGTTCCTGTCGTGATCATGAATTAGCATGTCATTCCCAGATACAGGGGCTTTGTGATGACGCACTCGAGCGAATCACCGATGGCCTAGCGCAATCGAAAGATCATGCTGAGCTTATGCTTCTACGGTAGGACTTGATCGATGAAAACACAAAGACACTTTTCACGTTGGATAATATACGAATGCCTACATGCCTCATCTCGGAAAGACCTGCGTTCATGCAAACATTTCAGAATTCACGGTATGATTAAGGCAGAGATTGCAAACGTGGTACCCACAGAGATCAAACAAGAGCATATCCCAGATCATCGAGAACTTCTCAAAGCTACTCAGCGTCGGATAGAGACCAGCAACACACATTACCTTGAAAGCCACACGGTCAAAGCTCCTCCAGCCGGTGCGGAACGCTCATACAGATCCACAGACTCGCAAAAAGCCACGTCTAGTCTCGCGGCAAGGCCGCAAAATCAAAGTCCTCTACTGATGAGATTATGGACCTTCTGATACCAGATCAACAGAAACAGAGTGCAGGGAACCTCATCATCAAAGTAGTGAAACAGAGTGCGCCGCAGGGCAGAGCAGATTACGGGGACGGTGTTTACAACGCAGGCTAGTCTGCATCTATGGTGGATCACGGATCGAGGATGGACTGCAACCCGAGCCAGGAACACGAGACAAAGCTTTGCTACTGGGTTGACTGGACGCAGCGTCTTGCAGATGATGACAAGCGAATTGCGCAGTAGATCATCAACCTTGCGGCTCAAGCGTTACGGATATGCCAGCGATTCAAAGGGAGAAGAAGGCTATCAGGAGATGGGTAGCTGAAGTTCCGGGTGGTAGAAGTGCTTCTGACAGCCTGATACAAGCTGCAATCGAGATGCCCCTTTTGACTTATTCCGAACGACCTCGTAGTCATATTGTTGGCGGCACATAGCAGACAGATCTACTTTTGGGCTTATTTCTCGCAGCTTCATGCAGGCTGATATCTTCGGGCCGATTAGACGCGACATTTACGGCTGTCAGTTACGATTGGCTACAACGGGCCATGACTCGGAAGGCCAAAAGTCAGATGGTGCTCTGCACTGTTCGGACCAGAATGTTTACCGTTCGACGATATTTTATGTTGCAAACTTCGAAGTAGTGAGACTCTGTGAGGATAATTGCAACCAGCCGGTAGATCGAGATCTCATCTCGGTCGAGCAAGCTCGGAGCAAGAGTTCACATGAAATGACGTGCAGGAACTAATAGCGTACCTGTTATATGCTACATTCGAACGTGTAATTTGACTAATCATACCAGACTCAACCCTTTTTGACCATGGCAGGTCAGTACGTACTCAGTTACGGACCATGGGAGAGTGCCGTCCTCTGTTCACTCCGTCAGCCCTATCAACCTGACAGAGTATCACTCATGGCCATATGATGTCCGATCATTTATCATGTAGTCGACTTCTCAATGATAGAAAGATGGAACCAATGGAGCCCGCCAATTTAAAGATGACCCACGCTAATCCAGAAAAAGAAACTGCCATCGGACGTATGCTTGGCATTGTGAGCCGTGCTGCGGCCCTTGACCAATCAGAAAGCGCACATCACATGCTTAGATCACCTAGTCACAGAAGGTTTAGTCAGGGGGGGCCGACGTTGTGTGAGTTAAGTTCGTTACATTACCGGATTGCCTGTATGGCACTTACCACCCATACTGGGCATGATTCACGGAGTTTATGTCTGAAATACGTAAATGTTACACATTTGCAAACTCCCTCAGGGATTCTCCCACTTGCAATGAACAATCAACAGATCGATCATGAGATACGTACGTCACTGAGCGACTAACGGACACGCTCATAGTGAAAATACCAGTTACGTACATACTATAAAACCTCGACTCCTTGCATATTACTATTACTACATACTACGTACGTAGTAGTATGTACGTAGTATGTCGTGGAATCAGGAATTTGCAATCGATAACACTGACTGGACTACTCCGCATCCAGGTCAGATTTCAGTCCCATTTGATAGTGCTGCCTCCGACCCTCGACGTGTCACAGTCGTCGTCCAATCGCCTGCGTCAACGAGACCTGTCAAGTTATCGGCAGTAAATGCCATTGTCTACATCTGACCACAGTCAACCAATGGCTGGAAAACACCCCTCGCTCCCTTCCTTTTCTGGCGGTACTATTTCCTGCTATGTATCCATGAGTCTACTACGTATCCAAGTATTGTGTAGTACGTAGTAAAGAAAGTCGGAAAGAGACCCGCCAAATAAAATTAAATCGGCGGTGGCTCCAGCTAAATGGTCTAGCTCAGTACGGAGAACAGCCGTGGTCAAGCTCTTTCCAGTAAAGCGCGCCTTCCGCCTCGACTACTCTATTCCATCTTAGGATTCTTAGCCCCTGAAGGCCCAAAAAAACTTCCTAACAATCGACAACCGGGCATTCACGACTCCAAGATTTGTTGGTAAGTCCCTTCTCTTCTCATTCTTCTTTTCTTCAGTCTGTTTTACGTCGACCTGCAACTATCCTCCGTCTTGTCGGCTTCGTCCTGCCTTTCGTTTCTTTCCTTTTCCCCCGCGCGCTTTCATGTGCTTGTTTACTTTGTGCCGTTGAATTGTGCCCCAGTCTTGGGCCGTTGCGTTCGTTTGCAATTCAGTCAGTCAATCAGCCCCCTCTGCGACGTTGTGCTGTCTGCAGAACATTCCGAAAGAACTTTCTATCCACACGTTCTCTACTCGTTTCATTCCATTGATCTCAACTTCGTCCCTCAGCATCCCATTGGTCGTGACGGGCCCTTGACATCAGCCTAACCTAAATACGAGAACCTCCGCCCGGGGAGGTGTTGACATGCGCCTTGTTCCTCGACTGTCGCGACTCGAGAAGTAAACGTCCTTATACCTCAGGTTCTTTACACATATCGAGACAAAGCAATCCGAGCATGCCCTTTTTCTCCCGAGTGTTTCGGAGCAAGGACTCCAGCGCCAGCAAAAAGGCCGCCAAACAATCCGCCGCGGAACAGGTCCCGGCCAAACCAAAATGGACAGACGCATATCAGCGCACAGAGGTTGCGCCAGAGGAAGTGCAGGAGTTGCTCCGGGGATGCACACATGAAATCAAGTCTCGAGGTAGATACCCGCTCAGACGGTACATGACTATCCGCGTTTGAGATACCGACTTATTTTATTTCTACCCAGGCCTCGATATTCCATTCCTTTTACTTCCTTTCCGTCCGAGCTCTGATCCTAGCGCTGCGCGAACGTTCATTCGAAACTACTTCAATGCAGAACAAAAAGGGACCCCGCTCCAGGGCGATGCGCTCATGCAGGAGTTGCGGCTGACCGAGCCAATGGTGCGACTAGACTTGATAGGGTTGGAGACACGAGGCTGATTGTTTTTTTTAGGTGCTGTGCAGTGTTGTGAAATGGTGCTGGAGCAGACTCCCTGGAGGAGTGGTCACCTGGGAGGCTTATGAGCTCTTCAGAGTTGGCGAGCAAGGTACGTCGCTGCTGGCAGATTTGTTGACGTGACTAACCTGGCTACTGTAGATTCTGACCTCGCCCGCGACGCTTTCAATACATTCATTCCTATCAGCGTTGATTCCGATGCGCGTACTAAGATTATCTTCGACTTCTTCGACCTTCTTACCGCCGTAGCCGCTCATGGAAAATCAAATGGATTGGGCGGAAGGAAATTGTCTAGATACGCAGGATGGTGGGCGTTTGAGCACACTGATACTGGAAATGGCTTTGAGGCGTCGTATAAGACGTGGGCTCTGTAAGTTTTGCTGTCTGTACTCATCGTCCACGACTAATTGTTCAGGGCCGCCGACGCTACGAGCCATCTCTTCTTTGCTTATTTGCGATCCATTTCTCCCGACTCGATTCGTGGTATTAACGGCATTTCGGCACTGCCAATCGCTCTTCAGTCTCTGGTGCAGGCCACCGAATACCCACCACAAGCTCCAAGCCTCCTGCAATTCTCAACCACCAAAGTTGTTATGATTGTCGACACAGTATCGCCAACTCCGTTCGCCTTGTTGCGCCGTGCCAGAAACTTCGAGTACCGTGACAGCGACAAACACCTTCAAGATTTTTCCGAGTTTGATGACCCCGTCCAGGCGTTGACGGATGAATGTGCTCGAGTGTTGAAGGCGATCTCCACCACCAACCAATCAGCAGTGTCTACAACCAAGACATCAACCAGTCTCCGCGATGCTTCGTGGTCTCGCTTCGAGGATATGGGATTCGGCGCTTCGATCGATTCGGATCACGATGACGATGTCGTAGAAGAGAGACCGACTCTACAAGAGTTGCGCTCTGCGCCTCAGTCCCGTACTAATGATCTGGGCCGCCCAACGACCCCTTCATGGGCTGACTTTTTATCGTCTGGATTCGCCGATGACAATGCGGCGCGTGGGCCTTCGTCGCTTCTCCTGCCTCCGGATAAAGTTCTACCCCCTATTGGAACTGTACGAGGCCAGAGCTCGCAATCGCATAAACGTACATTCGACACGGAGCCGAACCTGGAACCAGGCGAGTTGGCTAGTATCACAGTTCTGGACATCGATGACTCTTTCTGGTGGGTTTGGATTAGCAGTCTGTCTGGTGAGGAACCTGCTGTGCGAAAAGCCGTCTTTGGACGATGCGCTTTACTTGAGACTATCATCAGCGGTGCCAAGTGGTTGGTGTTGGAGGAACAGGTCAAGGGTGCAGCTCCGGAACCGGAGGCCGGAGCTTATATTGTCGAGAAGAAACGTTTCTTTGGTTTCTCAACTCGAAAGAAGATCACGCGCAGCAAATCCACGGCCAAGGGACCAGCTTCTAACCAGCCTTACAAGTCCAGCAATGGCAACGCGACTGCTCCGGTTAGCAAGACCAGCATTGCTCCGGATCAGCATGCACGGATTCAAGCTGCCGCGGCGGCATTGCAGAAGAAGCAGCGTGAACAAGAGGAAGATCAGCATCGTGAAGTCAATGGACGCCGGGCTCGCAACGATGACTCATATTCGACCAAGACGAATTCTGTCATGACACAATACACTGGTCTGTTTACCGAGGCATCGTCGGCGATGAAATGGGCCAAACACTATGATAATCATTACGACAAAGACCAGCTGCGGTCAGCGTATCTCAGTGATAATCGTGCCGGAACCGGTGCACCGGCATCTCTATTGGGAGCCAATGGGCGATCAATGTCGGATATCTCCGAGAGTCGCTCCGATGTGCAGAAGCCATCGTCAGTCGACACTGAAAAGGCCTTGCCTTTGCCGCTTCCCCCTAAAGATGGCGTCAAGCCTGCCAACGAAGCTGCAGCCGACGCAGCTACAATCCCATTGCCAGAGGTAGCGCAAAACGGCACCGACGAAGCGCCAAAGGCTTCGACAGAGGAGCCGGGACACAAGAAGCTGAAGAAGAAGCCCGTTGGAAACTCGGCCTTCAAAGGCATTTTCAGCAGCACCAAGCAGAGGACTGCGGACGAGATACCCAAAAAGGAGATTGGCATTGACCCGTCCGCTGTCGCCGCCGCGCGTGCAGCCCTCGAGAACAAGGTCAAGTCACAAGATGCTTTGCCTACGCACAAGTCGCACAACACCGGGCGCTTGAACGAAATTAAGAAGAACCTGGTTCCCGAACCTACTGGCAGTCCACGCTCGGAAAAGACGGCAACGCCGTCACCTCCGTCTAAGCTACCAAAGAAGGCCACGACGACCAAGTCTGCTCCTGAGGCAGCAGCGCCCGGATCACCGACATATGGACCTCCACGCACTCGTCGCGATGCCGAATACGATGCCCTGTCTCGAATCGACACCAACGAGAAAGCAGCGGCCGAGCAGGAGTTTTCGTCGTTTGACCAGGGGCCGTTGACAGATCAGCCTGCTTTTGTTCCGTCGGGAGACAGTCCTATCACTCCTGTTGAAGAGCACTTTCCGGAGACCAAGACCGAGTCTGTGGTGACGGCGGCAGAGACTCCTCGTGATGTGGCCACCCCGACGCCTACCGCGAACACGGAGAGTGCCATGGCCAGCCCGTACCAGGACCGATGGGCACAGATCCGCAAGAACGCAGCTGAGCGAGCAGCGGCTGCTAGTCCGGAGGAGATTCACAGCCGAACCAGCCAAGCCGACGATGGCGATACCAGCGGCGAAGAGAGTATGTTCCCACCCCCGTCTTTTCCCCCGTATGAGTGCTAATCGAACGGGGTAGCTATCGAGTCACGAGTGGCCCGAATCAAGGCTCGTGTCGCCGAGTTGACCGGTAACATGGAAGCTGCCCGCTAAGCCGGTGACTGCGATTTGACGTTACGGTTCACGATGATACATACCTCCGCCAGATCTGGCGCTACATAACCTCACACCCCCTCACCTGCTACCAGACTAATCTTCGCTTCTTTGTAATCTCATTTCCGAATTTCGACCTTTGTTGCTCGCTACAAGAATTCCCCATTTAGTTTATTGGCTCGAGATTGATTGCTTACCTTGCTTGCTTGCCTGGGTTTTTTTTTTTTTTTTTCTCTCTCTTTCCTCCTGTTTTACTTTTCTTCTTGTTTGTATTGCTCCACGTACCATACCATACCCCTTCTTTTGTTTATCATTTTTGGGAAAATAAATATAATGGATACTGCGGCCATTACTTTTACAGCCTGCGGTTTAGGGCTCAAATTACGTAGGTAGGTACGTAGTAACTTATCGAACACACGTGGCGGTGGAGAGCATCGGTTCACCTTCACGAGCACCAGCAAAAAGGTTAACGGCAATAAAGTATACACTATGAAGCCGCCCCCCCGCCCTCTCCCCCTTGCTTCGATCGTTCTCGTCCCTATCCCAGTCAACTTTACAAAGTACATTCGGTCCACCAATCATGTCTATATGATCGACGTTATGCCTTCACTCTCCAGTCTCTACGTAATGCAACGTACGACAAATCAAGGTTGAGAGCCTAATTAATGTACGCGTTCCGTGCTAATCCGTGGTCGCTGCGAAGGTATCACTCGGACGGGACACCAGGAGATGCTCGGATACAGAATATGTCTCACTCTCCCGAGGTCTGCTCGGGGTGGTAGGGATATACATTAGTCACTACGTACTAGTACAACGTAAGTACCGCGTAGGATGTGAGCTGACGAACACCCGAAGCATCCGGCGGTGGCGTATGAACTCCTGCTATCTGCTTCAAAGTTAGTACAAAGTCACTACACAGTAACTCTAAGTGAGTTGAGTGAGGCACGTTAGTTTTACAGGGTGCTATAGTGCCGCATCGCCGTCGCAGCGTTCAAAGTGGCCAGGGCCCAGGGGACTTGCGACGACTGTGCAGAGCCCGGGCGCAGTGATTGGCGCTCTCCGGGCAGTGGGCTTGCCACAGCCACTCGGACTCGACATGGCTTGCGCGTACCTTGGTCTGGAGGCAGAGAATCTTGGTCAGACTGCGCTAGGGCAGCCTGAGTTGGCTGCTTTTTTCTTTTTCTTTTTCTTTTTCTTTTTTTTCCTTCAAACTGTGTTTTTGTTTTCTGGTTTGGACCGTGAGTGAAGAACGAATAAAAGAGTCTGAGAGAAGAGGAATTGGCTGCAAGACCAAGCAATTGCATCGTCAAGTCACTCACTCACTCATACAGATCGTGTTTGGGGATTGGGAACTCCAGACAGACAGACCGAAAGAGCACTAGCGCCGGCACCAACTGAAACATCCAAAAGCCAAGATTGCGTCTGTCCCACTTGGCTCGTTTTCTCATTCTTCTATGTGCCTGCCTACATACTATATTATTATCACCACCACCACCACCACCACCACCATCATCAGCATCAGCATCAGCATCATACAACTGCCTCTTCTTCCGTATCTCTAGTTTCGTCGTTCGTTATCATCCGTCCGCACGTTCGTTCGCTCACCCACTCGAACTCGACTCCGTACATTCTCTGCGACCGTGCGCTAACGAGATCGCATCGCTGACGGGTCAAACTAGCTCTTATTAAGGACCGCTACTCCACTGTCACCGTTCAACATTAAGACTACGTACTACCTCTATACGTTCACTCGACCAAAGCCATACGTTCATCCGTCAGACGGATCACATTTGGGAATCGTTGTATCGAACGATAACGCTCGCTCCACAACGGGTCCGTATCTTGCAAGCTCTCCCAGCTCCATAATAAGCCATCCATTATCAGCTTAAAGCTAACCTAAGGCTTAAGCTCCCTCGCACCAGTGACCAAGGCAGTGATCGACTAGAACGACTCTTCTATCCACAATCCCAGCGTCTAGGCCCGCACTGTCGCATTCACGCTGAAAACAACGGAAAACCTGTTTATCTCAAAGCGTCAAACGACAAGAGCTAAAAATGGCGACCCGTTACGCTAACAATAATAATCACAACACCACCTCCCAACCTCTCCCGTCTCCCCCGTTGCCTTCTCCAACATCTCCCCGACGCACTCGCGGCATCAGTTTTGGCGGGAAATCGGAAAAGTCGCATCGCTCCAACGGATCGCACGGGGGAAAGATATCGCTGCACGAAACGCCGGAAGAGAAAGCGAGCAGGGCTTTGCATACGAAAGCTGATCCGACGCTCGCCATGAGTGAAGCGCAGCCTGGTAAGCGCTGATGCAAAAGCAATCGTTGGGGAGGACACTGACGGCGATAGCGATGGTGGCGGCGCTGGAAAAGTCGAATTTAGGGTCGCTCAGGTCGCTTCAGCATAAAGATCAGTATGGAAATGTGATTAGTATGTTTGTTCATGGACGTATTCCAGGTGGATCGTGCTAACCGTTCTAGCTGATCCTGATCTGTCGAATCCGACCCGTCCTCGATTTGAGAGACCTCTCGACACTATCCGCTCGTTTGAAGCTGCGATTGATGGGAGTTACCACAGCCGTCGCATGTCATATGCCACGGGTAAGATCCATCAATCGGCGTGGGTGATTGGGCTGACAGGAGTTAGATGTATCGCAAAGTCGGCCGACCAGCTACTACGGCGCCAACGACCACAACTACGGACGGCCGTCCATGTCCCGACCAGACAGCTACATCGACCACGTCGCATCCGGTTCAAATGGATTTCCCTTCCAAGGCCGCGGCAACCGGCCGCGCCACGGCAACAGTCGCATGAATTCGGAATACAACAGTGGAAATGGACACAACAACCAGCAGCAGCCCTACTACCCGAATTCGCCGTATCAACAATCAAACGACAATTTCACAGCTGGTTCTGGGTCGGCAAACACCGATCAATGGGGCAACTCGACCGACCCGAGTTCGGTAAACAGTTCGTATGACCGATTACAGCAACAGGCCGCGCAACAAAAACAATACCAGCAGCAACACCAAGCCGAAAGTTATGGATATCACGGGGTCGGCGGCAATCCAGATGGCGCATTCCATCAACAAGACCACCATCACAACGGACCACCGCTGCCGCCGCCCCATGGACAACAACCGTCAAACAACGCTCAGATGAACGGGGCCATGTCTTCGCAACCGTTTAATCCGCCGCTCCCGGCTCCCGTACGGAAAGTGTCGGATGACGATAAGAAAGCGAAGCGCGGTAGTTGGTTCAAGCGGCGATTCAGCAAGGATTAATTTCTGAATCTGGTACATATCTCTCTTTTCTTTTCTCCCCTTTTCACGTCATTATGTTGCAACGAAATTGGACGCAGGATATCACATAATGGTTAGGTCGGATGGATCTGGCGTTGATTTTTTTTTTTTTTTTTTTTTTTTTCTTTGTGTCGATGTCGACGGATTTAATTAAATCTACATCTTGTTACATACTGTACCCGTTATAGACCATTGTCCTGGATTGACTACATAGGATATACAAACATAAAATCCAAATGGATATCTCAATATCAACAACAACCAAAAAAAAAAAAAAAAAAAAAAAAAAAAAAACCCCAGCAAAAATTAAAAATAAGAATAAAAACCAAGCCACCGTGTAAAGAGCACCGGGGGCAATCCAAGGAG